>BPLQ01015144.1:0-600000 GCA_021605075.1 Caerostris darwini | reverse complement strand
CCCATTAGATTTCTTCCTATGGGGCCATCTAAAGAAATTGGTTTATCGAGACCTAGTTACTTCAGTACCTAGGCCTACCTCTTACTTACCTAGTTACTTCTTTGGGCATTTTTTATGTATTACAAACAACGAATCTAGCTGTGCAGAGTTTATTCGGTCTTGCTGGAACACCCATATATATGCAATTGAGTACAATGGTAATGTATCACTTATATTTCTTATGGATATACCATAATAAATTTAAAATACGCAAATAATAATGTCCGAAAATGTTTTGATCGCCTTTCAACAAAAAAAAGCAAGATCGCCTCTTCGTTTCTGCAACTGCCTAATTCTTTAAGTGGTAAAATATTATTTTCTAGTATGCCTAAAAAATTTGCTGCTTTGATTGCATCAATGGTTGATGTTATGTAAAATTATAAAATATTCTGTATGAAGAAATGTATTTTTTTAATTCTTTTCTTGCATTTTAAAGTATTTATTAAATAAAACTCGCATGATAAAGTATAAAAACACTTTTATCACACCAATTATTTTTAATAAAAAATTCCAAATATATCCTTTCATGTGTAAAATTATCTGTTTGATATAAAGTTATTCTTGTATTAATTTTGGTATATTTTTATGCAATGTTATATTTTACCAATGTCTAATTTTATATTTATAAGTTGCAATATTGTGATTTAGAAAATTACTTATATTTCAAAATATGAATAATTATTATTTTCATTTAAAAGTAGTTATCTAAAAAAAAAAAAAAAACCTCGAATTTGACAAAATCTTGGGAGGTGCATATTCATGCACCCCATTCATTCATTCACCATTATTAGAAGTAAAAAACAATTACAGTTTATCATTCAGTAATACATTTTATTAACATCTTTAAGATAATCTTAAAGTAATGAATGCAGTTCTGCCGAAGCAATAATAAAAATTATTCATAACTTTTTTTTCTTCTTCAAAAACTAAAATATTCTGTAATAAAAAAAAATTTTTTTTTTTTTTTTTTTTTTTTGGTTCTTTTTTGCATTTTGGAATATTTATTAAATAAAAATTGTATGATAAAGTATAAAAATAGCTATGTGTAAAATTATCTAATTCATAAACAGTTATTCATGTATTCTTGTAAAAGTAATTCTTGTATTAATTTTGGTATATTTTTTATTCAGTGTTAAATTTCATCAATGTCCAATTTTATATTTCCAAATTATAATATAGTAATTTAGAAAAATACTTATATTTAAAAATATAAATAAATATTTCCATTTAAAATTAGATATTTAAAAAAAAACCTAAAATTCGACAAAATCTAGTTTATATTCATTGGGTTCTATTTTTTCATTCGTCATTGTTAAAAGTAAATAATAATTGCAGCTAATTCTTAAGTAATAAATTTTAGTAACATCTTTAACATAATCACAAAATAATGAAAGCAGTTCTGCCAAAGCAATAATAATAAAAATTATTCATAACTTTTGTTATTTCTTCAAAAATTATAAAATATTCTGTATTAAAAATATTTTTTTAATTATATTTCTGCATTTTGGAGTATTTATAAAATTGGTATGATAAAGAATAAAAATAACTGTAGTATGTAAAATTACATGTTTGATAAAAAGTTATTCTGCAAAGTTTTTTTTTTTTTTTGCATAACCACAGATTTAGTTTCTTTAATAGACCTAGAAATATTTTTTTTTAAATTTAAAAAAAAATATATATATTTTTTTTTTTTTATCGTTATTAATATTATTTTTTATGGTTAGTATTTCTTGGTATTTTGCAATTTATTTTTTGCATTTAATATTTCAAAAAATATTATTCCTTAAAAAAAATCGCGTCGTTCTTAAAAAATTAAGCTGAAATTTTTCTGATTTCTCGTGTAAGAAAATTGTCACAGTATGAAAATAGAGAGCCTTTTATATAAAATCAATCAAGAGTTTCGATAATGTATTTTAAGAATGTGTTCTTCATATTGGTTAAAATATAAAAAAATCACTTTTTAAATAATTAGCGGGAACTGCTATCTTAAACAAGTTATATAAAAAAAATTAAAATTTAGGTCAATTTCTACTTTTTTTTTCACTATATTGCAAACAATTCCTTTACAAATAAAGTTGAAATTTTCCTCTTACATCTGGCGCCATCTATTACTAGATACATGCAATTTAAATCTGAAAAAATTAAAATTAATTAATTAAATTTAATTAATGAATTAATATTTGAAAAAACTGTATTAACATCAAGTGTCATCCACTACAAGTTCAAAAAAAATGTATTTGAACTTGAATGGATGCATAAAAAGTATTTTATTAACGATTGAAAATTTGAACAAGATATATATAGGGATAATGTGAGCTAATAGTAGAAATTGAAAAAAATTTTACGTTGATCGCAGTGTCAAATGAGCTGAAAAAGTTAAGTTAGAAAATAAATATAAGAAAAGTAAAGAAAATCAAAAAGTACACATTTTAAAACATAAAATTTATTTATTTAAAATGAAATTTTAAAATTTTTGCCGCAAACATAACACAAAAAAAAGGAAGAATTATTAACATTTTTTTTTATTTTGCAGAAGTGTAACATAATAAATATGATGACGATCAAATCTTTTAGAAAAATCAATTTTCAATAAGGTTTTTTTAAGAAATTTTTGTTGAAATAGTTAACTATTTTGTGACACATTCACCCTATTTTCAAACAAAACTTTATGTGGAATAAAGTAAAGTTCATAATTAAAACTTCTTTTAACTTTTGAACACTCTTTGAACTTTTTTGAACACTCAGATTTTTCTATTGTATGAAATGACAGTGTACCTTAAAATAATGACTTTCTTTATAAAATTAGTATAAAGAATTTTACACTTAAATTTACTTTCATAATTATACTGAGATTAATAATGCAGATAATTGATGATATGCTGTATATTTTAGTAAGAAAACGTAGAAAGTAAAAAATTAAAAACAAAAAAAAATGATTGACACTGCTGTAAGACATCAATTTGGAACACAAACCCAACATTTTAAGTTTTACTGGTGTTTTTAATTAATTTTGGATTTCTAAGTATATGTTGCGTAATTGGTCTCCGGTGCTTAACTAGAATTCTACAAGTAATTGTTGAACGTAATAGTTAGTGCTAATTTATATTTTGAGATAGTCTAGCATTTAACTTCAAATTTGAAATTTTTTAACACTTACATATAATTTATTCTATTCTATTATAACTTATATTGAATTGACAATGTATAGATCTATTCAGCTTTCACATAAGTTTAATCAAGATATATAGATAAAGACATTGAATACCACATCCTTTTAGACCTGAATTCTTGATAGAAAGTTACTTAATTTAATTGAAAGTGGATATTTGTCAAAAGGAATATCTGTCACATGACGCTTATTCAGCAATTGAATTGAACATGAATAGAATGCCTTAGGAAGGATAAAAGGAAGGACTTGCATTCACTTTCAGAATTTACTGAGAGCTTCGAGTAACTACAGTTCAATTGTTAATGTCTATCCAAGAAATCATTAAATAAAAATTAAGAAATGGATAATAGTTGACACTGATAGTTCTGTAGAATGAAAGAAATATTTTTAAACAATGAATTATGCTGACTGAATAGTTGCAAAGTTAGCATTGCATTTTAATGTTTTATAGCTCATTTTCTCAAAAAAAAAAAATAATAATAATAACTGGCAAAGAATCCCATTATATATTTTCAGTTATGATGGTAAAAAAATATTTTAAGTTTTTTTGGTTAATTTCAATAAGGTACGAATGCTTATATAAATAACTTAACAATTGTAAGAAAGATACATTTTAGTTTACTTAATATCTTCTTAATTTAATTGAAGATTGAAAATATTCTCACAGTAGCTTTACATATTAAATTTTTTTCATTGCTGCAACTGTTATATTTTAATCTGGAAGTGTCACTGTTTTTGTAGTTGATCATTATTATCATTATATGAGAATTATTTTAATTCGAAAGGAAAAAAGAATAAAAATAGGAGTTCCATAAGCAGATTAAATACTATTTAAAATTAATGCCTCTTAAAAATTTATGGAAAGAAGTTTAAATAGCTGTAACCATAATTTACTTCTCCAGACAAAAATGCTTTGTACACAAAAGAAACATACGAACACAAAAGAAACTGGGTAAAAAATTAAAAAAAATGTTTTAAAAGTAAAAAAATGACTTTTTATTTTAGGGAAGAGACTTTATAATTTTTACACTACAATAATTTATACACTACGATTATTTCAATAAAACAATTCCTCATTTCAAAGCACCATACCATATACACCAAACAAGAAGTCATGAAAGCTTATTTTATTATCTCAAATACCTTTATATTGAAATCATTTTTAAATTTAGAATAAAAAAATTTGAATTTACAAAATAAAATGTTGAGAAATGTCCGCTAAATTCCTATTTTTTCACAACGTAATTCATAATTACTTATTATATTAGTCAAACTATAGAAAATTAAAATTACTTTTAATTTAAATTTAATATTAAAATATATCTAATAATTAACGTTGCTGAAATTAAAACGTCTCCTTAGAAAATTAAAGCATTTAAAAACATATATGAAAATGAAGAGTACATTAGAAATGCGTTTATATATGAGTGCAATAGAATATCAGAGGAAAAAAAAATTTCTTTTTCTTGACAACAACAATTTTTTTTCTTGATTTCGAAATGATAAATTGGTCTTTCAATTTTACAAGAAAATCTATTAAATAAAAAAAAAGGGTTTTTTTTTTTCCCCTTAGTTTTTATTGGGACAAAAGACAATTAATTTGCAGTCAGTAAAAATGTCCAAAATCATATGATTAATTTCTGAATGAAAAAATCAATAGAAAAGAGAATTCGTTAAAAAATAACATCTTGCAGTACAGCATACAATTATAAAATTTAAAAGTTTCAGTCTGGGAAATTAAAACAGCTGAATTTAAGGTAAAATTTCTGACAAAAATAACGTTTGGTTTCAAATTTTGATATAATATATAAAAGATAAATCTTTTCCTCAGCTTATTCTTCTAAATCATGAATCAAATTATAAAATCTCAAGGAAAAATAATTGATAATATTTTTCCTAGTAAGAATTTGATATAGCTAAATTATATCACTGGATCTGTAAATCTTCTTCTTCATTGGAACAACAGCCCCATGGTGGACCAAGGCCGTCTGCTTACTACCCTACTGCACTGAATTTCAACTGTCTAGAAACGTTCCTCTTTAACGTTATATTATTCAATTGAGTAATATAATTAACTTTAGATTCTATCTTGTTATTGATATCTTGATCGTTAAGATCAAGATATCAATATAACAAGATATCTATCTAACAAGATAGAATCAAGATATCAAGATATCAAAGATATATATATTATTAATATATAATAATATATATATTATTAATATTATAATATTATTATATATATTATAATAATATAATAATATATATATTACCAATATTATATAAATATTATTAAGATTATCAAGATATCAAGATTAAGATTAATCTAGATTTAAGCATTGGTACAGTTCGTTAAGGCGCTTTTTGCAGTTGCAATCCTACTTTGCTCAAAACAGCTGCTTTTGACTAGGCGTTTGGTTTTCGACAAGTATTTCCTCTGAAAATAAACAAGATAGGAATAACAAGATATTCGACTAGGCGTTTGGTTTTCGACAAGTATTTCCTCTGAAAATAAACAAGATAGGAATAACAAGATATTCGACTAGGCGTTTGGTTTTCGAGAAGTATTTCCTCTGAAAATAAACAAGATAGGAATAACAAGATAGAATCAAGATAGGAATATCTTGTTATTCCTATCTTGTTTATTTTCAGAGGAAATACTTCTCGAAAACCAAACGCCTAGTCAAAAGCAGCTGTTTTGAGCAAAGTAGGATTGCAACTGCAAAAAGCGCCTTAACGAACTGTATCAATGCTTAATTCTAGATTAATCCCCCAAGACATATTTACAAAGCTTTTTGAGATGATCAAGTATACAAATTGTACTGTATTCATATGCCTCGCTAAGGACTGAAAGGATATTAATTTATGGTGCATAGAAAAACTGAAATGTGTGAAAAACTTTTTTAAATTCGTCAATGATAATGACAAATAACTATAGAACAATATTTGCTATTGAAACGCAAAACGTTTTAAAAAACGCATTTTACATAAAGGAGGGTAAGGAAACTTTTGATTTATTTAATAATCCAATGATTCATTTAAAATGAAACAATTTTATCTTTATGTATAAAATATACAACCTGTTATTGCTTATTCATGGCTTTAAAAACCGTTTTACAGCTCAAAATAACTAAACTGGAAATTTTCTTCCAAGTTCTGAAAGATTTTCTTTTATTCCATTTGTACAAAATGTAGGCATTAGAATAAAACCGCATCATTGTACGTAAAATGCATATTTTACTTTTCATAACTTACATATGTAATAATATAATATTAATAAAACTTCTCTTGACAAGAAACTTATAAAATATGCAATTCCCATGCTAAAAATAATAGAATACAGTCGTTTCAATATTTTAAGGGCGTGTTTTTCTTCTGCATATAAGAAGACTGATATTACCTTGTAATTTGAATATCTTATTGAAAGTCATTGGATACATGTATGGTTCTTGCTCTCTTAGATTGAAAAGAATTCTTTAATGATAAAATCTCATTCTTCTTGAAGAAAAGATGATAATTTAGATACAATGTCATTATTTTCTTTAAAAATGAAAACGTTTCTAATTACATGCATCTAAGTATGATCATGTTGAAATTTTCTAAATCTCTCAAAAATAATAAAAATAGATTATTGATTGGATGGAAAGGGAACCAAGCAACACAATTGTTTAATTTAGCAGTTAACTTTGCAAAAAGTCTCAAGTTAGAATAATTTTAAAATTAATGTTAATGTAACACTCATAAAAAAAACTGTAGCAATAAATCGCAAAAGAAATAAATAATAAAGTCTTTGGATACATGTCTCTTAGTCATAGGATTATTGCTCTCTTAGATTGAAAAAAATTGTTTAATGAAAAAATATCCTTTTTCTTGCAGAAAAGATGATAATTTAGATTCAATTTTATTCTTTTCTTTAACAATGAAAACGTTTCTAATTACATGCATCTAAGTATGATCATGTTGAAATTTTCTAAATCTCTCCAAAATAATAAAAATAGGTTATTGATTGAATGAAAAGGAAACCAATCAACACAATTGTTTAATTTAGCAGTTAACTTTGCAAAATGTCTCACGTTAGAATAATTTTAAAATTAATGTTAATGTAACATTCATAAAAAAAAAACTGTAGCAATAAATCGCAAAAGAAATAAATAATAAAGTCATTGGATACATGTCTCTTAGTCATTGGATCATTGCTCTCTTAGATTGAAAAAAATTGTTTAAGGAAAAAATATCATTTTTCTTGCAGAAAAGATGATAATTTAGATTCAATTTTATTCTTTTCTTTAAAAAATGAAAACGTTTCTAATTACATGCATCTAAGTATGATCATGTTGAAATTTTCTAAATCTCTCTAAAATAATATAAATAAGTTATTAATTGAATTAAAAAGGGAAACCAATCAACAAAATTGTTTAATTTAGAAGTTAACTTTGCTAAATGTCTCAAGTTTTGATTAATTTTATAAGCATATAAATATATTGTTCAAAAATACTTATTTCAATTCGCTCAAGAAAATTATTTTTCATTTTTTTAAATTAAAAATTTCATTTCAGTGTTAAATATAACATTCATAACAGAAAACTGTATCATTAAATCGCAAAAGACATAAATATTAAATGGCTAGCACATTATTGTAAATAAAATATTGATGAATTTCTTTTTTCTCCTAAAACTTATTTTATAAAATCTGAAAAAAATGTCATTTAAAAAACAAGTTGTACTTAATATTATAAAATTTTATTTAAAAAACCAATTTTTAAAAATCGTAGATCAATCCGATTTTTTTTTATCCAAAACAAATCTGTCAGAAGAAAAAAATAATACTTTTATGCACACTTAAATTAGACTGAACATACTAAACAATAAAAGAATTTAAGTAAATGGTTAGTTAAAAAAAATCATTATTGTAAATACAATATTGATAAGTTCTTTTCGCTTAAAATTTATTTTATAAAATCTGAAAAAAAATGATTTAGAAAAAACATGCTTTAATTAAAATTTTAAATGTTATTTAAAAAAAATTAAAAATTGAAGATAAATCAAAATTTTGTTTGTCTAATCAAATCTGTCGGAAGAAAAAAACACTTTTGTGTACACTTATAATTAGATTGAATACTACTGTGTTCAAAAAGTAAAAAAAGGTTTTCAATTTAAATTTCCGGGAATATGGTATTTAACGTATAAAATGTTGCAGAAAGCATTTGGTTAGCATTCCTATATCGGAAAGAAATGTTTAAAAGTGGTATAAACAGTTGAAAGAAGGCAGAGAACGCGTTGAAGACTAAGAGCCCTGTGGTCGACCACCAAGCTCAACCGACGAAGCTCACGTGCAAAAATTAAAGATTTGTTGCTTGCAAACCGTCGATTTACAATTAGAGACCTTGCTGCTGATGTTTGCATTTCAAAATTCCATTTTAAAAGATGTTTTGGGCCTCAAACGCATCAAATCTTGATTAGTGCCGAAAACACTGAATGCGCCAGCTCACACTGTATTGATTCTTCATGACTTTTCGCCAAAAATGAAACCCATATCGTTCCACAACCCCCGTATTTACCTAATTTAGCATGATGCTACTTCTGGCTATTCCTTAAACTCAAAAACCCCTCCGGGGACATCGTTTTGAGTCGATTGAAGAGACATTTCAAAAATCGCCCGAATCAGTTTTAGCATCTCACAAAACCAAGCTTAATTCAAGCACTAATGAATATTTTGATCGAAAATTTCACACATTTGCTTAACTCAAGCACTGATATTTTTCTTTTTTTAAGTGCCAACAAGCTTAAGAAGAAAAACAATTTGAAATACCATATGCCCGGAAAATTTAAATTGAAATCTTACTTTTTGGACACAGTAGTACAATAAAATATAAAAGAATTAAAATAAATTTTTAGATTAATATTTTGCAAACAACTTTTATCGCATGAGTGCCAAGCACTTGTATGTGAATGATAACTTAGCAAAGAGGAAAATCTTGTGAAAATGCTGGAATTGGCGTTAATCTGAAAAGCAAATTCAAATCTTTCTTCCTTTTTATCAGCTGTCGCAACAGGAGCGTCTTCCTATTTCGATCCAGTTACTTGCGGATGTCCTGAATTTAAATCCTAGCGGTCGATTTTAAGTTTGAAGTGGAGATCTTGACTTTAAAAATGTTGCCCTTGTGAATCTCTTATTGTAAATCTTACAATCTGTTCTAAATATTATTATCTTATGCTCTTTGTTGTATTGAACAGAAAATTCCAAAAACCCCTTCATTGATTAATGGAAATATTTTAGATCAGATATTATTAAAAGAACTTTTGTTTATTTAATGTAATGATTCTATAATTTTTCATGTAAAAAACATTTATGTATATTTTAAACAAATTAAATAAATAATTTTGCTAAAATAAAGTTATAAATATATTTTAATTTATTTATTCTAAACAAGATTTTAATTTACTTTTGCACGAGATGACTGTATAACTTAAAAAATCAAAGATAAATGTTCAGAAAAATCCAGAACTACACCAAGAATTTCTTCATAAAGTTAATTTCTGAGGGAAAAAAATAACTCAATCACTCTTTATAAATATAACATGCATATTATATATATATATGCAATATTGTAAATATTACATATAAATATATAGATATATATGTACGTGTGTGTGTGTGTAATATTCATAAAGAGCTGAGTAATGTAAGTAATGTAAGTACATTAGTGATAGTATATGTAAGTAATAAAATATAAACCTTATAAGAATTATCCAAATTAAGTTATGTACATTTCTCCTTCAAACAACTGAGAATACAGAAACAATTTTGAGCATTAAACTGATAAAATCATGTTTATCAAATGATTATGAGAGAAATAAAACAGAATTTTTTTTTTCTATTCTGGGGTATTTTATACCATTAAAGTTGATGATTAATATTCAAATATTTCGTTTCTTGATACTTTTCCAGTGTCATTTGAATTGGACATGTTTCATGTTAAAGTATGATACTTATAAGAAATATACAGTAAATATTGATAATGATAATCTGAATAATGATATCAATAATAATAGAATCTGATATTCTATGCAGTGTGCTTTGTATCTTGGATAAAATAAAAATTTTCCTTACAAATTCGAATTAATATCGCTTCATTAGTATCACAGTCATGATAGTCGACAATCAATGAAATCCAATTTATTGTATGTACTTGTTGCCATATAATTCCCCCATTATTATGAACCATTATTTAATCTATAGAAATATATTTAAACTTTTGGAATCAAGAACTGTCTTCAAACTATGAGATAATTAGAACTGTCAAAAGTATTAAATTTATTTTATCAACAGAAAACATCTTTATTCAAAACGTTTCTCAGTTTTAAGTAAAATGCATTTAATCACATTTTAACATTTTATTTTATTTTTTACACTAATTATTAACGTCTTTCTAAATATTGTATCATAATATACAACTTTTCCCATTTTATAATGCACAATTTGATTTGAAATAATTTTAGTTATTTTTTCGCGACAAATGATTTTACAAAAAATTGTTTTGTACTTACTTAGGAAATGAATTTAATAAAATCTTTAACAAAATTCTTTTTATTCACAACTATTGAATTTGAAAATCTTCATGGAAAATTTTGAATATAAATAGTAGTTTTCTATACCAGTAGACTTGAAAACTAAATGCTTTAAGTTAAAACCGATCAAGAAAATACTAATAAAAATTCCTTTACTCCAGGAAAAGTTTTTTATCTTATAACCAATTGAAATACTTTTCAAAATTCAATTTTTTACAAAGAGATTATTAAAAAGATTTGTTTTCTTTTTTACTTTTTATTGGTTTGCTTCATACTGTGTTCAAAATAAGTTAACAAATATAATAATAATTTTCAAAAACTTTTAATGGTGTAGACATATCTATATATAAATACCTTTTTATTAGTACAGAGAAAATCTAAATAGGTTAAAATACGAAAACTGCTTTAAAAATTGTCAGTTTGAGAGAAAATTCTAATGAAAATCAAAATGTATGCTCATTTTTAATCATTTTGCATTAAGCACTCTCTATGTAGTTCAAAATTGATAGTTAATTTATGTCATTATTACATACAGATAACTTTTGCAATTGCAGATTACGTCAGTTTTCTTTCAAATTATTTTCATTTACTTTATATATTTCATTTTATGAGATAATTAATGTAAAAAATTTATTGCAGATAAGGCTATAGGTCTATAGATTTAATAGGTAAAAGTATTGGACGATACACACACATGTACACATATATATATATATATATATATATATTTGCTTAAATGTGTTTTTTACTGAAATGTTTCATATTTTCTATTCTTATACTGAATATGATATGAAAAATATTTGTTTATACTAGAAAAGTGATAAATAATTTTATTATTAATGAAGAAAATATTTGTCAATTAATAACCGTTTTTTAGGCTTATCATTTTAAAATTTTAAAAATGTAGTAAAAAAATGATAAAAACTTAATTGTAACATTTCATTTTATTGAATTAAAATTAATTTTATTGGTAATGTATCTATGAAGAGAGTTTTTAATTAGTTTCATGTAACTTGTATATAGATAATATATAATAAGGTATTTCATTAAACTTTTCTGATTTTTTTATGATAGAAATTCAAAAATATTGCAGTATTTAATTTAAGTTTTAAAATTGTTTGAACCCTCGTTGTAAAATTCAAAAGATATGTGGGATTAAAGCTACTATGTCGACTCTTTCCCATGAAACTTGGTTGAAACTTCAACCTTCTTAAAAAATACGGTTGATGGGCTTCCTTAATCCATCAAAAATATTTCCCCATGGATGGTTAATTGATTGAATTAATTCAGAGCCAAAAAGCAAAAAAATGTTGATTTTGTTCCTAAACGATGACGACGAAAAAATAATAATCTGCATTATTATAAACAGGAAAAGTATCTAATAAAATTAAAATAATCAAAGTTTAAGTGATTCAGTTATAGGTTTTCATTATTTTTCGAGCGATGAATATGTTTTCAGATAATCAGGCAAAATTAAAGGGAAGGAGTTTATTCTTTTTAGAGAAAAGAAAACTGCTGTATTTCAGTAAAGGACTGAGAACAAAATAACTCAGAGTAGCATTCGCCTGTTAGCAGATGTATTCTATTTAACAACGATGAAAAGCAGTTATGAAATCCATTGCTAACTGCATTTGTGAAAAGGAAGATAAATATCTTACAAAATATTTATTTTCATTTTTATTGCTTAGTAAATGGGCATATAAAAATACAGCACTTCATTATGGTGAATAATAAATAGTCATATTTTTATACATTTTAAAAATAAAATTAAATTAGTTTTTTCCAAAATATAAAGGTCATTAATGTTAAAAATGCTCTACAAATGACAGGCCGTTTCCCATACGCAGCTTTATGTCTTTTGAGACAAGAATTCTTTGGCTCATTTTTTACCATGGTTTTCTTTTGGAAGAAATTCTGTCATACAAGAAGTGAGCAATGAAGCAAAAAAAGACCATTGCTAATGTAATATACAAGCCAATGTCCGAGTGACATAAATGCATTACCCAGAAGTTCTTAAAATTCTCCATGCTTTCTAATCATGAAATTACCTTCTACAATAACTTTAAAAGGGATATTTACTGAAATTAGTATTAATTAAAAAGAAATAATTAATATTAAATCAATATAATGATAACAAATCAAGCGCCACACTAAAGAATTTTGAAGAATAAAAAAATATATATGTTTGCTTAAACGTGTTTTTTACTGAAATGTTTCATATTTTCTATTCTTATTCTGAATATACAGATATGAACATATTTGTTTATTCTGGTAAAGAGATAAATAATTTTATTCATAATGAAGATATTTGACAATTAATAACCGTTTTTTAGGCTTATCATTTTAAAATTTTAAAAATGAAGTCAAAATAAAAGATAAAAACTTAATTGTAACACTTCATTTTATTGAATTAAACTGGTAATGTACCTATGAAGAGATTTTTTTAATTAGTTTGGAAGAAATTCTGTCATACAAGAAGTGAGCAATGAAAGAAAAAAAGCCACTGCTAATGTAATATACAAGTCAAAGTCTGAGTGACATAACTCATTACCCCGAAGTTTTTAAAATTCCCCAATGCTTTCTTATCATGAAATTACCTTCTACGATAACTTTAAAAGGGAAATTTACTGAAATTAGTATTAATTAAAAAGAAATAATTAATATTAAATCAATATAATAATGCATATAAGAATTAAAGAATAAAGAATTTTGAAGAATTAAAAAATATTAAATTCTACAGAGTTCATTATACTTCATGAAGGGTTTTTCAGTGCTATATTCATAGAAAGTTTACTATAAAATAACATAATGCAATTGCGACCAACAACAATGAATTCAATAAATATTTGGACTGGGGTTCTTACAAACGATGCTACTTAACGGCAAAAACACTTGTCCTCCAGCTTCAAAAGAATGCCATATATTGATTTTTACACACACAAACTATCTAGTTAATCCTAAAATCAAATAAAATCTAGGAATTGATTTTTCAAAAAAATCTTTTCTTGAAAACATTTTTTTACATAACAAATATAATTTTTCACAGAGGCATTTCAAAATAGGACACAACTTCAAAAGATGTTAACAAGTTTTCTCATTTATGCATAATGAGAGGATCATTTCCGTTGTTTTTTTATTATAATCTCAAACATTTAAATTAAAAGATTATATTTGTGGGATAATAATAATAATATTTTTTATATAATAGAAATATTACATTTTTTAACTATTATTTTTGCCATTCACAAGAAAATTCCTTAGTAAAATTAACTAAGGTGTTAAATTTTTGTCTTTTATTTTAAAATCAAAATCACTATCACAGGATTTTTTCCATATTAAATTTCAATAAATAATGCAGTTCCATCTATCCTTTAGTATGAAGAATCCTAGAAATTTTGCAGATAATTTATTTTATGCATGTGTTTATAGTCGTCCATCTTTTTTATTTTGTTGTTTATTAATCAAACAAACAAAATAAAAATGATTTTCCTTAAAATTAAAACTAAATTAATTTATAAATTTGTATGAAATCTTTCTGAAATTGAATATGCAAATTGATTTAAAACAATGCGTTTAAATCTGCATTCAGAACAGAATATTTTTATTTCTATTTTTAAGTGCAATGACAAAACTGCTTTATTCAAGTTTGAATATTAACAAAAAAATCTTTAAATTTACTATAGCTATTAATATATTTGTAATCGCTGTTTTTGCATCATCATTATTTCAGAAACTTTAATTGAATGCAATTATTTGTGATAAGGCTACGAATAAGCCTCAAAATATGCTGAACTCTTTTATATATTTCTACTAAGAATGTATTTTTTTAAAAATATAAGCATTACAAGCACTTGTATACTTATACATTATTACAAGTGGCATTACAAGTATCTCAACATTATCTTATGCAAAATATTTCATGGAGGCCCAAAGTAAGTTAACAGAATACATCGAAGTGTTTCCTAATATAATTGCTTAAGATTCATTTTAGATTCAAAAATAATTTAAAATATATGATTACTTAATATTACATTCACAAAATAAGTGAATGTTTGGAAGTAATGATTGATTATTATTATTTTTAATTTTGTTATTGATTAATGAAACAATATTTGTTTCTGATTAAGGAATTAAAATAAAAAGGATTTTCTTTAAAAGTAAATTAATTTATAAATTTGTACGAAATCTTTCTGAAATTGAATATGCAAATTAGTTTAAACCAATGTGTTTAAATCTTCGCTCTGAGCATAATATTTTGAATTCTACTTTTTAGTGCAGTGACAAAAATAAAGTTATTCAGGTTTGAATATTCATAAAAATCTTTAAATTCATTATAGTATAAATATCTTTGCAGTTATTTTTTTACCTCATCATTATTTTAGAAATAATAATTGAATTCAATTATTTACGATAAGGCTATGAATAGGCCTTAAAATATCGTGAACTCTTTTACATATTTCTACTAATAATGTATTCTTTTAAAAAATATATGCATTACAAGCACTTGTATACTTATATATTATTACAAGTACCATTACAAGTATCTTATGTTATACCATTAATTATCTTATGTAAAATATTTCATGGAGACCCAAAGTAAGTTAACAGGATGCAGTGAAATATTGTCTAATATAATTGCCTCAGATTCCTTTTCTATTAAAAAATAATTTAAAATATATGATTACTTAATATTACATTAAAAAATAAGTGAATGTTTAGAGTCATAGAGAAATACATTTCAAAATTATGAGTTAATTATCATTACTTTTTTAATTTTGTAATTGATTCATGAAAAAAATTTATTACAGATTAAGGAACTAGAATAAAAATGATTTTCTTTAAAAATAAATTAATTTATAAATTTCTACGAAATCTTTCTCAAACTGAATATATATATATATAAATATATATATATATATATATATATATATATATATAGCTGTTAATATCTTTGCAATTATTGTTTTTTCCTAATTATTATTCAAAATCATTAATTGAATTCAATTATTCACGACAAGGCTATAAGTAAGCTTTAAAATATCGCGAACTCTTTTATATATTTCTACTAAGATTGTCTTCTTTTAAAAATATATGCATTACAAGCACTTGTATACTTATATATTATTACAAGTACCATTACAAGTATCTTATGTTAAACCATTCATTTTCTTATGCAAAATATTTCATACAGACCCTAAGTAAGTTAACAGAATGCAGTGAAGTATTATCTAATATAAATGCTTGAAATTCATTTTAGATTCAAAAATAATTTAAAATATATGATTACTTAATATTACATTCACAAAATAAGTGAATGCTTAGAGTCACAGAGGAAACACATTTTGAAATAATGAGTTAATTATCATTATTTTTTGTTTTGTTATTGATGAACGAAACAAAATTAGTTACTGATTAAGGAATTAAAATAAAAATGATTTTCTTTAAAAATAAATTAATTTTTAAATTTCTACGAAATCTTTCTGAAATTGAATATGCAAACTAGTTTAAAACAATGCGCTTAAATCTCCGCTCTGAGCATAATATTTCGAATTCTGTTTTTAAGTGCAATGACTAAAATTCTTTATTCAGGTTTGAATATTCATAAAAATCTTTAAATTTATTACAGTATAAATATCTTTGCAGCTATTTTTTTACATCAATATTTTAGAAATATTAATTGAATTCAATTATTTACGATAAGGTTATGAATAAGCCTTTAAATATTGTGAACTCTTTTACATATTTCTACTAATAATGTATTCTTTTAAAAATATATAAATTACAAGCATTTGTATAATTATATATTATTACAAGTACCCTTACAAGTATCTTCTGTTACATCATTTATTATCTTATGCAAAATATTTCATGTAAAACTATATATTTCTATTACAAGTTTAAATCTTCGCTGTATAACAGAATACAGCGAAGATTTAAATGCATTGTTTTAAACTAATTTGCATATCCAAAGTAAGTTAACAGAATACAGTGAAGTATTATCTAATATTGCCGGAGTTTCATTGAAGATTCAAAAATAATTTAAAATATATGATTACTAAATATTACATTCACAAAATAAGTGAATGTTTAGAGTCATAGAGGAAACACATTTTGAAATAATGAGTTAATTATCATTATTGTGAGACGATTATATTTTCCTTAATTTCATTATATTAAGAAATGTTTTGAAGAAATAGTCTTGCAAATATTGAAAATATCGGACAGTATTTACGCTTTGACGACAAACAATTTTGAATTTTTTTTATACAACAAAAGTTATGATTTAAACCTTGTGGGTGAATTAATAAACAAAAATTCTCTAAGGATACTTCAAAGTCAATTAGTTCCGCAATAGTTAAATAGTTTTCAAAAACAATAGTAATATATCATCATTAATTTAATTCTTGATATGGAACATAATTTTCTTTAAGACAAAAAATTCCACTTTTTTGATTATGATACAAGGAAACCAGATCAATTTGTTTCACTATAAAACATTTGCCGGCAAATCTAAACATAAATTGATTAATTTTACCATAAATAATAACAAAATTGATAATTTTAATATCAATTTCTTATTGATCATTGCTTACATTTTTAAAAATATTGGTTAAATTATTGATCAGATACATTTTGCATATAATGAATTTTTCAAATTTAAAAAATCTAATTTATTGATATATTAAATTTTAATAATTAGTATTATCCTTATCCTTATCTTATTTGCAAAATTTATTGAATTAGCAGAGCAATTATCGATTTCTTAACAAAACAATTTAATAATTTGGTCAATTTAAAATAAATATTTCAGTGCAATATTCAGCATAAAAGTTTATTTCAATAGCGAAAGAGTGTTTTTAATAAAGAATTTCAAAATTTATTTAACAAAAAAAATATTCATTAAACAACAGCTTAAAATAAATAACATTAAATTATTATTATATATTTATATTAATCGAGAAACAAACCTCTATTCGTTATTTTTAAGTTCAAGAAAAGATTGTATGCGGGTTTTTTTTTTAAATTTCAAACAATTTGAATGTAATACACGTTTTATTGCTTCAAATAATTTAAAGCGTTTTAATTTTATTTCTAATTTTAAAGAATATTTTATTTTTAATATCTTTCAGTTTTAAAGCTGTTTTCTCTTAATTTATTTGTCCGATTTTTTTTAACAATATTTTAACTATTACTCGATATATTGAAATTCAGACTATAGGAAGTTTATTTAAATTTACTGTTTAATTTTGAAATATCAAGTTACGAAATGAAATTAAAAATTTATCTAAATGAATAACACGTAGCTATCACATTTCGCTATCCATCAAAATAGATCTTAATTACTCATAATGTTAATAATTTGTAAGGTTGCATATATCTCTATTTTAATAAAAAGATTTCGTTTCCTCTAAATAAAATTTTTTTATTCTTTTTCTAAAAATCTAGGGTTTCCTTATATCAAACAGAAGTGGATTTTAAAAAATCCAGTAAAATCTCAAGACTTACTTGTCATAAAGACGAAGATCCAATAAAATCGAAAGAGCCGACAGCACATCAGAAAGTCCTTTCGCTGCATACTTAAGCTTAGAGCAAGAAGAACGGGCTTTTTTTCAAAAAATACACCTGGTTTTCGAGCGCTCTGTTTTTGTTCTTACGAACACGAGGTTCAACCCGGGCGTAAACAAAAAAATTTCGAAATCAATTCATTTCGAGTTATTTATCTGAAAATAACTTACAGGATGGGATATTTTGTTATAAGTAAGTCAGTCCTAAGAATTGTTTTTTCTCCGAGTCCGGACTTGGGCCTTTTTTTTCTGAGAGTCAATTGCCTGGATCTGCCTCTAGGAGCGTCCTGCCTTCAGACACTGAGAGAAAAGCCCGCGCTCTCGGCACAACTCGAGACTTCAATGCCAATGGTAGAGCTAAACCCCCGTCAGACGGCGCTGTGCCGGCTTGTCTGACTGTGATAGTGGCGGGGGTGTCTTCCCTTCCCACAACATTAGAAGAGAGATTGAGAATATAGGATCCACAATAAATAGTTATCACGAAAAGGAAAAATCGGCATCATTAGTTTGAGTCCCCCTTTTCGGCTTAGAGGCTTCTTGGTTCATGATCATTCACTCGACTGGCACGTAGTTGCCGTGAATGGCGATCCAGAAGATGTGGAGACACAAAATCGTAAAGATTAGTTTTCGCTTGTTATGTGCTAAAATTGGCTTTTTCCTCATTACACGGTGCCAGTCAGGTTGCTAATTAGATCAAGAAACTTTTGTGTGTGATTATAGGCATAATAAAATTTGGTGGGTGAAATCTGCGTTGCTAAACAGGACTGACGCATTTCCGAAAAATATTTGCTTCTATTTTAATTTTTTACTAAAGATGTATTATAATACTGAACTCATAAGAGGCATTATTTTTGTTTCTTTTAAAAACAATATATAAAAATATTTTGTTAGTAATACAACAACAAAAAATTTAAACATCCGATATAACATTTAAATGCAACCAAAAAAAAAAAGGAAATGTCTAATTATTTGTAAATTAAGGTTTCTAACAAAATATTAACTCATGTAACTAATCTAATATAATACTATAACTCATAGCCATGATTGATAATTCATAGCTAATATATTTTAATCTATACTACCTAAAAGCAAGAAATTCAAATCTCCCGTAGAATCCCATAGTGTTTTCTAACAAAATATTAACTAATCTAATCCAATACTATAACTCATAGCCATCATTGATAACAAGCATAGCATAGCAAGATAAAATAGCAATCATCGTATGATTAATATATTTTAATCTATACTACCTAAAAGCAAGATATTCAAATGTTCCATAGTTAAGATTTAATTAATTAAATTAAATATGACTATATGAAAAAAATTTTAAATTAAATGTTTGCTTGATCCAAATAACTCGCCAAATTGCCGCTAGCCACTTTTAAGAATGGTAGCATCACTGGAGGAATCTACGTTGTTTTTTCCTGGTGTTATAGCTGTTCCCACCGCAATTTTAAAATTCCCTCCAGGAATAACATCTAAGGTTTGCATCCTCCCACCTATCTCCTCAAATCCAATAGAGAATTTTTCCAGCCTATAGGTTTATCGTATCTATCCCTCGTGTAGATATATTTAGCATATTTAGATACGACTCAATTTCAGAAGCACTCAAAACACTGTCAGATTTCAAAAATCGCCGGAATCAGTTTTAGCATCTCACAAAACAAAGCGTAACTCAAGCACTAATGAATACTTTGACGTCAAATTTCACACAGATGTCAAGAATAGTGCCAACAACCTAAAAAAGAAAAAAAAATGAAATATCATATACCCGGGAAATTTAAATTGAAAACTGGTCCTAGTTTTTGAACACAGTAGTAATCGTCAGTCTACTCCACACCTTCTTATGTTATTTTTCGAATTAATAATATATTCCATGAAAGATACTGGATTTAAACCTATATATTTTTTTTAACTTGAGAACTAAATTATAGAAATGCAAGATTTTCTTCTATTTAAGCAATGAAATTATTATCACAGATATAAAACATTTTTTTTTCATAAACTAGTGAACAAGAAATCTTACTCCTTTTTAATATCGTATTTTTATTTCAAGGCCTGTGTAGGGCCTGGATGGCCGAGTGGCTAGCGCTCTAGCGCTTGGTACTACAGGTTTCAGATTCGAGTCCCGGCGGTGCCATGGATGTTTGTAGTGGTTCGGAATCCACTTTAAAAAGTAGGTCCCGGTCTAATAGGATCGTAGAGAGTTGCGGGGGCATTGTTACTCCGCGTCCGTGGCTTATCTTCAAGTTACACGCTCCCCCTGGGTAAAGCAAAGTGAGTACGTCTCTGCAGCACTTGCCTTAAAGCATGCAAAGACCAAGCTGTCAAAAATTTCAAGGCCTGTGTGGTCTGACGGATAAAACGTTGGCAAAGGAGTGAGAGATAACTCGATTCGCAACTGAACTGAAATCTATTGTGTCAATCTGAGATGGATACGATAAATCCTGAAGGTAAAACTTTCTTTCGTTGAGTTGGGAAGGATACGGCGAATGCACCATACAACTGTGTCCAAAATATAAGACCAGTTTTCAATTTAAATTTCCCGGTCATATGGTATTTCAATTTTTTTTCTTTTTTCAGGTTGTTGGCATTGTCCTTGACATCTGTGTGAAATTTTACGTCAAAATATTCATTAGTGCTTGAGTTACGCTTGGTTTTGTGAGATGCTAAAACTGATTGCGGCGATTTTTGAAATGTCTCTTCAATCGACTCAAAACGGTATCCCCGGAGTGGTCTTTTGGGTTTAGGGAAATAGCCAAAAGTAGCGCGATGCTAAATCAGATGAATACGGTGGTTGTGGAATGATATGGATTACATTTTTGGCGAAAAAGTCATGAAGAATCAATGTGTGAGCTGGCGCATTCAGTGATTTCGGTACCAATCGAGATTTGACGCGTTTCAGACCCAAAATGGAATTGACAGATCCTTTTGAAATTCCATCATCATCAGCAAGGTCTGTAATTGTAAATCTACTGTTTTCAAGAACCAAATCTTCAATATTTTGGACGTGAGCTTCGTCGGTTGATGTTGGTGGTGAACAGAGGGCTCTTCGTCTTTAACGCGTTCTGTTTTTACCACCTCTAAACATTTCTTTCCGATATAGGAATGCTCACCGAATGTCTTCTGCAACATTCTATGCATTTCTGTAAACAAAATTTAACACAAGTTCTTGTCCAATTAATTCAGACATTTCAAAAATCGCCGGAATTAGTTTTAGCATCTCACAAAACCAAGTGTAATTCAAGCACTAATGAATATTTTGACGTGAAACTTCACACAAATGTCAAGGACAGTGCCAACAACCTAAAAAAAAAAAAAAAAATTGAAATACCATATGCCCGGGAAATATAAATTGAAAACTGGTCTTACTTTTTGGACACAGTAGTATACTACCTCTATCTTGTTCATCTTAAATTGTGTAAGCACGAGAGGAGTACAGCGTAATATACTCTTTTGTTACCGTTTGTTATGCTTAATATTCTACGTATCAGTTGGTTTAGTGGCGAATGATTTCATGTGTAATGAAAAAATTCCATAAAATGTCTGTTCACATCTGTTAAAAATTATTCGCAATATGATTAAATAATATGATATGCTACCGTAATTTTATCAAAAGCTACAAATAATTTTGTTCTACAAATTCTTCTCAAAGAGAAAACAGGGCCTGAGTGGCTGAGTAGCTAGCGCTCTGGCGCTCAGTACAATAGGTTTCGGGTTCGAGTCCCGGCGGTGCCATGAATGTTTGTAGTGGTTCGGAATCCACTTTAAACTGTAGGCCCCGGTCTGTTTAGCCTAAAGTGTGCACAAGATGACCGTGGAGAGACAAAAAAAACAAAGAGAAAACATATTCTGGATAATGCACAAATCATCACTTTTCAAATTCTAACGATATGAATACTGAACAATAAATAATTGTCTAAAATATGGATATAAATATCCTTTGCAAAATTTTGATAATACTCTTTGTAATGAATCACAAGGAAAACTGCGTGGAATGTTGGGCTTGTTTCTAAACAAAAGTAAAACTAACAATAGTATTTTTAAAATATTTTTTTGAAACCGTTGTTCTGAAAATATATTAAAGAATTTCATTTACTCGCAAGCAATATAAAGCAATCGGTATTAGTGCAGGCAAATAATAATAATGAGAATTATTATTTATATATATTATATGTAAGAACATATTCTATAAAAACTCATATATATATATATATATATATAACATCTATTACTATTCAAGTAATAATTAGCATAACACAAAATTTAATAAATTAACTTTCAAATTAAATTCTATTATGTGTAAAAAAACTATTTCATTATTTATAATAAATAAGCATTAAAATCTATTTTAATAATTGAGGATTAAAATGTTTTGGAATTTTTCATTTCATTAGACATTCCGTTATACATTTTATTCTATCTATTAAAATATTCTTAATGACTATTGCATTTTATAATATCGAAACGTATTTCCCTATCTTTGATGATAGAAAATATGGTGCTGCGATATCTTTGGAAATAAAATAGTGCTATAAAAGTTCAAAAGAAGCAGGAATTTAATGTCTGATCCAGCAATATAAGAATCTGAAAAGGAAAGATGAAATATTCAAACAGGCTTAAATCTGTATAGTCTTTTATTCATATAAGACAATGAAGATTTAAATTAATAATTATAGACCAGCCAAGGTTAAAATTAATCGTTACGTTTGAAAATTGCAAGCAGAATAATGTGTTAGTTGACAGTTAACTAATTATCAAATGAAGTAATCAATTATACTAGTTTATGGATATCACTAAATTTGTAAATGTTACATTCTTTATGTATATAAATTTTCAATGTAGATAGTGAATGTTTAAATTCACCAATAAGTATAAAAAATGCAGCTTTTTCAGAGATTTTCTTATCATTCTAGTTGACTTCCATGCATAAAATTCTAGGTAGGATTATTTTTATTTATTTTATTAATTAATTTATTTATTCATTTTGAAATTTTGTATCAGAATTTCACATCGATTTCTTTGCCGCAATTACAATGTAAATCAACAAAATTTGTTAATTTATGTGGAAAGACGGCTGATACTGTGAAATGCTTTTGCAAAAGATTATAACATGTCTACTATTGATTATAACATGTCTACATGTCTATAAGATTACTGTCTATTTTAGATCATTATATTTAAAAGAAAACTTAAAAATTTCACACTGAAACAGAGGAAAAAAACAATAAATCCTCACTCTAATATTATCCACAAAATAAAGATCACAATGTCTTATGATTTAATTAAAACTAAGTAAAAAATTTTTAAGTATTTTTATATATTTTTTAACTGTTTCGCGTCAAACACATATTTTAAAATCTGTACATTATTACCAAATTTAATTACGTAACTTATACGATGCTAATCTTCACACAAGTAAAAATAAATTAAAATTAATGAAAGTTAAGTTATTAAATAATACTTTCTTACATCTTTAATAGAAGATAATTCTAATAAATTTGTTAACAGTATGTTGGCTGTTAAATCTTTGCTTAAATATTTAATGTCGGCAAAATTAATCTAATTTGTTTTGAATACGAACAACATCACACCTTTATACCAACTTCATACATTCTTTCATATTACATTCCGTGACAGACTTTAAAGAAAACCTACTTCCTATGATGCACTTGCGTTCATTAAATCCTATCCAATCTATTTACTCTCCAATGCTTATGTATGAGTTACCTCTTACTTTTTTGTAAAACTGGAAGAGCAATCTCTGCCTACGCTAATCTAATTGGCTCCTGCATTATTTAAATAGTAGCATTGGCCATTCATTATAACTTAAAAAAATTTTTTTTTGAAAATTATTTAAACTTAATGCACACATTTCTTAGTTATTCAATATTGATGCCTGTACAAAGACATCAGAAACGAAAGCACATTCAGTAAAAGACTTTAAAGAAAAACCACTTCCTATGATGCACTTGCGTTCATTAAATCCTAACCAATCTCTTTACTTTCCAATGCCTTATGTTTGAGTTACTTTTTACCTCTTTTTAAAACTGGGAAAGCAATCCTAGTTTTTGTCTACGTATATCTAATTGGTGTCTGCATTAATTTAAATATTAGCATTGACCATTCATTATATTTTTATTTAGAAAATTATTTAAACTTAATACTCACATTCCGTAGTTATTCAATATTGATGCCTGTACAAAGACATCAGAAACTAACATTAAGTAAAAGACTTTAAAGGAAAGCACTTCCTGTGATGTACATGCGTTCGTTAAATCCTAACCAATCTCTTTACTCTCCAATGCTTATATATGAGTTACCTCTTACCTTTTTGTAAAACTGGAAAAGCAATCGTTTATCTAATTGGTGCCTGCATTAATTTAAATAATAGTATTGGCCATTCATTATATCTTTAAAAAAAATTTTTTTTGAAAATTATTTAAACTTAATGCACACATTTCTTAGTTATTCAATATTGATAATGTACAAAGACATCAGAAACTTAAGCACATTCCGTAACATACTTCAAAGAAAAACCACTTCCTATGATGTCCTTGCGTTAATTAAATCCTAACCAATCTCTTTACTCTCCAATGCCTTATGTATGAGTTACTCTTTACCTCTTTTTAAAACAGGGAAAGCGATCCCAGTTTTTGTCTACGTTTATCTAATTGGTGCCTGCATTAATTTAAATATTAGCATTAAACATTCATTATATTTAAAAAAAAATTTTTTTAATTATTTAAACTTTATGCGCACATTTCTTAGTTATTCAACATTGAAAATGTACAAAGACATCAGAAACTAAAGAACATTCAATAATAGACTTCAAAGAGGAAAAACTTCCTATGATGCCCTTGCGTTCATTAAATCCTAACCAATCTCTTTATTCTCCAATGCCTTATGTATGAGTTACACTAAGCATTAGATATCATATCAAATTACCATGAAACGTAGGCGTAAATCAGATAATTGAGCATCACGTAGTCCACTAGAAGCCAGGTTTGGAAGGATTATATTACGAAGCGTAAGTAAGAGACCAGAACCTTATCCCAAAACGTACGTTCATATATTGAGTCGGTTTCATATCAAAGAGTGAAAGACGAATGCCAGGAAGCTTAACCGACATCATCTTACTGGAGACAAATGATGATTTGTCATCTTAAATGAGACGCGTATGTCACTGAGTGATCAATGGGTGGGCGGTTAGTTGTACTAAGCACGGAGATTATGATAATTGTGGTGACTTGAGCTCTTTCTCTAATGTCTGAGAACCTATAAGGAGAGAAAATTATTTCTGTAAGATAATTGGGGGGTGACGTCGATTGTACGTTTGGTTAAGGAAGATCAGATTTAGATTAAATTTTGATTTCCCTGCAAAAACCATAAAAATCATCTACAGTAAAAATTGCCAGTGCCTCTAAAATAAAATCTGAGGTGGCTAATAATCAGTGGTAGATATAAGTATTCACTCAATTGTTGTTGATGCAGAATCTTTCAAACAAACCTGAACATTTTAATACATTAATATGTATGGTGATAAATTTTTAAGTGAAGTTTCATAAAATATTAAATTTTTCTTTGTTTTTATTTTATTCTTTTTATATAGACAGCAATTCAATGACCTTGAAAACAAATGTACCCATTTCAACGATGCAAATAAAGTTAAATTATAAAAAAATAAATAATAAATGAATATATATATAATAAAATAATATATTTATATCTATCCTATATTCAAGAAACTTCAAATGTAGCTTGTTCATCATAACATTTTTTATCATTATATCCTGGAAAATATCTTTGAGGATAGTGTCAGAGTATTTACAAATGAATGAAAATATTATACCATTTAAAGCACTAATACAACAAGAATTTGTTTTCATTGCTGAGTGATTCTGTATTAAATAATTATCAAACAGATTTTAATTATTTTTCATATATTTCATATATACACTTTTAAAATATCAATTTCGTCGAAAATATCATTTTTTTTTTAAAAATATTAAATGTAATATTAAATCCTATATCTTTTACCTTTATATCCTCGTTCAAATTTTGCTTCTATCTTATCTAGAACAGGTGTTATTACAGCGAATTTAAAGATTGGGAAAGGTGTGAAAAAATTTGCTTCTATCTCTGTTTTTGACAGGTATTAACGAAACTAGGCTTAATATTTAAACAAGTAATATAAAAAAAAAATTTAAAGTCAATTCCTACTTTTCTTCCCTGTATAACAGAAAGTCCTATATAAAGAAAGTTGAAATTTTCCTTTTATATCTGACACCATCTATTGGTAGATACATGCAACTTAAATCTAAAAAAAATATAATTAATTAATTAAATTTAATTAATGAATTAATATTTGAAAAAACTGTATTAACATCAAGTATCATCCACTACAAGTTCAAAGAAATATATTTGTTGAGGAACTTGAGTGGAGGAATAAAAAGTATTTTATTAACGATTAAAAATTTAAACAAGATATATATAACGAGTGTGTGAACTAATAGTAGGAATTGAATAAATGATTATGAATAATTATTTAGTTTTTCAATAATATTAAAATTGCATCTGGCAAAATATGTCTTTCTTGCTTCTATTTAAAGTTTGGCAAAAATATTTTAAGTCGCTTGTTCGTTTACAATTTGATTGTGTGATTTGTCCTGAGCTTCTCTTTTTCTACACTGCTTAGTTATTATTCACACATTGTAAACGTAATTAATAATTCTTAATTTGAAATAGTTTAGTATTATAATGGGTAAGAACATTTCAAGAAAGCTTAAGCGACAATTTTTGGAAATCGCTTTTCAAAACGTGTAGGGAATAGTGATGATGGAACTGTTACAATATCTGTTAGTTCACACAAACTTGAACCATTCTCTTCATTATTTGAGGAAAGTGCAACAGTAACAATCTCTGGTAACATAATTATTGATGTAAAAACTCTTTTGACAGTATTTAATAAACTTTTTTTGCACAAATTGTTTTTCTGACAAACCTTATTTACATGAGGATTCCAGATTTTCATTTTTTATTCAAATGGCAAAACTGTGAATAATGCAAAAGGCTCTCTTCTTTTATAAATGCTGGTAATTCCTGTGAAGTAAATTCTAGATTAGCATAAGAAATTCTAATCTAGAATTTATGTGAGATATTATGTTTTGCGACAGCAATACATTTTTAATGCTTTTACCTAATTTTTCACTCAAACATTTATTTTTCAATTATATCAACTAGAGATTATATATATATTTTTTAAGATTCATCATATTACCCATGATTAAATGGGATTATAAGATAAAATTTCAATAATTTCAAAAATTTTATCCCAGTGGTGAGCGGATACTTTTTAAAACATTTTAGTTTGAAAACATTATTGTGACCTTTAAGAGGTTAAGTTATAATTTTTTGAATATTTAATCTTATAAAATTAATCGTTTAGCTTATGTTTTGGAAAACAATAGAACTAAACTAGTAGTCTATTAAAATAATTCTAGTTTTATTTAAAATATTTTAAATTGTTCTATACAGAAATATAAGTTACATGTAATTCATAAGTATGCATATATGCCTGCATTATATATTAATTCCATTTTAAATAATCATTTCCGCTTAAATAATTTAAACAGGTATGTTAGCTTTTCATTATTTCTATAACCCTTCGTTTCTATTCATACATAATACATATGTAATTATAGTTGTTATTTAAATATTTTAAATTGTTCTGTACAGAAATATAAGAAAATACCAAAAGAAATAAATCATACGTATGCACATATGCATGTATTACATATTAATTTCATTTCGACAATCATTTATTCTTAAATCATTTAAGCAGGTATGTTATGTTTTCATTATTTTTATAGTCATTTGTTTCTATTCCAAAAATAGTCCCTTTCGCTCCATGTGTTGAAATTTGAAGAAGCTAAATTAATTTTACATTCAACTTTGCGTGAGAAACTTTTCATGTCGTCACGCTTTTATTATTCAGGAATTCATCCAAGGTAAGAATTTAAATTTAAGCACTGAACTTGATTAAATTATTTAAATGAAACCGAAGATTATGGGAGTTTTTTTCCTTGACAAATGATTTCTTTGAAGCATTTTTATTTCGTTAAATATTTTTCTTTACTAATTTCCTTTGCAAAGAAGAGAAATAATAAAAAAAAAACTGAAACTCATTCGCTCACACTTTTTATGAGAAGTGTATTCAATTTTTAGTTATTGCTCTCGCAGCTATATACGAAGATAGTAGTTAAATAATCATTATGAGAAATACCTCTTAAAGCGATATTTAAGTTATTCTTAAAAAATAAATGTTGTTCATTTAAATATTTATATTTTAAAGGGAAGTATTAAGATCTAGAAAGTCTTCACAAATCTAAGTCTGGGAATAAATAAACAAAAAACAGTATTGATGAATTTCTAATATCAAGAACTATAATCGAAAAATTCATGATCTTATTGAATAAGAAATCCATTTCAATTTTTCAGTCATCGGCGATTGTATTTATGATTTTAGTGTAATATCTTTTTTAAATATTTCATAACAAAGTACCAATGAAAACATAATATTACATATTGATAGCAATTTTTTGCAGGTGTAAATAAAATTCAAAATCAAAAATCAAAATTCAAATAAAATCAAAATTCATAATAAAATTCAATGAATTTTTCTTTACATATTTTATGATGAAATGTTTGTAAAATTGATCAGGTATTCTGATAAATTTTTTAAACTTTTTTAAACTTTTAGTTAGAGAGTTTATCAGAGTTTTATCCGTTAAATTGTTCCGAGTTCTTTGAGTACTTGTTCAAACCTGTTAATTTGTTGTCTTGCATTGGATTACTTTTGAATTACTGATGACAATGAGATAGAATCTTGACAACATACAATAAAAGTGATTTACATGTTAACAAGATGGTTGTAGCAGGCAAAGCAATCCATCTACAATTCAAGATTAGGACAAAGTCAACAATCATTGTATCCAAGTATTCGTAATTGAAAAGTAGGAAAGAAATAAAACAAATTGTGGAGCAAAACCTTTTCTTTCGTCTGAAAAGGAATAAACTCTAATAAATAATCAATAGGCCCCCATATTACAGATTAACCACAAACGATAAAATATCAGGGGCTTTAATAATGATTACCATGTGCAAATGGCAGATATAACGATTACCGTGTAATAGATTCAATAGTAATTTAACTGCTGCAACAGATAAAACTGCTATAAAACTGCACTTTTACAAAAAATGGCCTTGCTGTATGGTAGCAAAATTGATTTGCTTGCTTAGAGCAAGACCATTTTTTACAAAAGTGCTATAATAATTTTAGGAATATTTTAGCCTTATGAAATGATTACTGTTTGTTAGAAAAATATATTTCATGCGGGAAAAATCATGACATAAGAATCTGAATTATGAAAGGGAAACTAACCACTTTTATTTAACTAAATTGCAGCATTAGTGATTATATAACATCGCAGAAAAGGTGACATATATGTTAAAAGCCATATCATTCTAACAAATCTTTCCTTTACAAATTAACAAAACAGAATTTGTCATATTCCTACACTACAGTTGTACTTTATAACTCTGAAAAATTCATAATTGATCAAGGAAACTCCATTACCTATAAGCTATTTAGTATTGAGTTAATAAATGCTTCTATTTTACTCAATAAAAAAAATTATTATTCATTTCAGGATTTTATCTATTTGTTCAGTATTATTAGAAGTTTTATGTTCATCTAAAAGTCATAATCCAAATAAGTGCACAAATCAAAATGATAAAATGTTCATGAAAGAAAATACTTCCATGTGTATTGTTAACAAGATAGCTCGGAAAAATTAAAAATTTATTTATTCTATTTTATCTATTTAAGATATTTCGAATGTTTTCTGCACTAAATTGTAAATCATTTCACGTTCCTATTTCCTTACTCATCCTTTCTATGCTAAATTTCTGTATTAAATAACATCTAACTGTATGATTGAAGTTTAAGGTAAGTCAAGATCCAATTCAGATAAATTCTGGAAAGACTTGGAAATTTAAAATAATTCTACATTTATATCACCAAGAACAAATTGTAGAAAGGTAATTTCATCATAATATCTAACATGCGAGGTTGTGTAACTTATTATTTCTAGTGCTGCCATTAGATAAATTTATTTTTAAAATATATTTTATAATCACTTTTATTCTAATCTAAATATTTAATATTATAATCCGTTATGAAGTTGTTTATCAATTTAAACGTACAAATAAATATCTATGTTTAAACTAAAACAACATTTCTTTGTATGTATTTTATTCCAACTTGAAACAAAACAATGTGTTCAAAACTATAATAAAACTCTTATATTTAAATTGTTATTCTAGAAAACATATTGATTCCATTTTAAGTATGAAAAATGTTTTTATAAAATGTAAACAAAATCTTTCTTTTTGACGCATAGTGCCAATGAACTACTCACAAGGTAACAGAATTATAGGATGCGAATAAGATAAAGATAAATTGCCCGCGAAAAACCTCCTAGACAGTAATTTGATAAAAAATAAGGAGCAAATGTATCACTTTTGATTTAAAACCCAGTCAAGTGTTAAAGATGAAAAAGGAACAGGAAAACGATAACCAATTCATAATATGCAAATCTTTCAGCAACAGTTCGATTTAAATTTTGCAATCTTGACGTTTATATTGCAGTTTTGATGGATACCATTCTTTTTTTCACGTTATGTTTTAATTTATATGATTGCTTAAATAAAACTTGGCATTCATTAAGAACTGTTTAAAATAAGTTCATTCTTTTTAAAAATGCAATGAACTGCTTCAGAAATGAGTGAAATATATCTACAAAAGTATTATAGCATTATTCAACTTAGGTATTATAGTATTCAACATGGGAATTATAATATTATTCGAAAGATTTAATGATTGGTTCATTTAACAAAAGCTTATATTTCAAATAAAATATTTCTAAAGAAACACTTTACGTACATTAATACTAACTGTAATAAATTATGCGTGTTTGGATTTACTTGGTATTCATAGAAACGAAAATACTTTAAGTTTATCGAGAATTCTTTTAATACTAAAATGACAAAAGTTGTATTAAGCTAAGGATCTGTAACTTTCTTTTGACTCAATTGGAAAACTTTTACAATTTTATTCTTGAATCGATTGGAAAAGAATACCTAAGATTGTTCTTATCTGTACATGCAAAATGATATAGAAAATATCGGCTATACTCAATCATTAAAAATTATTGTAAAAAGAAAAATATTTGGTGAATAAGAGTTATTTGGCCCCTCGTCAGTATTTCAAATTTGTTTGCTAATATTCAAATAGAATGACAATTTTTTTATATTTGAAACAAAATTTTTTTAAAATTTTTAAAAATTTAATTTTATTGTCTACAATCTTTAACAATAGCAATTAGGAATTAAATATAAATGTAAATTTTACTGTCATTTAAGTAGTCAAAATGAAATAAATTCTTAAACTGATATTTAAATAGCTGTATTTAGAATTATTTTACGTAATTTATTTAAATGACTATGAAAATTGTTTTTCAGTTTTATATGACATTGTATTATATATGTATATTGTATAAAACGCGAATATTACCAATTGTATATACAGCTAAGAGAAGGTAACTGATTATGGGCAATTATTTGTTGTTTGGAAATATATTTTCCATGGTTATTAATTTTGATTGACAATATGGTAAAATAATAGTGAAGTAATAAAAATACTTATATATATTTTAACATAATGTTTAAATTCATTGAATATTAAACAAGTAAAATCCAGTAAAGTGATTCTAAACACATCTATCACAATCATTCTTGATAATTTTCCAAGTATCACAATTAACAGAATGAAAACAAAACCATTGCTAGTTAAATCTCACACACATTTACGTTTTTTAAATAATCAAAATTTAATGACTATGAATATAGTTGTATATAACATTAATATTACCAGTTGTCTATACAGCGAAGCAGAGGTAATTGATTATGTGCAATTATTGTTGTTTTGAAAAAGGTTATGAATGTGGTTATGGTCCATAGTTTTTAATTTTTATTAACAATATGATAAAAAATAGCGAAGTAACACAAATACTTCCATGCACATATTATTTAAATTCATAAAAGAGTAAAAAAATGAAATCCAGTAAAATGATTCTAAGCACATATATCACAATCATTCTTGATAATTTCCTAAAGTATCACATACAACAGAATGAAAACCAATTTTTGTTATGTTTCTGTAACATTTTACCACATAAAACTGTGATTATTATTTTTTCCAAGAATGGACTTTTCCAGAGAGATTGCTTTTTTTTGTTGTAAATCATTTTTGTGCGTTTTTCTTATGTATACTTCTATGTTGCAGTCAATACATAATTATTTTGTGCACATGTCATCCAAATTTGGTGTTTCTCCATTCATTCATTTGCAAACGAGGAGCAAAAAATCGGTTGTCCCTTAACTTTTGGAGACCAGTGTAGAATAATAAATTTTTGTATTTGAAATAAAAATTTTTAAAAATTGAATTTTATTGTCTGCAATCTTTAACAATAGCAATTAGAAATTAATTATAAATATACCATGGCTAATTAAATCTCACAAACATTTCTTCGGCTTTTTTTTTTTAAATAAACAGAAATTCATTTTTATTTCATTTTTCTGTATCAACGCTTTAGATTTAAATGACTAGTTTAAATAAATCTAGAGACTTTTGTCTTTACTTTATCTTTACTTTTGTTCAAATACACAGGAAACGTTTCAATCAATATCAGAGTAGTGTCGGAAAGAATTTCCCAATCAGTACGAAGCTCTTTAATTAACACTGATTTATTTTACTACCATGAACACAAAAACAGCCTTATAGAGTCATGTTATTTAAATGCCACCCTTAAATCCTTTGTTTGGATTCTCCCCAAATGGAAAACTCAACAAAGAGGTAAGATTCCCCCACACCCAATATTTTAACATTTTTAATTAAAACATTTATTAACAATTATGCAATATAGATAATAACCTTATTGGAGAATTCAAATTTAAATCTTAATACAATAGATATTTGTATTTATAATTAAAATATTCAAATTACAAATTAATATCATTTCCATGCAAAACATTTATAAAGCTCTTAGTGATAATAATTTGGTTATTTTGATGAATTGGACTTTTTTTAATGATACAATCATAATCTTAATATCACCATCTTAGTGCAGTTTCATCACTTTTTCTCATTTCCAGAAATGTCTATAGTTTTTCAATGCCTTTTTAAATTATATCATTTGCATTTAATTCACAAAATACTTTAAATGATTTAATATAGTTTTCACTAAATGGAAGAACAAACTCATTTTCAACTTCATTTCAAAATTTCTTCATGTTACTGAACCAAACTATACCTTCAGTACTGAAGGTATACTTTGTTTTTTAATTGCATCTCACATTGTTAAAGCTCATTTAAGCACAATTTGTTTCCTTTTACATTATGAAAGACCATTATAAAACTATTGAATATTGTAAAACGTAAAGTACTTTCTTAAATAAAATTGCATGAAAACAAGTAATTATAAGAATTGAGAAACAGTTCTAAATACAGTTCTACAGTTCTAAATAAAAAAAAATCAGCAAATTCTAGTATAGTATTAATTTAATTAAAATCAAAGAACTGATATTATAAAAATTAGTATTTTAAATAAAGATAAACATTTTTCACCTTATTTTTTTATTATTTTTCGAAAATTATTAGTTGAATGAAATCTGCAATCAAACTGAACTTTTACTTCCTGAAAGTAAATAGTAAAATATTAATCAGATTGTTTTGTAAATAACATATTGTTTCTCTGACTGTTATGTAAATAAGATTGTTCATAAAACATTAATATAGACCTCACAGGAATTTGTTACATATTTATGCCTGTTACAGCTAACTTATAATTCTGTACAGAAGTAACATGTTATTTAATATAAATTGTTGCTTATAAAAACTCATTTTTCTTATACAGAAGTAACAATTTATAGACTAAAATCAGATAAAATAGCAATCACAAGAAAAAACCTCCAAAAATTTTAAGAAAATTATTATTTTCGTATGTAATTTATTACATTATAACTTAACTTTCGTTAATTTGTTTAATTATTTATCTATTAGATTCAAGGATTTATTTCATTTAAAAATGCATTTATTGTCGATAGGGAGATATTTTTAAATTTTGATAAACGCTAAGGTCTGCCAGTTAAGTTAAAAACAATACGTGTTTATTAGATGATTTTTATTAGATTTCAGCAATCATTTCATTTTATTGAAAGGCTCTGTCCTTTGATTATTACATTGGAGGGTATATCAATATCTACATCTGTCAATATCTAGATCTACTATAAAATATAATTATGCTGACAAAGTTCGACGAATAAAACTAAAATGAGTAAAATAAATATTCTATTATAAATTTCCAAAATCAGTTAATGAAATTTTGTAAAACACAGAACTAGAATTTTACGTTAAAGTACTTGGAATATATTAATGAAATGAAGGAACACTCACACCTGGTTTGTGACATCATATATCAATTTTATTCAAAATAAATATATATATAAATGGTATTTTTTGCAGAGTTTCAAATTTCAATGAAAGAATAAAATAAGAAACATGATACACCTATAGTTTGGTGAAAGAGTAAGTACTTAAATATTAGAAAAATATTTGTAATATTTTCCATTTTATTGCAGGCTAGAAAATCAGATCCTTTGCCAATAACTTGTTTTTTGGATGTTACTTGCGTAAGGTTTCTCAATTTTATAATATTTACAGCCCAAAATATTATCCATTTTGAAATTTCGATGAACAAAACAGATGAGATTGTGACTAAATAATAGATTAAAAGGCATAAGAAAATTGAGATCAATATACATTCTTGAACAGGCATTTTAGCCTCGTATATAAAAAAATCTTTAAAAAAACTTGATTTTATCACTTTTGCACTTGCCATCAAACCAAGTACTATTAAATTAATTTAATTACCATACTTATTAAATTAATTTAACTTCAAGCAAAAAAATTATTTTCCTTTTTTACTCAAGGAATATATATATACATATATATATATATACATAGCTTTCTATATATAGGTTTTTCGTATAGTAATAATATTCTTTAATTTTATTACTATATGAAAAACCTATATATAATCAGCTTTAATTTTAAAAGGTTATCATTAGCCTAAATATTTGCAAATTAACACGTTCAATCTGATAATATTTACTAGAGAATACATAATTTTAGGAGAAGTAAATGGTGAATTTTACAATGACTACTTAAAAAAAAGTTATAGGGCTAAGCAAACAAATACATTTCGAAACTTTAAGATTAGAGTTATGAAAGCTGAAAAAAAGGAAAAGAAATATTGCATAAAATAAAGTTATTTAACAGAATATATTTAAAAAAAAAAATGGAAGTTTTGTTAGAACATTTGTGAGCCATCAGCTTGCTGGCAATTGCTTATTTAATTATAATAGCTTCATATTTTGAAGTAAAAGTTTTAATTTATTAATCTTACAATAGATAATTCAATATAAGTTGATCATAAACTCATTGAAAATAATGTTTGTAAACCTACAGATAAATATCATCTGTAGGTTTACAAAAATTATTTTCACTCTTACTCTCATACAAATCTCAAAATCTCATCTCAAATATCTCACTCTCATATAAATTAGTAAAAAGAAAAGATTTCGAAATTCTGATAAAAGTAAATAAATTACAATTCTGACATAATGTTAATCCCAAAACGTTTTCATGGAATATTTCACTGTTATGAAAAATATTTGACGTTAAAAATGTTTATGAAATCTGACTTATTTTATTTTCCAGAGTTTCGGAATAATTTTTTTCTCGTATTTCGTACATTTTTGCTTAAAGAATTCCATCCATTTTACTGCTCAAATCCTCATGCAAGTACTCGAAATAAGAATTTTCACAAGAATATTATGATTATTTTTTGAATATTTCTTTCAGTGTATATCATCAAATATTTATATATAATTTTTATACATCCGTTTTAAAGGCATAGAAAGTTTTAAAATTTATTAAAAAATTGTTACGTTCAGTATCTTTTAGAATGTTCAAATTACACAATAGACACTAGAAAATTTATAAAACATATAATCACTGACATTATCAATAATACTCATATCATTGATACTCAATCACTGATATCAATACTCATATCATTGATAATAATACACATATTATTGATCAATACTCATATCACTGATAATAATACTGATATTATTGATCAATACTCATATCAATGATAATAATACTCATATTATTGATCAATACTCATATCATTGATAATAATACTCATGTTAATGATCAATACTCATAATTTTGATAATAATAAAAAAATTGAATTATTGGTATTCATTTTATTTGTTATATGACACACAAAGTTGTTAAAATATAATAATAAATGATAATTAATCTTGCAAAGGGGAACAACAAATAATTTTATTATTTAAGCATCATCACAAACATGGTTTTCACGTACTAGTTTTATCCAGAATTTTTTTTAATTTGCACTTATTATAAAATTACCTATCACTAGTACATATATTAAAAAATTTAGCTATGTGCACATTTTTTTTCTCATTTTATAATAATTGCTACTTTGAAGATAAGAAGCCAATCTTCTACATTCTTCTTTCAGTCTGTTTTGTAATTTATATATGACCCCCAATTCTCGAAGTGGGAGCGTCACAGCTGAGGAGGATCGTTTGAAAAGTAAGGCTGTCCTCTCAGCAAACATACAAGGCTTTCTCTCTCTCGCTCTTTTTGACACAGCAGCTTATACAAAGCCACTTAGACAGAGGATATCACATCATCAACTCAAAAAATGTGGGGAAATCGTTAAGTATAAATAGGCTCTTAATCTGTGACTTTTAAGAAAAAGGGTTGTATTAATAATTCTGCAATAATATATTGAAGCGTTTTCTGTAATAAAAACATAAGAGTAGGGAATTAATTAAAAATTGCAACTTTTGTTTAGATTTAATTAACTACTAGGATATTTTTAAATAGTAAGTTGAGTTTTAATGAAAATTTTTTAATAATAATTAAAAATTAATATCATTAAAAAAATTCCTCGACTTTAAATAAATTCAAGTCAAACTTTAGAATTTTGAATTGAATAAAAATCCACTTACGTTACCCATATCAATTAAAAAATCCATTAAAACCCATTTTTATTTACCCGCTGTATACTTAACCTTATTTTCAATCATAAAATTCTCAATGTACATATTAATTGTATTATATTTATTGGCATAATTAATTATTTATATGCAAAGAAAATAATATCAATAAAATTAAATCCCGTCTTTTTTGTGCAGCCTGATGGCCAGTTGGCTAGCACTCTGACCTTTTTGTCACAAGCTTCAGATTCGAATCCGGGCTGGTGGTATGGATGTTTTTAGTGGTTCGGAATCCAAGTTAAGTAGTAGGTCCAGGTCTAATTAACCTTAAGTGTTCCCAAAATGACCGTACAAACTACTTGGACATGTGTGTAGCTGTAAAATTCTTTAACAACATTGCTAAAATATGTTGGAGAGCTGTTTATGTTAACAAAAGTAAAAAATAAAATGAGAAACCAGTATATGAAATACATTGTATCTATGTACATGAAATCTACGTACGCAATTTGAGGTATACTAAAAAGAAATCTTACAGATGAACATAAAACACTTTGAAATACAATAATTGATACTCAATTTCTTAACACAATTTTTCAAACCGGTATTTAGTACATTGTAAATGAAATTTATTTAAATGTAATTATATTTATAGATATAATATTTATGTATATAAATATGTCTGTCATATAAATCTGTCTGTTTATTATAATATTAAAATAATTCATATTCATTCAAAAATTCAATCAAATTTATAAGTTATTCATACTTAAGGCTTTAAAATTAGTTTTAGGTTATTATCCTTAGGTTATTAAGAGGCGTTAATTAAAAACATTTTCAGTAAATTACAGTTTTATAGTTAGAACATGAAAACAATTTTTTTAAATAAAATGTTAAAAATAACTTAGAATATATAATTTTAATAGAATTGCAGTTTTAAAAACAATTAAAATAATGCTCGTTTGAGACAGGTTCATAAATTATATATTTATTATTTTGCAATAAGAACTTAAAAATATTTTAAAACGAGAAGATTTCAAAATGTATAGCGTTTAAATTAAATAAATTCTTAATCTAATGGAATGCATAAAACATCAAATTTAATTTCTTATTTCCAGTATCTGTACTACAAGAATAAACTTGATATTCTTCTTTTAAACATGATATTTTTCGTATATAACATACTACCGTGTCCAAAAAATAAGACCCGGGCAAATGGTATTTCAATTTTTTTTTTCTTTTTTAGGTTTTTGGCACTGTCCTTGACATCTGTGTGAAATTTTACGTCAAAATATTCATTAGTGCTGCAGTTACGCTTGATTTTGTGATACGCTAAAACTGATTCCGGCGATTTTTGATAATGTTGGAAATTCAAAATTCCATTAAAGATGCTTTGGGCCTCAAACGCGTCAAATCTTGATTGGTACCGAAAACACTGAATGCGCTAGCTAACACTGCATTGATTCTTCTTGACTTTTTCGCCAAAAATGAAACCCATATCGTTCGACAACCACCGTATTCACCTGATTTTGCATCGTGCTACTTTTGGCTATTCCCTAAACTCAAAAGACCACTCCAGGTACACTGTTTTAAATCGACTGAAGAGACATTTCAAAAATCGCTGAAATAAGTTTTAGCATCTCATAAAAAAAAATGAAAAGCAGAAAATGAAAAGCAGAATTAAATCGCAGAAAATTAAAGATTTGGTGCTTTCAAACCGTCGATTTACAATTAGAGACCTTGCTGCTGATGTTTGCATTTCAAAATTCCATTTTAAAAGATGTTTTGGGCCTCAAACGCATAAAATCTTGATTGGTACCGAAAATACTGAATGCGCTAGCTAACACTGCATTGATTCTTCTTGACTTTTTCGCTAAAAATTTGATTTTGCATCCGGCTACTTCTGGCGATTCCCTAAACTCAAAAGACCACTCCAACATTTTGAGTCGATTGAAAAGTCATTTCAAAAATCTCACAAAACCAAGCGTAACTGAAGCACTAATGAATATTTTCAGATAAAATTTCCCATAGATATCAAGAACAGTACCAACAACCTAAAAAAGAAAACAAAATCGAAATACCACATGCCCGGGAAATTTAAATTGAAAATTGGTCTTACTTTTTGGACACAGTATTATATACATGCAAGTACATTTACAAATTGCGCAATTCATAAAATACAAATTAGAATTCCTTAGACATTGAATGGAAGCCATTTATTGCCTTGATTAAGGTATTGTCGGTTAAGTTGAACGCGGAAATCAATCTGTCTCGCACCCCCGATTGATTGCATCACTTCTGGGTGGATAGATCCTAACCACGCCATTTATTCTAAGCAAACGACAGATGGTCCAATTCCAGGTGTGTTCTTTTCCTTCTGCTTCGCAAAGTGGAATCTGTCAAAAGGCTGCCCTGAAATTACAAATCTAAAATCAACTCTCAGGGAAAAAGAGATTGGGAAAAAACAAAATGGAATAAGAAAATACTTTCTTGTACTAGCAATTTTTTTCCTGATTTGAAAAATTCGCATTCGAAGCACTAGAATCAGCAAGTTACCATTTAAATATTAAAATTTCAATTTATCTTTCTGAGACCACAGCCGTTTTTTAAAAGTAAATTTTTGCACAATTTGATATCAGTTTCTTAAAGAGATTCAATATTCTCAAATAAATCGATTCAAACTTCTTAAAGAGAGCATATATCCTGTTTATATCCCGCTTATATAACATGCACACTCAATGCATGATATATTTAAAAATAATAAATAAATAAAATAAAAAGCACTAGAATCAGCAAGTTATCATTTAAATATTAAAATTTCAATTTATTTTCGAGAGACCACAGTTTTTTTTTAAAGTAAATTTTTGCAAAATTTGATATCAGTTTCTTAAAGAGATTCAATATTCTCAATAAATCGATTCAAACTTCTTAAAGAAGACATATATCATGCTTATCACACTCATTGCATGACACACTCATTGCATTATCACACTAGACATTAGACATTATCACACTCATTGCATGATATATTTAAAAACAATAAATAAATAAAATAAAAACAGGGAATGCTATTTATGTTGTTGTTTTTTATTTTTTTTAAAAAAGTTATTTTGTTTCACAAAAAAGAGTCCTCGTTATTTTAAATGCGAATAATGGTACAATTATTTCAATATTGTCACGAATTTCATGTACATCTAAAAAATATTTATTCAACTACAAAATAAATTTTGATTGCTAGTTGAAATATCACCCATGTTGTATGAAAAACATATGCAAATGGTAAGCCAAACTACAAAATTTTGTATGTTGAATATGAAATGCGATATTGTCAGAATTGCAGATGAGTTTGTTTAAAATTTTTTAAAAAAAAACTCAACATTATTTTAAAGACAATTTTTTTCCAAATTTGATATCAGTTTCTTAAAGCGATTCAATATTCTCAACAAATTGATTCAAACTTCTTAAAATGAACCCAATATATCATGCACACTCATTGCATGATATATTTTAAAATAATTAATAAATAAAATAAAAAGCACTAGAATCAGCAAGTTATCATTTAAATATTAAAATTCCAATTTATCTTCCTGAGGTCATAGCCATTTTTTTAAAGTAAATTTTTGCAAAATTTGATATCAGTTTCTTAAAGAGATTCAATATTCTCATCGATTCAGAACATATATCATGCGTATATCACGGTTATACATCATGCCCACTCATATTTAAAAATAATAAATAAAAAAAATAAAAAGATTTTTTTTCCAAAATCTTGAATATAATACATTTTGTATCTTGTAGAAACGTGTATTAATTACAAACAGGGAATGGTATTTCTGTTTTTTTCTTATTTTTAAAAGTTATTTTGTTTCACAAAAATGAGTTCTCGTTATTTTAAATGTAAATAATGGTACAATTATTTCAATATTGTTATGGGTTTCATATACATCTACAAAAATTTTATTCAACTAAAAAATAAATTCTGATGGCTAGTTGAAATATCACCCATGCTGTATGAAAAAGATATGCAAAATGGTAAGCCAAGCTACAAAATTTTGTATTTTGAATATGAAACGCGATATTGACAGAATTGTGACGAGTTTGTTTCATATTTTTTTTTAAAAAAACTCAACAATATTTTAAAGACATTTTTTTTTTTAAATTTTTCAAATGTGATATCAGTTTCTTAAAGGGATTCAATATTCTCAACAAATTGATTCAAACTTCTTAAAATGAACACAATATATCATGCACACTCATTGCATGATATATTTAAAAATAATAAATAAATAAAATAAAATAAAAAGAATAATAATAATTTTCATAATTTGAATATAATACACTTGTAAAAATGTATATTAATTACAAACAGGAAATAGTATTTCTAGGTTTATTTATTTTAAAAAAGTTTTTTCGTTTCATAAAGTTTGCATTTAATTCGCGTTATTTTGAATATAAATAGTGGTAGAATTATGTCAATGTTGTGTCACAAATTTCACTTACATCTAAAATATTTTTATTCTACTGCAAAATGAATTTTGATGGTTAGTTGAAATATCACGCAAGTTATATAAAAAATATATGCAAATGATGAGGCCAAACTACAAAATATGTATTTTGAATACGAAATGCGATATTATCAGAATTGCTGACGAGTTAAATCGACAATGCTTTGTATAATACATTTGTTATTATTGAATAATGTTATTTCCAAAATATAATCGTTCTTTAAGAAAAGATTTGATAATTCGCCGATATAAAGAATATCGTAATTGAATTTTATTATGAAGTATTTATTAATATTAATGCTAAAAGCAACGTTAATAAAAGAAGAAATTTTTATAATTTTAAAATAATCGCCTTCTATTATTAATAAAAAAGAATTAAAAACTTATATTTAACAACCATAATCGAATAATTGCATTTATAACTTACATAGAGTTTAAAAGTACATATTAAAGCATCCATAATTACGAAAAGTATTTATGAAACTTACAAACTTTTTAAATTAAGAGATTACAGTATGTCATGCAATACATAGTAAAATAGTTTTAAAATATAATAATAAAAAAATCTTATTTTGAAAAAAAAATTTTAAAAATCAAACATTTGTGAAAATATTACTTTTAAAATATATTAATATTTAAGTGGTTTATTATAAATGATATAAGTGATGTTATTTCGAAAAATACTGGAAATACTTTGTAAATTATTTTTTCAATTGATGACTATGTTAATGAGGATTTAAGAAGTTGATTAGCATTGGATATTTTTATCTCATAAGAAAATTTAAATGCATAATTTCAAAAATGATAGAATTTATGTTTGAAATATGTATTACTAAAATATATTTATTACTTACTTTGTATTATTAAAATAAAAAAAAATTTCAACTCATTCTTGATCTACTCTATTAGATTATATACATACTCATATTTAATAAGCTTACAGTTGTAATAACACTGAAACAGTATCGTAAATCATTAATTTTCAAGCCATATATCTCAGTTGATCAGAAGGTAGATCAACTAGTCATCAGAAGTTAGAATATATATTATTTAAGTCATATTTCTTTAATAAAATTGTATACAATAACTAATATTTATTTAACTTTATTAAAACTCAAATGGACAATATAAATAAAAAACGTAAAATGTAGGCAAAAATACTGCAAAATAAATAAAATTAACAAAAAAAAAATATTTATTAAATATAAAATAAATCGATTTTCCTTTAATAATTTTGTAGAATCTGGTGTGTAATTTGTCAAGGCTGTTCACAGAAATTCTTTAAGATGATATTTAGATAATTGTGAATGATATTTTGTCTTGACAAATTTCTTAGCTTAGTACAAACTATCATAGAAATATGTTGTACAAAAATTTAAAATAATCTGCAAGTTGCTTCCTTTAATTTAGGATACATTGTTTGTGGCACAAATTTCCGAAAATCAGTTAGGGAAAGAGCCTGGTCCTTTTTCATTTCAATAATTCCAATTCTTGCAATCTTGTGTAGGATAGTATTATAACAGAAATTGGAAAACTATCTTAAATAATATCAATTGCTAATTTTTTTAAATTTCCAATGGCAGGCTACAATAAAAATAAAAGAACACAAGGAAATAAATAAAATAAAATAAAAAGATAATAAATAAAATAAAAAGAACACAAGGAACATGAAAACAACAACGAGAATCGAAGAAAATCACATAGTAACATGTTTAGCCTATAAGGGCCCTAGCCTCCCAGTAACGATCATACACAGTAGAGGAAACAAGTGCAGGGCAGACAGGAAGGTGAGATGAATCCTCTCCAAGACTGCAAATCATACATTTTGGGCTTGCAAATATTTTCATTCAAAAAAGATGATTGGCCAAACAATCATAGCCCGTCAGGTGTCTGAAAAGGGCAACAGCTTTAAACCTGGGCTGATCAGGGATATTTAGAATAAAGTTAAACCAGGTTTTAGATGAGTTGCCTTCACGTAAATTATCAGATAGAGTGTTCCGAAAAAAGTCTCGGATCATCAGTTTCATCGAGTGAAAAGAAATGTCTTTACAAAAGGTTTGGGTGATGGTTGATATATCAATTACTAATGGAATAACAAAAAAATCCAAATATAGATTTGAAATTTTCAGATTACAATTCTTTTTTAGCTCTTCCATTTTTTCCTGATATTGTTAACTATATAATTCTCGATATTCAAGGAACTAACTTTTAAACAAGTAAAATGTTTTTGACTTCAGATAATATCAAAATAAATTGTTCTTCTGGGGTGCATTTGCCCACCGTTGTAATATATAAATGTGCTCCCATAAAAAGAGAACAATTTGTTCTCTTATCGTGGACTATTTCATTATTAAACTAAGTGTCATAATAGTTTTGATGTTAGATATGTTTTATTTTTTATGAACAATGCATGAATAGCAAATTTTTTATTCCCTTAAAATCAAAGTACTAGAAATAGTAGGCTTTACAACCAGCTGCTTTATTATTTATAACTTATATGTGCATGGAAATGTAATAATTATAAACTTTTTTTGTTTTTTACAAAAAATAATCGAATTTTAAGTTTCATCAGTCATAAAGAAATTTTTTTCCTGCTTTTATGAAAAAATGTCCAAAGCCTACTTAGAAAGACCTTTCTCGTTTGTAAGAAATATACTGGTGTTTTAAATTAAGAGAATTTTCACTTTGGGTTGATTATTTCTAGAACTGCAAAATAGTTTTTAAGGAAATTTGGTATGAATGTAATTTGATATAGCATAAAAAAACCTTAACCTTGATGCTGAGGATTCTTACACATAAGCTTGCATTAGATCCCTCAGCACTTGAAGTTCTTAAACAGAGCTTATAATATTGAACAAAAAAAGTTAAAATAAGGGATGCTCTTATAGTTATACAGTTGTCACAAAGTAAATTCATACTGGAAATTAGGCATGTAACAGTCCTTATAAAAGTTGTTTTTATTTTTCCAACAACACTAGTTTCAGGTCCTGAATGAGGAAAGAGGAGTTCTCAGAGGAAAAAAACGAATTGATATTAGTTACCTTCTGAAGTATATCCCGGGCATTCTTTACAGGATTTAGGTCAGAGACCTAGTAGGTCACACCATAAGGTGAGCATTTTAATTTTCCTGAAATTCGTCGATGATATGAACCCTATGTGAACACGTGTTACGGTCCATCAAAAGAAAAACAAGGTTAACTGCAGTCCTGAAAAGATGATTATATATTTCAACCCTATGCTTCACAGTAGTCAAAGAACCATTGACAAAGATGTGAACGTTCCATTCAACGTGATGATTTGAAGACCATCAAACCTCTCTTGCCCCAGAGGTCTCTTTTTGGAGGTTAGGGGATAAAAATGGTTGTCTGGCAGGTTTTCTCCAGATCATCATACATCGAGAGTAGTGGCTTAACCGAAAATCCATAAATAGTTAAGCTTAGCCGGGATCATCATAAGTAGTTAAGCTTAACAGGGAATCCTCAACGAGTAGAACGATTCCTCACAGATCTCTGGTACAAATTCTTTTCTGTAGAACACTAAGCGGGCATTGTGTAAAAGTGAGCGGGATTCAAATAGCAAGTCTTTTTATAAACAGACCTCCCTTGTATAATACTCTGGACCTTTAACAATCGGGTGGGTTTCTGTGGCCATTACGACAGTCCCGAAATAGGCGAAAAGCTATTAAATTCCTGTTACACTTTGCTGTAATGTGATGGGCAAATCTTAATCTTCATTTTTGCCGTGGCTCTTGAATGAACTTTTCACGTGCTTTCTCTCTACGCATTCAGTATTTTTTAACTACCTCCATAAATTGTACACAACGCTTGACGCCCCATTTCAGTCTCTAGTAATCTACACTCAAAATAGTCCCCCTTCTACTTTAATTTATCAAAGTATTTCATCATAAAAATTTTAGAGGTTACTGATTTTAACTGTTTGATATTGAATTTCATTAAATGTTTCAAAAAAGGATACGAAATTTAATGAAATGTCTGAACGAAAGAAAAGTGGAAATTTCCACTTGATCTTCAATCACCAATCACTGATCTTCAATCAGACACCACCTGCACGTGTAATCTTATGTATTTGATATTAAAGATTTGCATCTTTAGTGTCGAATTATTAACGATATCTTTTGTACATTGATTTTGATAAAATCGACAAAATAGTCAAATTCTCATAATACTGAACACCAGGGCTTTGGTGTCGAACTTTTTTTATAGTAGGCCTAGCAAAAAATATAACTCGAACATAATAAATCGGGATCTTTAATACTTTTTTTACAAGTTGCACATTTTATAAATAGAGGAAAAAGAGTAATTAATAATAAGCTAGGATAATTAAATCATGCTCGTCGTTACTCTAATTAACTTTGGATTGCTTAGTTTTTATTTGTAGACATTATACATCATACCCTTTTTCAATCTCTGCCCGCAATCTTTAGAGATCAGGCAATTATTTAGCTAAAATTTGATAAGCAACAGTAAAATGAGGATACAATCAAGTACTTGAAAGCTATCGAAGCTTTTTTTTTTTTTGTTATGAGTTCTTTCATTTGGGATACATGATTCAAACGTACATGACCTTCCCTTTTTTTCAATTCCTTCTATTAGCTCACACTCTCCCTATATATATCTTGTTCAAATTTTCAATCGTTAATAAAATACTTTTTTTTCATCCACTCAAGTTCAAATACATTTTTTTTTTTTTAATTTGTAGTGGATGACATTTAATCTTAATACAGTTTTTACAAATATTAATTCAGTAATTAAATATAATTATTTAATTTTAGTTCTTTTTAGATTTAAGTTGCATATATCTACCAATAGATGGCGCCCGATAAACTTAAAAAATGAATGAAAATTATTTATAAAGGACTTTTCTGCAATATAGTGGGGAAAAAAGTAGGAATTGCCTTAATTTTTTTTTATATTACCTGTTATGTATATGAAAAAGATAGTGTATAACAAATAGATGATGATGATGCCGTTTCTTCTTGAATAAAAGACCCATAATGGAAGAAGAAAAGTGTATGTCTCACAGTACTCGAACATTTTGTTGTACTCCATTTTAGAACAAACAACTCACGGCATTGTGTTACATCCGGAGAATTCATAATTTTTCTTTGTTCTACAACCAAATAGAAGACTTTCAAGCCTATATATTTATCATATCAATCCCCACCGTCAACACGAAAGATTTCGATTTGTCTGGCCTATCAAGTTTCAAATTGACCTTCCATGTTTAAGAAGCCTTATATGCTAATCACCTATTGCAATATATGGCAGATTCAAAAATTCTTCAGATTGTTATTTACATTATAAATCATAATATCTATGAATTTTAATATCATGTAATATGGCATTATTTCAATAATATTATTCTTTATAATACTATAATTAACTGATAAAGCCAAATATTAAGTATTCTTTACTTGATGCGGAATCCATTAAGTATGATTTACTAATTTATAGTTGAAAATTGGTTGTTGTAATCTGGTGTTGCTTAATAGATAGCCTTTTTTTAATTTGATTTATTTTCATTACAATTGTTTTAATGATTTTTAAATATCTACTCTACAGAATTTTTCAATCAGGATTTTTAAAGTAAAATAATGAGATGGAATTGATAGACAATGAAAACATTATTTAGTAAGTAATTTAAATATTCGTATTTTATTTCAATCAAAATAAAAAAAGCAAAAAAATTTTTATTTTATAATTAATTTTCTTTCTGACTTTTAAACTTGAAAATAGTTATTGATTTTCAATTTCAAAGAAAGAATATATCGGTACACTAATTTACCAAGGTTAAAATATCATGATAATGATAAATCAAATAATTGAAAAGCACTTGCAAAATTATGCTCCAAGAACAGCACCAGAAATTTATATATTGGCAAATTTATCTATTTTATACAATTTTTGAATAGTTTAAACAATTTTATACAACAATATGTAAGAAAAAACATAATTAAATAAAATAAATCTGTTTAAAATATGAGATTTTATATTTTCATATATAAGGAGAATTTTAAAAACATTAAAAGCAACCAAACATTGGTTTAATTTTCTAAAACGTTTCTTTCTCCAAGCTATGACAAAACCTTTTTATTTACTTTTCAGTTAACTTTAAATAAATACAGTTAAAAGAATTTTTAAATTACTACCAACTTTAATCATCGGTCAATTATTCTTAATAATAATGTCGATAGGTTTGTTTTCCATTGAGATTTATAATTTATAATTGGAAATATTAAATCCATTAAATTTTAAAGTCTTCTGTTTCAATAAAAACTCTAATTCAATATCATTATAAACGTGGGCTATACAATGTTCACATTTTATTTTGTCAACCTTCCACCAAGGAAACTCGGTGTAATCGCAAAATGATGACATGGGAACTTTACGTTAGCGATGTTCCGTCAAATGAACTGAAAAAAGATAACTCTTTAGAAAAGAAGTTAGCTTCAAATTATGTATTCCCTGATTCTCTTGTTTTCGAGTTAACTCTTCCTGCACGAACAAGTCACTTGCCTTTCATCGAAAACATCAGACAACTTAGATTACAGGTGCTGTGATACATTTATTTATGGATGAAAAGAAACTTAGACCAACTATCATTAACAACTAATGTTCATTGTCGTTTTTGTCTTCGCCAGTGTCAAATAAAAGAGTTCCATTTGAGAAATTTTTTTTATACTTGGGAATGAAATTATTTTATTTTTTATTTTTTTACAAAAATAATTTTTTACCGAAAAATTAAATATAGAAAAGTGAATAGGTAAGCGAATTATGAAGTATGTATAACAAATTCTGTTTCTTTATTTATGCATTCTGCTTCTTCATTTATGTGATAGAATGTTCATTTTATCATATGATAGAATGAACAACATAGGTGAATATACATTCTATCATATGATTCATTTTATCACGTGATAGAATATACATGATAGAATGAACAACACAGGTGAATATGCATTCTATAATATGATTCATTTTATCACGTGATAGAATGAACAACATAGGTGAATATACATTCTATCATATGATTCATTTTATCACGTGATAGAATGTACATGATAGAATGAACAACATAGGTGAATATACATTCTAACATATGATTCATTTTATCACATGATAGAATGCACATGATAGAATGAACAACATAGGTGAATATACATTCTATAATATGATTCATTTTATCACGTGATAGAATGAACATGATAGAATGAACATGATAGAATGAACAACATAGGTGAATATACATTCTAACATATGATTCATTTATCACGTGATAGAAGGAATAACTTATGTGATTATGCATTCTATCACATGATTCATTCTATCACGTGATAGAATGAATAACTTAGATGAATATACATGCTGTCACATGATTCATTCTATCAAGTGATAGAATGTGCAGGATAGAATGAACATCATAGGAGATGAAAGATACAGCTTATATTTAGAAACCAGCTTATAATTTATCAATTATCAAGATGGAAATTAATATTTTCAAACATTTCAAAATATATAAAATAAACAAAATAGTAAGTGCCTATTAAATTAATATGTTTTATAATTTCTAAAATTTGTCATCTTTAAAATTTTGATTTCTTGGTTTATTTTATCATTCTTGTTTTGTATATATGGTACATTCTATGTGCATTTTGTTTTGTATTAAATCTCCATAAAATGATTTCAACTTTAAAACAGTGCGAATAAATTCACGGGGAGAATTTTTTAAAATAGACTCTAAAAGCAAATTGAATTTCTACGAGTGGAAGTCTGTGGAAGTCTGTTTCCTTAACTCTTACCTCCTTTTCTTGATAAACACATTTCTTTCAGAAATAGAAGATGTCTTATTTTGTTTTTTGTTTCGTTCCAAATCCGAAGGAATGTTTAGGTTTTCAGTTGATCCAACACTAGAAGACAGTCACATTGGTTTTCTAGCATTAGACTTGTTTTTTATAAATGATACTCTTTCGTAGTTCGGTTAAAAAGAAAAATTTTTTTCTTTACAGATGTGATAGATAAAACTAAGGGTAGGAGTTGTTATATTACCACATTCAGAAAATGAAGTTTTTAAATACACCTACAATGACATTGCTGCTCCTTATGCATGTGTTTATTTAACTACGTAAGCCAAAGTAACTGATTTAATGTGAGGAGTTAGCATCCCTGTGAACGTATGCAAAATTTCTCTAATATCCTTTTATTATGCATTACATTCTATTATGGTCGTAACGCTTTAAACAAAATGAGAGAGATTGCGCAAATTAGAATAATGCAAACTCCTTACATTAAATATGACAATTTAACTGACGTAATAGCTAGAGGATACGATTTAAAATCTCTATGTTATCAAAATTTTTAATTATCTTTACCATTTAATCATAACATCAATAACATTAGTTAGAAAATTATATTCAGATTCAAATGATACACAAGGAAGTACAATTTATTCCAGTATAATTAATATACGATATGACAACATAAGATAACTCTACCTCATCACACAACCAAAATACTAATTTCTTTGAAAAAAATATTGGAGTACTAATGAATAAAAATTAATAAAGAACTATTACAGCAACAATGTTCAATTCATCAATTTTTTTCTGTGTTGGACATTATTACATTCTCACAGTATTATAGTATCGATTCCCATAATATTGAATGTTAATGTATTCATCTATGAGGAGAACAATGTTAAAACAGAACCCCATACACCCAACATAATTTATTATCGCCTGTCTTCATTTTTAAATTCCTACTATTAGTTCACACTCCCCCTATATATATATATCCTGTTCAAATTTTCAATCGTTAATAAAATACTTTTTATTCATCCACTCAAGTTCAAATACATTTTTTTGAATTTGTAGTGGAGGACACTTGATGTTAATACAGTTTTTTTCAAATATTAATTCATTAATACATTAATGAATTAAATATTAATTCATTAATTAAATTTAATTAATTAATTCTAGTTTTTTTTAGATTTAAATTACATGTATATACCAATAGAGGGCGCCAGATGTAAGAGGAAAATTTCAATTTAAAAAATAGGAATTGACTTTAAATTTTTTTTTATTACTTGTTTTGGTATTTGTTTTTAATGCAATGTATGAAATATAACATGATGATACATCCAATTGTTTGTATGAAGTATAACATGCGTTATTTAATCATAACATCAAAAACAATGGTTCGAAGTTTATATTCAGATTCAAATAATATACAAGGAAGTACAATTTATTCAAATATAATAAGCATACGATAGATATCACAACATAAGATAACTTTACGCTCATCACATAACCACGATAGGGAATAGGGATTTGGGTGTGACAGGATTTCCCAATGATGAATCAATTTGGAATTAATTAAATGTTTCTAATGCTTTTTTTCCAAACCAAAGACGATCAGCTTATATTTTTCGTTCGCAGAGAAAATTTTTAATAAAAGATAGTTTAGTTAACAATACAATAGCTTTTAAGTTTTCTAAATATAATATTTAACTTGCGTTACAGTTTCAAAACAATTTTTCCATGCATCTTATTTTAAGATGAATAAGATGATGGTACAATGATGGTGCACTAACCAATTAATTATAATGAATTTTTTTCAGAATTTATACATTTTTTATTGTACTTTTACCTACTCTACTGATGAACAAATTTGTAATAACCAATCAAAATCCTTATAAAGCTTTTTTTCTGTTAAAGGAATAAGAAACATAGGTAAGTAAATTGCCTTTCTATTGTCCTTTACAAAGGAAATTAGCTTAAAGCCAAATGTATTATAATATTTCAAGTCATTCTATTAAAATTTTAGGAACTTCATTTAAATTTTAATTAGTTTTTAACGTCAAATAGTTTTTATGTCGTTTTTACTTCATGACCTGATTTTATAGTCTTATAAAAAATTGAAAAGCCGTATCAGATAATTAAAAGAAGCTACGTGATTGCAAATGACTTTTATTTTTCTTACAAAAGACACGTTTTAGGAACTTACGGAATATAAAAGAACCTTTTAGTGTTTTTAAAATATAATATAAAAGATATTTATCTTAAAATAAAGCTGACATGGTTGCATAAGAAAAGGGAAATTTCGAAATATGGTATATATAAAAATAGCTTTATCATTAAAATATATTTATTTTTATATGCAATCACGATATAGAGATAAATGCATATAAAGATAAATATATTTTTGTTCGATATAAAATGCTACTTTAAGAAGTAATCTCAGTACTGATTCATTTAAAGGCAATTTTTTTGTCCATTAAAAACAATTATTTGGTGATCACGTTTTAAACTTTCTTTCATCAGTGTTCATGACAATATTGTGTCCATCTGAGCCAGGGTCGTCAATAAAAAATGTTGTCAATGCTTCAACTTTGGACTTTTGGAATCACAATTTTTTTCCATTAAAAAAAACAATTATTTGGATCAAATACCATCTGTAGGGGTCCATCTGGCATGTGAAAAATGTGTCAATGCTTCAACCGAATTCTCTTTGGACAAGTTTTTTTTAAAAACTTATTTGATGATCACGTTTTAAACTTTCTTTCATCATGTTCATTATTTTGTCCATCTGAGCTAGAGTCGTCATGGATACCGAAAGTTTTTGTTTGACACCATCTATTGATAGGTAGGAAGTTATATGATATTTAATTGCAGAAGAGCGAGATTTAGCCAAGCTGTACCAAACATTTTAATTATTTTAAAAACAAGTGGTTAAATACAGAAGGAATAACAGAAGATAAAATACTTTACGATTTAAAATTCATGATTAGCATATTCCAAAATAGTACATAAGATTAAAAAAACATGCATCTCCCAAATTCAGTCCCTTAAAATTCATCACTAAATAAAAAACAATAATACTTTTAGTTTCCTGTTAAGATATTTCGAATACCCTGTGAGATGTTTCAGATACATCATATATTATTGGGTTGGCTAGAAAGTAATTTCGGTTTTCACTATTTAAGTGCACGTAAACAACGAAAGTACTTTCTTGCTAACCCAATATTATATTGCCATCAATAACAGCGTTCTTATCACTATCATTTGTGTTAGAATCCGATTTCGAATGAGACGTAATTTAATTTCTTCTTCTTCTTCATTGGCGCAACAACCCCATGGTGGGCCAAGGCCGTCTGCCTACAACCTTCGAGACAGGATATGGTTAAAATTTAATGTAGTTCCTTAACTTATTTTCTCATAAAGTCTGCTTAAAATTTAGATTCGTTTTTATTAAGAATTTTACTGCCCTTTTCAGTAAAGTTAACTTTTGGTTTTGACTTTGGCGTTTGAAATTGGTTAAGTTTCAAGAAGTCAAACAATTATTTATGGACTAGAAGTGTATCTTGAGGATATGGGTACAAAAGATAGAATTATATAATGTAAATAAATTTTAATATAATATAAATAAAGAAAAACAAATTTATTTTATCACTTTATCGTTGCCCCACAAAGCAAGTGTGTAAAATAGATTCAATATATTTATATTGCAGAGGAGGTGACAGTTGAAGCTTTTGTAGAAATGGACAAGCTGTATACTTCTGTCATCATGTAAACGGAAGTAAATCAAATTATGTCATTGCCTGTAGTCATAATTGCCGAATGTTCTGAGCAGCTCTAATCTCTTAAATTTCTCTTTTTTACCTGTCATTGAAATAGTATTGAGACAGAATACTTAAATTGTTAATAAAATAAAATCAAACCAGAAAACGTACAAATGACAATAAATAAATAATATGTTAAAGAAATTTTAATTTTTCGAGAAAAATAAGAATGAATATACAAACTTCAAGTGATAATAAAATGTCAACAAATTAATATGAAGAAAAGTAAAATGTATGTTTTCACCACAATGGAAAAAGAAAATGTGGAAGAATGAAAAAATTAAAGAAATAAATCACTTGAGTATCTAGAAGGAGCGAATTCTCATACACACTTAAGGAGATATGCACCTGAGGGCCCTCATTTTCCGGATTTTGAACCAAATACATTATCCTCGAAGCTTCTTTAGGTCCCTCAGTTTGTCAACGTTATTGTTTAATTATTATAATGGAAATATTATTTACGATGTGAACAAAACTACACCCAAATTAATTTTAACGTTTGATTTAGAATTTTGATACAAAACGTTTTTTTTTTTTTTTTTCCAGTTTGCCATTTTAATTATTAAATTTTAACTCTTAACTTGCAACAATATTTTCAATTATAAAAAGGCAATATTTTACATATTGTTTCCAATGATTTCTTATACGCATAGTAATAAAAACTTTTGCATTTTGCGGTCCTTTTAAACTTGAATTCTTAAACAGAATTTTTTTCTCAATGTTTTCTATTCACCACAGCAATTTATGATTTTTTTTCTTTTGTCATTGGTCTAAAAAAAAACTTTCCTGGATTAATTAATCATCATTGTAAAAAACATTCTTCCATTAAACAAATCTTTCTCTCTACAATTTAAAAAAAACTTTATCCGTCTTGTATTATAAATAAATGCTTTTATTTTCTATTCAACAAAATGAAAGGATTGGTTTGGGTTATTTTGCTACAAACTTTTCAACCTTCCAAATCTTTTGGAAAAATATTTTTTCCATTTTTAAATAGGTAAAAAAGTTTTATAGTAGGTTTTAATGGGTTCTTTTAATGAATTCCTACTATTAGTTCACACTCTCCCTATATATATCTTGTTCAAATTATCAATCGTTAATAAAAAACTTTTTATTCATCCACTGAAGTTCAAATACTGTTTTTTTGAACTTTTAGTGGATGATACTTGATGTTAATACAGTTTTTTCAAATATTAATTCATTAATTAAATTTAATTAAGTAATTTTAGTTTTTTTTTTAGATTTAAGTTGCATGTATCCAGATGTAAGAGGAAAATTTCAACTTTATTTGTAAAGGACTTTTCTGCAATAACTTTATAATGACTTTTCTGAAAAAAAAGTAGATATTGACTTTAAAAAAAGTTTTTTTTATATTACTTGTCAAATAGTATTTTGAAAACTTTTATTATCTTTTTTAATATATAAACATATAGTTTCATACTGTAACACATGAATTTATTGGAAATCAATCCATTACAAATAATTTCATACTATATTTCCTTACTTTTTACAACCAATTAGTTGTTCCTTACATAATTTAAGACATTAGTATACCATGCTATGTAGACACTAACATATGATGATTCATATATGACAATATGATTTTTTTTTCTAATGCAGCTGGCAAACACAGACAGCTTGGTCTTTGGATGCTTTAAGGCAAGTGCTGCACAGACGTACTCATCTTGCATTACCCAGGGGGCGCGTGTAACTTGAAGATAAGCCCCGGACGCGGAGTAATAATGACCCCGCAACACTCTACTATCCTATTTGACCGGGACCTACTTTTTAAAGTGGATTCCGAACCATTACAAAGAACCATGGTACCACCGGGACTCGAACCCGAAACCTGTGGTACCGAGTGTCAGAGCGCTAGCCACTCGCCATTCAGGCCCACAATATGATTATCTACATGATAATTCATTTCAAAAATCATATTCTCAATGATTTCTTCTCAAATTTACTTTTTGATTCATGATTTCCTCACCAACAATAATTATAAGCTTTCAATATTTATAAGGTAAAACAATTATTAAGTATAATTTTATTAGATAAAAATAGGAATAAGAACCTATATTAAATAAAAAAATACAGCCTAAAAATTCAGTTTCTTGTTAAGTTTAGAGGCGAAACATCTTTTCATAGTCAGAGTTAAAAAGGAAAACCTATAAAATAAAATTGAAATTAATTCTACATAAAATAATGGTTGGTCAAGCGTTTTTATTAAATATTAATTTACATAACAAATTGTATACTATAGCTAAGAAATGCGTATAAAATATTTTATATGTAACATTAATTTTGTATAGGAAAGATAAATGAGTAAACCACTATATTTTATAAAACAGCCAAATTATAATTTGAATAAAATTAATCAAAAATCTTTCTTTATTTTTAAAATATTCTCAATGTTATTATTGTGAACAGTGCTATGAGTTTGTATATATTTTAATTAAAAAAATCCTTTTGATGTTAATTTAAAAATATATTTACACTCAAATACCTTTCGCTTTTAACTTCCTGTTTGTTACATTCACTAGGAAATGTATTTTACATAAAAGCTTTGAAATTTTCTCACTGTAAAATCTTGGATTTCAGCTTGAATGATTGTAACTGATGAAAATCTCAGGTTTTATTTCGATACACCTACCTTATCAAATATACCTGGAAAGAAAAAATACAGCTTTTATAATATGGATACATTCTATAAATTCAATTCCAGTTAGCTTGTTTTCAAAGGAAAACTAAAAATAAACAAATTTCGTTTCTTTATCATATATTTTTCAAGCTTGTAAATTTCTTAAGATCCAGCGTATATAATTTGGATACCATTCTAGAAATTCAATTGCAGTTCGCTTATTTTCAAAGGAAAACTAAACAAATTTCGTTTTTTTTATCATAAATTTTTCAGATCTTGTAAATTCTTTACAAAATAAATAAATAAAACATTGTATCTAAAAAATTTGGCCATAAAAATTAACCCAAAATATTGTCAGAAAAATACTTATTCTTCACCAAATATTTGCTGCATCAAAATCTATTTGATACCTCTGTGCCCAAAAAGTAAGACCAATTATTTTTTTTTTTCAAAAACCTCTTTATTTATTCTTCCAAATTTATTTCATCGCATTCAAAGTGAACACCTCCGGGCTCAATGCACTTATGCTAACTTTTTTTTCCAATCCTCAATGCATGCAACGATGGGTTTTAAAGCCCGCGGCGATTCAAGTTGAATCACTTCAATCGACTCGAAACGGTGTTCCCGGGGTGGTCTTTAGAGATTAGGGAATAGCCAGAAGTCGCACGGTGTGAACACGGTAGTTGTGGAATGATATGGGTTTAATTTTTGGCGAAAACGTCACAAAGAATCAATGCAGTGTGAGCTGGCGCATTCAGTGTGTTCTGTACCACTCGAGATTTGACGCGTTTGGAATTGACCGATCCTTTTGAAATTCCAACATCATCAGCAAGTCTCTAATTGTAAATCGACGGTTTGCACGCACCAAATCTTTAATTTTTTCGACGTGAGTTTCGTCGGGTGAGGTTGATGGCCAACCAGAGGGCCCTTTGTCTTTAACGCGTTCTCTGCCTTCTTTGAACAGTTTATACCACTTCCAAGTATTTCTTTCCGATATAGGAATGCTCGCCGAATGCCTTCTGCAACATTCTATACGCAAACAAAATTTAACGCAAGTTCTGTGCTCAGTCAATTCAGACATTTCAAAAATCGCCGGAATCAGTTTTAGCGTCTCACAAAGCCAAGCGTAACTCAAACACTAATGAATATTTTGACGTCAAATTTCACACAGATGTCAAGGACAATGCCAACAAGCTAAAAAAGAAAAAAAGTGAAATTCCATAAACCCCGGGAATTTTAACTTGAAAATTGGTTTTACTTTTTGGACACAGTAGTATAATTGAAAAATACAAGAAAATCCGTTTCTAGAAAACGAAATTAATTAATTTAATTAACTAATTTAAAAATAACTTAAATTAGTTAATTCTTTTATACGGTTAAATATTAAACAAAACATTAAAATGATTACTAATTGGACGAAATTTTATAAAAAAATGTATTTCAGTCGTCAAAAATTCTTTTTATGAAGCTTAATTATTTTTAGTCTGAATGCATTTCGTTTTATAATATATATAGAATAAAGCTGAATAATTTAATCATATTTAATATTAACATAATTACATTAAATGAAGTTTAATTTCATTATATTTCTCGCGTTTTTTAAATTATATCCTTTTTCTTCTTTAAAACAAAACATGTACTTCTTTAAATTACAATCGTAATTAAATATTCATATGTAAATTCCCTATATGATTTTTATTTATTAAAATATGCATTATATTTATTCAATTCGCTTTCATATTTGTTCTCCAAAGAGGTGGTTTATTATGTGTGTGTGTTGTATGTATATTAACAAAAGTAGTTATAAACGTTAATTCTTTCTAGTCAATTTAGCAAAAATAGGCTAGTACTTTAATTTGTTATTACTTTTTAAGTTTATTGCTATTACTATATTTTGCTTGTTGTTATTACTTTATTTGTCTATTGTTATTATTTTATTTTATTATTTGTTATTACCTTATTTTGTTTATTGTTATTACTTTATTTTATTATTTGTTATTACTTTGTACTTTTTTTTGTTCCTAAATATGCTAATCATCATCATTGGCGCAACAGCCCGTTGTGGACCAAAGCCGTCTACCTACTAGTAGATTTCGAGACAAGAGATGTTTTTCGTTTTACGGGGTAGGGTTGTCAGCTCTACGCCCAACGTTCAACAGTCATATGACGCCGGGACCTACGGCTTAAAGTGGATTTCGAACCACTACAAACATCCATGGCACCGCCGGGACTCGAACCCGAAACCTGTGGTACCGAGCGCTGGTCACTCGACCATTCAGGTCCCAAAATATGCTAATAAATAGGCAAAATACCAAATGTTTAGTCATTGTATAAACATTTGTCCGATAATTAGAATAATAGTTTCTCTTCGTTTATTGTACACTGTGAAATTTTCCTGATACAATATAAAAACGACATTTATCGACATTATATTTTTTATTTTCAATTTATAGGGAAATGTAAATGGGATACTTGTAAACAATACTTCGTGCTAACCAAGTACAATATTAAAAAAAATAAGTTAGCTGTCTATGAATATTCCCCCATCAAATAACGTGATTCTAAATATTAATTAATCATTTGCATTATTTAATTATAAAGATTTCCTACTCAGAAGAACCGTGAAGTAATTCAGGAGTTACTTAGCAGCAGAAAATTAGATTAAATAAGCATAAATATTAATATAATCGTTTTAAAGAGTAATTTTTATTCCGTAAATTGTTTTCATGATAATTCTACTTGAACATGCTCTGTACATATTTACGTACATTATTAATTCAATTTATTTTGGTGAAATAAAAGTCTGCTTTATTAATATTTTGATAAAATTAGGATATATTAGTATAATTACATATTTGTCTTTACGATTAATTGGATTCGATAGTTAAACAAGTGAATTAATTTGATTAAACATTATTTATATATAATTCAATATTGATATATTTAGTGGAATTATTAAAGTTAAAAATTTAATCAAATACAGATAAGTTTAACTGTTTAATCTGACTTATTTCATTACTTCACAGAAATCCAAAATATTAATCGAAAAATTTCACTTAATTGACAAATAATTCATTTACAAGAAAGTTCGAAATAAATTTTTGCATAATAATTGAGATTATTACATTTGAGTTTATAAAGCATAAAAATCAGTTAGGTTTATTTTAGAAAGTAAACAGAGCTATTTCTAAGAATCTTGTTCATCTTTAACTCCAAGACTTATATAAACTTATGTTTGTGAAAATTGCTACACCATGAAGGACTTACGCGAGTGAGCTGAAATTTTCAGGGAATGCAAATTAGCGCATGATATGCAAATGATTAGAATTTCAAATCCGTAGTGCATGCGTATGCTGAGCAGCGCCCTCTGAACGGCGGATGGATCCGAATAAATAGACGGCTGTAGCGAGGCGTGTATGGTTATCGTTGGTTATCTGCTAGTGGGAAACGTTAGCTCAATCGTTACTTATGCCTTTTCGACGAAAGAGAGCGAGATTTGAACAACTTACAGAGTTTGAACGGGGGAGAATCATCGGCCTTCGTGAAGATGGATTGTCTTATCGTGCAGTAGCCGCTCGTGTGCAGTGTAACAGCAGCACAGTGATGCGTCTTTGGAAGCAGTGGACGGACGAGTGTCGGACAACTCGAAAATCCGGGAGTGGACCTCGAAATGTGACGTCAGCTAGCGATGATAGACACCTGGTCCGCATGGCGCTGACGGACCGTACAGCTTCCTCTAGACAATTGGCAGCACAGTGGTCAATAGCTACAGGTGTTTCATTGTGTGCTTCATCAATTCGTAGACGTCTGCTGCAGGGTGGACTGCGCGCAAGGACTCCTTTATACAGGATCCCTCTCACGCTAAAACATCGCTGCCTGCGGCTACAATGGACCGCTCAGCATAGAGATTGGCGTGCTGATTGACAGCATGTCGTCTTTTCTGACGAATCCCGCTTTAATTTGTGGTACCATGATGGCCGCATTCGTGTCAGACGCTATGCCGGTGAACGCCACCTTCCGGAGTGCATTATCGAACGCCACAGTAGACGAACACCGGGAGTTATGGTCTGGGGTGCCATAGCATATCATGGACGATCTCAATTGCTAAGAATTGTGGGCAATCTGAACAGCAACCGGTACATCAGTGAAGTTCTACAGCCCCAAGCGGTTCCCTTCCTTCAAAGCTTGCCAGGCGCTGTATTTCAACAGGACAATGCCCACCCTCATATCGCTAGGACTGTTCAATTCTTCTTTGCAACGCGGCAGGTACAGCTTCTTCCTTGGCCTGCGTATTCCCCGGATATGTCGCCGATTGAACATGTGTGGGATTTCGTTGGTCGGCGTCTCGCTTGTGATCCTCGTCCTGTTGCTTCTGCAGACGAACTTTGGGTGCGCATACAAACAATATGGAAGGCTCTTCCTCAGGCAGACATTCAAAATTTGTTTGACTCCATGCCATGTCGTATAGCAGCACTTATTGCGGAGCGTGGTGGCTATACAAAATACTGATTCCGATCTCTTGTTATTGTTTGTTTGCTTTGAACATTTAATCATTTATTTGTACCACTACCACTCAACTGTGTATTAAATTCCATTCAATTATGACGATTCCTTCTTGGTGTTGCAATTTTCGCAAACATGAGTTTAAATTTGTAAAATGTGTATTATTAAACTATGTATAAATATGTATTATTAAACTATGTATAAATATGTATTATTAAACTATATATAAATATGTATTATTAAACTATGTATAAATTTATATTATTAAACTATGTATAAATTTATATTATTAAACTATGTATAAATATTATTATTAATCTATGTATAAATTTATATTATTAAACTATGTATAAATTTATATTATTAAACTATGTATAAATTTATATTATCAAACTATGTATAAATTTATATTATCAAACTATGTAAAAATTTATATTATTAAACTATGTATAAATATGTATTATTAAAATATGTATTATTTATTCAATTAAAACCTTACTGTACTGTGCTCAGTTATACAAATACTACAGAGAATATCTCTTTATTACTTGTTATATTTATAGTTAGGTTTTCTATGAAATACTGTATATCATGTTTTCTTCCAGTGCAAAGGTTTTTTTTACGTCACACATCTTAATATTTTTAAATTAAATCTACTTTTATCTTATAATAAAGATGAATTACTTGTAGAGGAATATGGAATTTTATAACTACAAAAATGCTCTTCATTTCATAGCATTCTTAACATCTTCTTTTAAATATAATGTACTTTAAAGTTCTTACATTTTACTTGAGAAATATGCGTGAGAAATAATAAAACATTGCACATGAAAAAGTAAACTTGTAAATATATTTAGGCACATTATTTATAACGATGTACCATTATCCATAAATAGTTCATATAAAAGAAAAGATAAGAAAAAAAAATACGCATATTAATTTTTCCATGCAAATGGAAATATCATCTTAAATTTGGTATATGAGCATTTTAATGATCCAACAAGAAGCATGTTAAGAAATAACAGGAACAAGAAATTTACTACTGTGTCCAAAAAGTAAGACCAGTTTTCAATTTAAATTTCATATGGCATTTCAATTTTTTTTTTTTTTAGGTTGTTGGCACTGTCCTTCACATCTGTATGAAATTTGACGTCAAAATATTCATTAGTGCTTGAGTTACGCTTGGTTTTGCGAAATGATAAAACTGATTCCGGCTATTGCAAAAGGCGTTCGCTGTTGCAAAAGGCATTCGCTGAGCATTCATATATCGGAAAGAAATGTTTAGAAGTGGTAAAAACAGCTCAAAGAAGGCAGAGAACGCGTTGAAGACAAAAAGCCCTCTGGTCGATCCCCAACCTCAACCGATGAAGCTCACGTCCAAACAATTAAAGATTTGGTGATTGCAAACAGTCGATTTACAATTAGAGACCTTGCTGCTGATGTTGGAATTACAAAATAGTTACATTTTAAAATATGTTTTGGGCCTCAAATGCGTCAAATCTTGATAGGTTAGCTTGATTCGCCAAACATGAAATCCATATCGTTCCACCGTATTCACCTGATTTAGCATCGTACTACTTCTGACTATTCCCTAAACTCAAAATACCCCTCCGGGAACACCGTTTTGAGTCGATTGAAGAGACATTTCAAAAATCGCTGGAATCAGTTTTAACATCTCACAAAACCAAGCGTAACTCAAGCACTAATGAATATTTTGACGTAAAATTTCACACAAATATCTAGGACAGTGCCAACAACCTAAAAAAGAAAAAAAAATTGAAATACCATTTGCACGGGAAATTTAAATTGAAACCTAGTTTTTTTTTTTATACACAGTAGTATATCAAATATCAAAAGCAAATTTTCAGTCCTTGTGAAAGTTCTTGTTATTGTAAGGTTTCATTTAAATCAAGCAATAAAAAAATAAGATTCATTGACATGTCTACAAAAAATGAGCTAAAATTCATTTGCATATCTACAAAAAATGAGCTAATGTTCATTTAAATGTCTAGAAAACCCATACACTTCTGTGCAATCTTATTGAGGAAAAGAAATTTAAATTCAAGCTGAATTATTGTACCATATATCTACGACACAACCGACGTCTCTTCAAAATGGCTACATTTTTGTAACCCACTTATGGTGATGTGTCACAGACAGAAAGGTGTCTAGATCGAATAAAGCAGAAAATATCTGACTCGCAAAGAAAAACTTCCATTGTAAAAGCAATAGCTAGAGGGTATATCTCACGATATCAAACAGAAAAGTGCTCGAAATATCTCTGGTAGCAAAAGATTGTGGACAACATTTCTTGATATTCCAAGTTGGTTAGAAAAAAAATAGACAAGCCAATATTTACCACAGAAATTTATCTTACGATTTTTTTAAGTTTTAAACACTTAAAAAATTATTTAGTTAAAATTAGCTATTTTAGTAAAGTTAGATTAATTTTGAACAATTTTATATAAATAAATTAAGTTTTTTAACGAATGTTGGCCCTATAAACAACACAATTTAGAGAATGTATTTAAAAGCGGACAAAAAAAAAATATTTCTTGTATTCATTCACCGTATTACATATTTTAAGTTTTTTAAAATTGTTATGGGTTACACTTTAAAAATGAAATAAACTTTAAGTGAAATAATTTTTAATGCATTTTTAAAACAATGCGCTTATTTGAAAATTTAACAATGGCTTTTTATTTGCATTAAATAAGCATTTGAAAATTATTTATTACGCAAGTAAACTTATAAGATGGATTTAAATATTTATACAAACACAATAAAAACCTTCCTCTTGTATTTATCTCTCTTAGTTATACATCGATTATCAAAGGTCCTAGCCAAAACTTAAGAAAAAAAAAGCTGTTTGATTTTACTCTATACATCGCTACTTCAATGAACAGAGTCAATGAAATTTTCAATCGAATATATTTTTGTAAAACTGCAAAAACATCATCTTTCAGAGTCTTTCACCGAAATTCTCTGACTTTCACGAGTGTATTAAAAGCTTTGCGAATTCTCAGTAATCATATGCAAGCACTGATTCATCTGAGTCAATGAATTCGCATTTTATGAGGATTGCATTTATTTTTAGGAAAAGCAAGAGAAACATATTTACATTTCTGAGAAAAAATATGTAAAAATGTTTTTTCATTAAATATATTTTTTTTTAAGTTTCTTATAGACAAGTTTTATTAAATAAGTAAAAATTCATGAACTTTTTAAAAATTCGAAAAAAATCTATATATTTGAATGCAATTTACGAAAATATACTTCAATTGAGAGAAAAAAACAATAATTCAAATTTTGATCCATTAAGGACGCTCTATATATTTTAATCACACAATTCAGAAGAAACTATGTATATTGCATACAGACAACGTTTAGGAGCATATCAAACATTAGCATTTTTACATACTATTGTGTCCAAAAAGTAACACCAGTTATCAATTTAAATTTCCTGGACATGTGGTATTTCCATTTTTTTTTTCTTTTTTAGTTTGTTGGCACTGTCCTTGACATCTAAGTGAAATTTACGTCAAAATATTCGTTACTGTTTGAGTTAACGCTTGGGTTTGTGAGACGCTAAAACTGATTGCGACGATTTTTTAAATGTCTGAATTAATTGAGCAAAGAACTTGCATTAAAATTTGTTTGGGGAAATGTATAAAATGATGCAGAAGGCATTCGGTGAGCATTACTATGTCGGAAAAAAATGTTTAGAAATGGTAAAAAAGAATGCAGTTCAAAGATCATCAACCTGCACAGAACGCCTACAAAATGTTGGAAAGAAATGTTTAGAAATGGTAAAAGCAGTTCAAAGAATGCACAGAACGCGTTGAAGAAGAAGAGCCCTCTGGTTGATGATCATCAACCTCAACCGACGAAGCTCACGTCTAAAAAATGTCGGAAAGAAATGTTTAGAAATGAATCTTTCCAGCTTGATTTAGAAAAGGGTTAATAGAATAAAAAAGGATCAACAATATTAGATACAATAAAGGAAAACATAAAACAGTAATATTTTGGAACTATAGGGACTTTTCAGTACTGTATACATATGTGGGTTCACCATTTACAGTTATGGGCACTAAATGTTCTACGCAAAGGAAGAAGAGTTTCATATGTACAGAAGTTGTGCAATCATTGTGGATCTCCTACAATTTTCGCCTAAAGCAATCTTACAAATATCTTTCGCTTAGCTTATTATGATATCTTTCGAAGGGAATACAATTTATAGAAGCACAAATTGAATTTTGTATTATAGTGCACTCTGTCTTAAGAATATCGACGTCTTCAATTTTTTTCTCTAGACACCATTACCAAATTTATTGCCCAAACTCATTTATAAACAAGTAATATAAAAAAAAAATGTTAAAGTCAATTCCTACTTTTTTTTCACTATATTGCAAAAAGTCCTTTAGAAATAATTTTCATTCATTTTTTAAGTTTATCTGGCGCCATCTATTGGTAGACATATGCAACTTAAATCTAAAAAAAAACTATAAATTAATTAATTAAATTTAATTACTGAATAAATATTTGAAAAACTGTTTTAACATCAAGTGTCATCCACTACAACTTCAAAAAAAATCTATTTGAACTTGAGTGGATGAATAAAAAGTATTTTATTAACGATTGAAAATTTCAACAAGATATATATATAGGGAGAGTGTCAGCTAATAGAAGGAATTGAATGAATGGGAAATTGCACAACCAATTTCATAAAACTCAGATTTGCTTGCTTCTCGAGAATTTAAGTAATTTAGCTCTTTATAACCGAAAAATTTCAAATATATTCATCTATTAAAGAGAGAAATTTTTGTCCCCAAACCGTATTCAAATATACCAATTCCTTCAATTGTTGTGAATTTATGAAATATTTACGAACGTATGGAACACCCTGTACACTAATATAAAAGTGCCTATTTTCCATCTATTTTTAAAACCAGTTCTAGTTTACTCAGCTGTAATATTAAAGTCAATAAAATGCAATGCAAGGTAAGGATCGAAAATTGAATGCATTCTATTTGCCTATACTATTTTGAAATGCAATTTAAAATGGATACGCTCTTTTTTCATTGAACCAGTATGAATGATATTTTTTGAAGCACGGAGTTTGCTGTTTTTTTAACAACCGGTATAATACAATTTCATTTAATGTTCGCGTATACTGCATCAAATCACAACTTTTTGAAGTAACGTATATTTTATTTGAACTTATTTTGTACTCTCAAAAAGAAAAGAAAGGGAAAAAAAACAGAAAATTCTTTGGTAGAAATGTCTATGTATTCGGTTTGTCAGTATTTGTTATAAGAAGTTTTGAATCGAGTAGAATAGAATCTTTAGAATATTTTTTTCTGACTTTTTAACAAAATGCAGAACTTTCTAACGTTTATATAGTTTTATGTTGAATTAATTTTTTTTTCTTTCTTGAAAATAAAGTAAAATCCAGTTTTGGAAAAAAAATTGAATTCCTTGCTGTGTAATTTACAAAAACTTGTATGTATTTTTTAAAACTAATGTATTTACCAAACAGTTTTTTGCACAAATGAAAGTAAAATAAATACAAAACATTAAATATCCTATTTAATTAATTAAATTAAGAATCAACAATATGCTACTGACGTACTATTAATGCCAAACTCAGTAAAAATCTTAAAACATCAAATATAATTTCCTTTATACAGACAACTCATTCCTACATAACCAATAAGAAATTAATTTCCTAATAATGGATTATGTTTAACATAATTTAATATTATAATTCATAAAATTTTGTACAATAGGGCAGTGTTTTTTTTTTTTTTTTTTTAATATTTTATAGTCAATGTATGAAATTTTAAATTTTTTTACGGAAATATTTGCAAGTTATCAAAAGAAAAAGCCTAATGACCGAGTGACTAGAACTCTGGCGCTCGTTACCACAGGGTTAGAGTCCCAGTAGTGCCATGGCTGTTTGTAGTAGTTTAGAATCCACTTTAAACCGTAGGTCCTGGTTTTATATTACGTAGAGCGACAAACCAAGAATCTGGGAGTAAGGCTAACAAATCTACTGCAGAAAAAGAAAAATCTCTTATGGTTCGAAATTTGCCAGTAGGCAGAAGGCATTGGCCCACCATGGCTGTTGAGCCAAATATGAGGATGAATAAGAAGAAAAGAATTATTTATACAGTTCTAAAAATACTTTTAGTTATGGCCGTATTAAATCTATTTTTTTATGCATGGAATAAAGTTTAACATTCCCATGATCGTAAAAGTTATAGGATGTCGTAGGTTTTGAAAAATCATTTTTCAGAAAGTTTTCACACAGTGAATACATTTTTTTTTTGTATTGAGCAGAGTTATAAAAAACAATACAACATTTTTGTAAAATTATTTTATTTATGTAATTTTTGCTGAAATCTCACTTTTGAAAAAAAATTTTTATTTATGGTAGTTTAAAATGCTGAGATTCCTAAATGCTTTTTATCTAAAATATGTGTATTGCCCTATCGCAAAGTCTATATCTGACTCTCTCTCTCTTAAGCTTAAAGTACTCTATCTAAAATTCTATATACAGGGTGTCCCAGAAAGACCGGATAAACTCTGCACAGCCAACTTGTTGTTTGGAATACATTAAAAGTGCCCAAAGAACTGTACCTCTATGACCCATATTTTCGAGAAAAATGCGAGAGAAAATGTATGACGTTATATCCAGTTTACGTTAAAAACCAGTTAAAAACCTTTATTCGAAACATGAACATCATTATTTGCATAATTTTAAATAGGAAGATGTTCGAAATGTCCTCCGCGCATATAGAAGCATACATGCGCATGTCGTGGAATGGTTGACTGTACTCGTTCTAGCATCGTAGTGTCCGGAAAAGTAAATGCACTATGGAGACGGGCAACTAAGTCCATTTCTGAAGTAACTGGGTCTCAATAAACCAATTTCTTCAGATGGCCCCATAGGAAGAAATCTAAACGGGTCAGATCTGAAGATCGTCAAACAACGGCTTGATGTCATTTTTTTCGTAACGTGCCGCATTATGGTCATTAGGGTCCTAGAGGTTTTTGCATACCGTACGTTTGGGACGTATGCCTAACGCGCATGCTCATAGGGAGAAAAAGCTCCTGCTGAACGGACGTCTTACGGTTAACTAACAATATGCAAAAATTCCTTTATTTTGAACATTTTAGTATTAAAAATAATAAACTTATGCAATACTAAAATAAATTTGCATAAGCCTACTAAAGTTTGCGAATGACTAGCAAAAATGTTGATGAAGTTCCTTAATGTATAGTTACTATTTTTTTAGTTACGATGTTCATGTTTCGAATAAAGGTTTTTTTTCGTAAACCGAATATGACATTATACATTTTCTCTCTCATTTTACTCGTAAATATGGGTCTTAGAGATACAGTTCTTTGGGATATTTTTATGTATTCCAAACAACGAATCTGGCTGTGCAGAGTTTATCCGGTCCTGCTGAGACACCCTGTATATATAGCAAATTAATAAACATATAATATTGATCAATATTTATATTATTCTAAGCAGATTCATTCTATATTGATACGATTAGTTAGTATTAAGAAATAATATATACGGGCTTATAATATATATAACTATGTAATATAATATAATTATTATGGATCCTTACTTAATTAAGAATTGATATCTATGAAGGAATTAATACATGAGGGATAGAAAGTTGATGGTTTCATTCGATACATGAACAAAACGAAGGAGTGATTTGTTTGTAGGTAGAACAGTTTCCTAAGAGAACGCTGGTTTTCTTTTTCTCTCTAGTTGGTATACCAGATTAAATTATTTTTAATTCCTAGTTACAAATTTTAATTCCAAATTACTTAAGGTATTTTTTTACTGTGTAAATATTTTGCTATGTGCTTTTTTACCTACTTCCATTATTTACTTTCTTTTGTTTACATTTCTTAACAAGTTTAGAAAAACAAAGATATTTTTCGATATATTTTCTAATAGACATTGAGTAATGAAATGGAGCTTATTATATGTTTAAGAGGTAATGTGTTAAAGAGCTACTGTGCATTCTTAATTATGCAGATTGGAGCATATTTCTCCACATGTAAAAATTAAATTGATGTGTTCCTTACAGCAGTTTTAAGAGCTCTCAAAACTTTATCCTTATTATATAAATAAGAACACATGCCAGGCCTTCACCAAGGAATATGCCCTCCTTGGACATTGATATGCTCCATTAAATTGCTAGTGAGAAGCTAACGGCCTGCTTTATGGTCATTCTGATAATGATAACGAATTATCTTTATCTCTTTCTCCACACTAGCCGGTCTTCAGAATCATCTATGGTAATGAATTAGAATTCTTCACGTAACAAGAATCTTCTTTAGAATTCTTCACGTAACTTTCTAGAGTACTGTCGCTGACCTATTGAATATGCTTATTATACCAATGCATTATTTTCTATTATGGCTTGAAAGTAAATGAATGCATATAATAAACTTTCGTGCATATAAGCGAACAGGAGTTAATTGCCGAAAACGGGTCTTAACAGATTACTTGTTGTGTTAATTTCTACGGAAACCTGATCAAGAATAAAATCTGTATCCCTTTCGCTGCTAGAGTTGGTGTGTTTTACCTTTTCACTATTCTTCAGGTGCAACACTCCGTCCACGGCCTCAGTATTACTGTGCCCAAAAATATATATATATTTGCACCAAAGCACCAAATCTTTAACTTTTTGGAAGTGAGCTTTGTCTGTTGAAGTTGGTGGTCGTCCGAAGGGCCTTCAACGCGTTCTCTGTCTTCTTTGAACTGTTCTTACCACTTCTAAACATTTCTTTCCGATATAGGAATGCTCACCGGATGCCTTCTGTAACATTCTATACGTTTCCGCAAACAAAATTTAACGCAATTTCTTGCTCAATTAATTCAGTTATTTAAAAAATCGCCGGAATCAGTTTTAGCATCTCACAAAATCAAGTATAAATCAAATATTAATGAATATTTTGACGTCAAATTTCCCACAGACATCAAGGACAGTGGCAACAACCTAAAAAGGAAAAAAAATTGAAATACCTTATGCCCGGGAAATTTAAATTGAAAACTGGTCTTACTTTTTGGATATAGTAGTATTAATTTATAGTTTCAAAATGAATTATAGTATATTTTCCCAGAAAAACAGCTACGCATATGGCTATTAAAATTAATGTAAGTATACAGAACGATATTTAACCATCACAATTCAGCTAAGAAACTAGTACAGAAACTATCATAACGATATCAAGACTTTTGCTCAACTGGAGATGTTAATCACTCATCATACGTCACTTCAAGATGGTATATAAACAATCACAAACGAGTAACTAGAGAAAGACGGACTGATAGATGGAGGAGAAAGTAATAAGTCTTGTTGTTAAGGCTAAAGTGATATGGGTATTGTTATAAGCCATCTATATCAGGGATGGGCAAACTTTTTCGCTTGCGAGCCAAAAATTGAAGTTTTTTACTTCAATTTATTCAAGCGAAAAGCGAAAAGTTTGGCGGCCAAGATAAATTTTTCTAAAATTTTAAAAATATTTATAATATTTATAACCATATATTATTACCATAATATTTATAATATTAATAACCATTTATTATTGCCAAATATTTATAATATTATTAACCAATAATATATATACTTTATTTTTGAAATATTTTACGAATAACCCAAACATGAGAAAAGCAAAGCTACGCTATCCTAAGCCCTATGCCATGCTAGCCTGAGCACTAGCTACGCTATACTTTTAATAATTTCACCACTATTCACATTGATGCTATATGTCCGCAATCTTTCCATACCCAATAAATAATATTAGAACTCGCGCCAAAAGATAAAGCCGCTGGCTGGAACTTAAAATGCTCAGTCTGCCACATGTGAGGTCTAATTCCCCTATATTGGATTCCCTTATCCCCGAAAAAGATAAAACGCTTGTTGGCGCCAATCTACATCTATAGCTAGCAAAGAACTTCCGCTTTTAACACTTTACCGATTGAAAGCTGTCTGTGCTTGCTATTTCCGGCGATTTATGTTTTGTAGAACAAAAATAGAGAAAGTAAAAAGATCATCAGTCCTTTGAAAAAAAGGAAGAAAAAAAAATATTTAATCAAAGTAGGAAAGGAGATGGATATATAATATATAAATATATATTTCTTTTAATTTGCCTCGGACCGGCAAATTAAAATTCAATCCGCGGGCCAGATAGAAACTGCTGGCGGGCCGTAGTTTGCCCATCCCTGATCTATAGAATACACAAGAATGTGCACGTACTGCAATAATGATGGTGAATTTTCTATATAAATAATTTCAAAATACTTCCATAATTTGAAACATTATTGTGGTATTGCTTTCGTTTCATAATTTTGAAATAAATATATTCATAATAAAATATATTTTATTTTTTACATTTTGTATTTAGGAATTTTAATGCATGACATCTTTTGTCTTTTATATATACTTATTTTGCTCTAATCAGAGGATTTTTAAAAGAGGTGTATACTTTAACATGTTACTTTATTACTGGAGTGGAGATCAGATAGATATACTCCAAATAAAAAAACATTTAATAAAGAAAATCATAAAAAGTTTTTAAAAATATATCTTATGAGTAGCTAAAAACCTACTATTCTATAAACAAAGTAATATAAAAATATATTTTTAAAGGAGAAAAACTACTTTTTTTTCACTATATTGCAGAAATTCCTTTATAAATAATTTTCATTCATTTTTTAAGTTTATCTGGCCCCATCTATTGGTAGATATATGCAACTTAAATCTAAAAAAACTAAAATTAATTAATTTAATTTAATTACTGAATTAATATGTGAAAAAACTGTATTAACATCAGGTGTCATCCACTACAAGTTAAAAAAAATGTATTTGAACTTGAGTGGATGAATATAAAGTATTTTAGGAACGATTGAAAATTTGAACAAGATATATATAGGGAGAGTGTGAGCTAATAGAATGAATTGAAAAAATAGAATCTTTAAAATAAAATTAATCTTGAACAAGTATTATAGACAGCTGAAAAAAACTTATATATTTTACTATCATAAGTTTTCTATTATCTTGTTCAGGAATGAAGGCACTTTTAAATATGAACTTCACGGATAAAAAATTTAAAAAAGTGTTTTTGGTAACTATGCAAAACGATGAAAATGTTATTGTGTAAAATAACTCAGAAGTAAAATCTATTTTCCTGTGAATTACTAATTCTGAAATGTTTTACTTTTACATTTAAAATATTTAAATGTATTATACTCATTGTACAAATTTAGTAAAATAAGATATGGTTTATGAAACGCATTCTCCGTCCACTAATCTCTATATTCAACTAATCTCTCTCGAAACTGTTCTAAAATTTTTTATACAAGATCAAAATAAATATTGAATTGGCCGAAACTTAAATTTTATTCGTTTTATTCATAAGAAAGTGTACTTAAAAACCCAATGCCCTTTTTATTTTTAGCCAACCCAATACTTAAACAGCAGCTGATTTATTTTTGAAAAAGACAGATTCTATTTTTTTCTTATACAGTTATGACTACATTTCATGTTCATTCTTCATTTTTTGAAAGAAAAAATCTACGAAAACCCATGAATTTGCAAATGGAATGACTAAATGTTTCTTGGGGTATTTTTATTTCATTTAATATTGCTTAAATAATTCATAAAATTAAAATTTTAATAATACTTGAAAATAATATATGTCCTTTTAATGCTATGTATGCAATCTTAGATGAATTACTACATTTCAGAGCTTTAATAGTTATTGTTAAGAAGTTTACTAAAAAAAAAGAAAGTAAATAAATCATTACGAAATATTTAGATCATTCAGTTGCATATTCATGTATACATGTTAGAAAATATAAATAAATATGTACATCAGTGTATTCTAAAAATTTGATAGTAAATGCAAAATAGATACATCAAAAGAAATTTTTCAAAAGAATTCCTTTTAACTGTTATACGTCTAGTGTGCTGTAAAATATAAATAACTACTTGTCATAGAATTAATTTGCATGGGATAGTTTAATAATGGAATACTTTAACGAATATTTATTATTCATGTTTATTTAGATGGTTACTTTTGGGGAAAATAATTTTTTTTAAGTACTTTAAAATGTGCTAATACAACATTTATTGCCATGCAAAAGTGATACCAACCAATTATTTTAATCCTGAAAAAATTCGTTACACGTTTGTTATTTTTTATTATTTTATGATTATTTGTTACAGTATTTTATATCTATTTTTAATTATAAGTATATTTAATACTTAATCGATTTAAATAAGAAAGGAAATTAATAGAGTGCATTAAATAATTATGAGGAAGCCTTTCTAGTTTAATTAATACGTTAATAACTTCCTGAAACATACAGCAATCTAAAAGAAGTTTTAAAACTAATTATTTACCTTATATAAATGAAGTAGTTACATTATTAACAAAATAATTTTAAAATAGAATTCGCCATTCCCTTAGCATTATAATTACAACTGCACTATTGATGCCTGATTTACAACAAAATTGTAGTTACAACTCTTTGGATAATTATTATTTTCTTTGAGCGAATATGCATTAACGTGATTATTATTTTCTGCCAGCGAATGTACATTTGATTTGCGTTTTCCACTTTTCAAGAACTATTGATAAGATGCATTAGCATGTTTCTGTGGCGTGATGATACAATTGTTTACTCGTAGGATTTCAAGTATGGTAAATTTAGTTTCACAAGTAGGAAATATTTGCCTCTTTTCAGTGAAGCAATGTCCAATGTATTATTATCAAAGACAAGAATTCCATCTACCATTGAAAACGTTTCCTTCTCAAATTCAGAGGTTGATTTAACTATAGTAGTATTTATTTTAAATTAAGTTTGTTTTAAAGTATAAAATGGTCCTTATTTAAATATTTTTTTGAAAGATATCTTTGAGGAAGTTTTTTTTAATTCCTATTATTAGTTCACACTCTGCCTATATATATCTTGTTAAAATTTTCAATCGTTCATAAAATACTTTTTATTCATCCACTCAAGTTCAAATACATTTTTTTGAACTTGTAGTGGATGACACTTCATGTTAATACAGTTTATTCAAATATTAATTCATTAATTAAATTTAATTAATAAATTTTAGTTTTTTTAAGATTTAAGTTACATGTATCTTCCAATAGATGGCGCCAGATGCAAGACGAAAATTTCTACTTTATTTGTAAAGGACTTCTCTGCAATATAGTGAAAAAAAAAGAAGAAATTGACTTAATTTTTTTTTTTTTATATTACTTGTTAAATATTTTTTTTGTAAGATATCTTCGAAGAAGGGTTTTTAGTGATACATTCATATATATATATATATATATATATATGAATGTATCACTATAAAAACCTAAAATAACTAAAATATATATATATATATATATATATATATAATAACCTAATAACCTAAAATATATATATATAATAACCTACCTACCACTATAATAACCTAATATATATATATATTAGGTTTTATTATATGAGATATTTAAATGAAGATTCAAAGTTGGTAATACTTCGAAACAGATTTCAGTACTATAAATATAACTGCAACGTTGAGGTTTATGGCCAAATTTTGTTGCAATTTATTATACATATTCAGGCTTTGTTATCAACAGCAATTTATGTTTTCTTCTTTTAAAAAACTATTAAGGAAGAATTTATTAAAATTTTAAGGACAAAAATTACATTTAGGATTATAAAAGTGCATAAATACTACTTGCGATTAATATAATTAATTGTATTTATGCAATTTGAGGAAACAATGTTGGATAATTTAAATCCTTGCCTTTTCTCATTTAAAAGGAATGAAATTAATCCATTATTATTTAGAAATAATTATAGAAGGAATTCAATTGCAGTTGGTATGTGATGTTTTGGATTGATTACAGTGACTTTAGAAACGCGTTGAAGTAGGTTTTCAAGCATTTTGATAATGAAGATATGAAACTAATGGATCCTCGAATTGCATCCCCTCCAAGACAAATTGTATTATGTTTGAATATAGACAAAATGTATGTTCGATTGGTACAGAAAACACTGAATGCTCCAACTCACACTCATTGATTCTTCGTGTTTTTTTCGTCAAAAATGAAACCCATATCTTTCCACACCGTATTCACACTGTGCGACTTCTGGCTATTACCTAAAAGCAAAAGACCACTCCGGGCCACTGCATCAGGCCGCTCTATTTGGCGGAGATATTTGTTTGAAGAAATTTAAGATCCATTGCTACAACCAAGCAACGCGGCCAGGTGGCCAATTGGCTAGCCCTCTGGTCTTTGATCCTGCAGGTTTCAGATTTGAATCTTGGCGGTGGCATGGATGTTTGTTAGAGGTTCATAGCCCACGTTAAACTGTAGGTCACCATATAATTATCCTAAAGGGTGTACGAAATGATTGTAGTTCGACAAATCAATTAACCAAGCAAATATCAGTCAAACCTTTTTTAATGGTTTGTCTTATTTTTGTAATGTAATAAATTTGAGTAGTAATTAAAATTTCTTCTTTTTTTTTTTTTTTTTTTTTTTTTTTTTTTTATATTATTCATTAATTTTGCAATTATATATATTAACAGTAAATATTTGAGTTGAAGTTGCTCAAAATTATCACTGTGAATATATTCATAGTTTCTCAGTTTCAAAATGATATCAGACATTCGAATTTTTTTTTTTTTTATGACATTGTGAAATTTAAAGAAATCAAAACATTATTTCAATAAAATATATTTCTGAAGTCAGTTCTTTCCAATTTATTCTCTGCCATAAAAATTGTGTGTAAATGTGAGCATCATTAATCACTTCCGAATTCTCTTCATCGAATATTCTGAGACAAGTTTGAAGAAATATATCAAGGAGTGATAGATTGTTTCGCTTTCCTATTACCCTTTCTAAACTAGACGAGAAACATCATTGCTAAAGTGCTGGTTCCTTTGAAAGATGATAGAATTGAGGATTTCTTGCTATTTTTAATATAGTTAAGGAATTGTATCAATAAATATGTTAAATGCTTCCTCTTGTGAAATCTAATAAATCATTCTTGAAAGATCAAATGACCATTAAAGTATGAAGTAATTTTAAAGAAACTTACACTATGTTAGATCCTATTATCATCATCATCATTGGCGCAACAACCCAGTGTGGGCCAAGCCGTCTACCTACTGGCAGATTTCGAGACGAGAGATGTTTTTCTTTTTTAAGGGGTAGGATTGTCAGCTCTAAGCCCAACAGTCATATGAGACCGGGACCTACGGTTTAAAGTGGATTTCGAACCACTACAAACATCCATGGCACCGCCGGGATTCGAACCCGAAACCTGTGGTACCGAGTGCCAGAGCGCTAGCCATGCGGCCATGCGGCCATTTAGGCCCCCAGATCCTATTAAGGAAGGGTTTATTCAAACTTAATGGGAAGGAGGGGTTCAGTGGTAGTTTTTATCGTAAATATAAACAATAAGCTGTCCTAAATAAAATAAATAATAAAAAAAACATTAAATGTGGAAAAAAACATTTTTAAGAGTGCATATGTATTTGAGCAGCCATATATCCTCAACAGTTCATTTGGCGGTAATAGCAAACGTTCTTTCCTTCACTATGAAAATAAAACATTTGCTGTGAGAAAATAAAATACTCTAGAACAGGGGTTTCCAAACTACGGCCCGCGGGCCAAATCCGGCCCGCCAGTGTCATCAATCCGGCCCGTCACAGCGAATATCTCATTTTTGCTGTAATAAATTGGATAAAAAACACTCTCGGTTTTATTGACATGATAGGTAAAGCTCAATGACAAGCATAATAAGCAGAACATTTAACTTAAGCATAACAACTAACAAATAATTGAAATGAATCCTAACATTATAAACTAGTGAACATCCCGCGGTTGCCCTCGGTAGTTATGTTGGGATAAAGAGTATCGCATATATATGTATATATCCTGAATCGAACATATGATTTTTGTCCTGAAAATCCATCAGGAACGGAAAAGCTAAATTAACTAGTCTCGAAATTATAGATAATGGCAGAAAAATTAAAACGGTTTTGGCCCTTGGTACTTACTGGAGTAAACAATATGGCCCGAAGGCTGAAAAGTTTGGAGACCCCTGCTCTAGAAAAATAAAACAGTGTAGTGTGCAGGTTAGGCAACTGGGTGTGGTTGGGTTGAGACTTGAGGCGCAGGTTGGAGAACTCACATCTTTATTTACACATGTACAAACATCACACACATATAATTAACTACACATTATATTTAACACATTTAAATATATATAATTACATATGCGTGGATGTGTAATTACAGATTCGTCAGATTCCACTTCTAAGCCGAAAACCTGATACTCAGCTACGTGCAGGATACGCAAAATTCATTCCGGATGAAAGTAAAAACATATCATTATAGTTTTGTAGAAGGATTCCACTTCTAAGTAAAAGGCCAATGCTGTCTCGCATGTGCTTTAACTGGATTTAGATAAAGCATGAATTTGAAGTTAATTGACAGTACCTAGACTGAATTCGAGGATCATCCTAGGGATTTGCAAGTTTGGAATGTCAGACAACTCAGACCTCCGTTGAGTATACATTTGGAGAAGGTGTGTGGAAGTTTAAAATCCCAAGAACACTTCCCATGCCACAATATTTGGAATAAGCATAAGCATGGAGGGTGTTAAAAGACCAAGTACGTCGTACAGTTTTCCCAGTGTCTTGAAGCGCAAATATTTTTCTAATAGTTTTTTGGCTTTTTAATTCGAACAAGTCTTTCACATTTATTGTATTGTAGTCTTGATGAAAGTTTCACGGAAGTTCAAATTTGCACTGTTTAGTATCGCACTATGATGTCTATTACAAGTTTTATATTTTACGCAAATTTTTTTGTGGTAATAACTTGCATGGAATATGAGCTAATTATAACATAGATTAAAATTTCTAACACATTTTAATCTCTTATCTGCGTCTGAATCAATGAAACTTTTACACGCAAAAATGGGGTGTGATACAATGCAATACAAGACAATTATTTACAATATAACGCACAATTACTTTTGCCATTTTTCAATAGTAATATTTAGATGCCGCTTAAATTCATTTATTGCAAAAAACTCTGTTTGGGCTTTCCAGAGCTTGGTATCTTTTGTTTAGAAATTTCGTAAATTTTTCCTAACTCTTTAATTGAGAACCTAATTTCACTTCATATAATTTATGTACATCAATAACAATTCGATGGAGAATTACATGAATTACATTTGTTTTACATAGAGGGTTTGTCTCTAATTCCAACTGATTTAATGATTACAAATTACTTTCGATTTTATCTATCATCTGCCTTAAATTAAACTTGTATTCACATTTAATTTTAGAAGAATTAAATATTTCAGTAGTATAACTGAAAATAAAAACGTTTTTTCAATGCCTTCAATAAACAATTTTATCTGTCATTTACCGTAATTAGTTGTTTGGCGTTTCCCTTAAGTGCTGACTGAAGATAAAATATATTCTGTTGTTCTGACAGCTAATCATTATCTGATAATGATCAGCTGTCAGAATTACTATTCGAGCATCTGTTTATTGTTTTCTGTCAGCAGTTTATAACAATAAATGGCATAAATGTGTCTTGTATGACAGCCTTTAAACATATAAACATGTGAACTCTGGAAGATTAATTTATAGTAATTTTAATTACAATTGCTAGAGGAAGGACTAATTTTAGCATTTGAAAAAGAATTTGCATTGAGAAGTTTTTGAAAGCTTACCTGGCATGTTTCGAGGAAAATTTGTAGTTGATCCCCGCTTGCTTCAAATTCTGGCAAGTTAATAACTGATAGCGCACAGTAACATTCATTGCGTAGATCTTCTCATTTGCAATGTAATTTTTAGATAGTTTGCAACTTTCAAAGAATATTTGTATTGTCTACAGACATGTTGTTAATTGGTAAAACTGTCTTGATTCTTGTTTTGTGTCCTCTAATGTATTCTTTATTTTAACACATTTATTTAAGACAGTTCGGTGGGATACATTTTACTTTTGTTTCGATTTCCACGCTCGATGGACAGTGTAGTATGATAAACGTCGAATTTAATTAAGGACAGTATATTTTCACAACACTTCAATACACAAAAGCATTATACGATATGCATATCGACAAATATGATAAAATATATCGAGGCAGCCTCATGGTCAATTGGCTGGCGCACTGGCCTTTGGTACCACACGCTTTTCAGATTTCAATCCTGGCGGTGGCATGGATATTTGTTAGTGGTTCGATATCTAATAACTGTAGGTCCTGGTAGGTTAAACTGAAATAATTAAATAATTAATTGAAATAATTTATTGAAAAATGCAATAAAATAAATATCCGAATGTATATCAAATTATGGAATATGTTTTAAGCATTTTTTGTAAAAATTTGAAATGTTTGTTTTTTTAATTTTCAAGATATTTTTTTAGAAATCATAACTTCAACAATTTAAAAAAATGAATTTTTTTTATGAAAATATGGGACTCATATTAGATATTTGATTCTTATTAAAATTCTTATCACCTATTGGAATTATCTCTTGAATAAAAGTAGTGATGAATAATACTTATCTACCAACAAGAAAGTTGGTTGCTGTTAAATAAAGATTTGCAAAAAATTATTACCAATGTCGTTAATTAGTAAAATCATTCAATATTTTATTATTTTAAAATTAATTAAAATGATCAGTCATTAAAATGTTCTTTGTAATATACTTACTAATGTGTTGATGGGTTTTTTATAATCAAGAATTTTATAGGAAAATGAATTCAATTCAATCAATTTTAAAACAATTATTCATCAAATATGGATGGCAATCTATTTAATTATCAGCGTATTAGTCCAGAATGTAATTCATAGTAATTTAATAGTAATTAAATGTATTAGTCTAGAATGTAATTCATAGTAATTTAATAGTAATTCAATGTATTAGTCCAGAATGTAATTCATAATACTTTAATAGTAATTCAATGTATTAGTCCAGAAATCTAACATCTGATAAAACTTTAAACTCAAAGCTGGTTTAATATATGTGAATTAAATATGAAAACATTTTTTTAAACCTTTTTTGAACAAATTTTGTTTTATTTTTCTAGTTTAATATTTAATTATCTCTTAAAACTCAAGAATTTGGGATTTCTGAGATAATTATCAATATTTGTGATATTAACCTGTTTTTATCAGAATTGAGGAACATAACGTAATTAAGAAAAAGCACAGTAAATTTTTCTTTGAATCATTTAATTGAATAGAAAGTAGGAGATAACAAAAAAGAAATTAAAAAACGTACAGATATACTGCAACCAACAATATATATATATTATCAAATTATCGCAGTCCTTTCCTTTATTAAACAAAGAAAGAAAAGCAAAATAAATAACAATCCTTAAAACATTTTTTTCCATTAGTAATTTCTCCTGTAAGGGAAAAAAAATGAAGAAAACCAAATAACACATGTTCAAAATCGGTGCTTTTTATTTATTTATTTTGTATAATGAAATATTTTCTAACACTTTTTTCCTTCAGGTGCAGCAGAAAGGTCAGAATATCTAATTAAGATGAGTTAAGAAGATAAAATAAATATTTTTTTCATTTAATATTTTCCAAGAGTTCTCCTATAAATAAAAGTTTCTTTTGCTGCGTCTAAATAGATAAGAATTTCTATTTCTTTCTTTTATATAAAGCAAAGGAATTTCTCTGAACTTAAAAAAAAAAATACATTTTTTGCAATATTACATTTTTATCTGATGCTGTTTCTTTCTTTGGTAACAAATTTCGGAATTACAAAACTATAATGTTTATTGATAAAGGTTTGGTATGCAAAATCAACATTGTTATCAAGATTAAACCTTTGGTTAATCAGGTCGATGTTTGTGTTAAAGAAAAATACGTAAATTTCAAATTTAGAAAAAAATAAGCATTTAAAAACTTGTTGGTCTGGAGTGTAGGGAACTTAGCCCCAGAACTATTACTTCTACACCACACCACATCGTTTTGCCTAAAGCTGAAATGCCTTTTGCTGTTAGGGAATGGGGAGGTTTGGTTTGTAGCTCTACGGTCGTATTTTTTGCACACTTTAGGCTAATTAGATCGGGACCTACAGCTTAACGTGGATTCTGAACCACTAACAACACATCCATGCCACTTCCAGGATTCAAATCTGCGGCCTGTAGTACCATAGGCCAGAGCGCTAGCCAATTGGCCACCAGTGAACGGTGAAGAGAAGTTGCCTATACACACAATGATGGTTGTAAGAATATATATTTTTGTTCTAATGCAGCTGGCAAACACTTAGACAATTGTCTTTGATGCCTTCAGGCAAGCGCTCACCGACATTACTCACTTAGCACTACCCAAGAGGTGCGCGTAGTTTGAGGAATAAGCTACGGACGTGGAGTAACAATACCCCCTTAACGCTATATGATCATGTTAGACCGGTACCTATGGTATAAAGTGGATTCCGAACCGCTACAAACATCCATGGCACCACCAGGACTTGAACCCGAAACCTGTGCAACCGAGCGCTAGAGTGCTAGCCACTCGGCCCTTCAGGCCCCACGATGCTCCAATATAATAACCATAGTTTTTAACTAATAATCAATAAGATTATAAAGATATAAAACTGTGGAATTTCAAATAGAGCTAATATAATATAAACCTTTTAATGAAATGGATGACAATCTTGTTAAAGAAAGGAAATTTGCCAAATCGATGTTTAAAATCAACAAATAAAATGGTTCTATGCCATTCATTATTTTCTCAAAAAATTCTTGGAAAGGTGTAAAATATGTTTTTTCCTTTAATGTGGTAATATTGGTCAACGATTTGAATAATTTATTTTTGTTTCCAAGCAATAAATTTCATTCTTTTCTGTCAATTTCTTTATGATGCTCCAATATAACAACCACAGTTTTTAACTAATAATCAATAAGATTATAAAGATATAAAAGTGTGGAATAGAGCTAATATAATATATACTTTATGGCAATCTTGTTAAAGAAAGGAAATTTGCCAAATCGATGTTTAAAATCAACAATTAAAACGGTTCTATGCCATTCATTATTTTCTCAAAAAATTCTTGAAAAGGTGTAAAATACATTCCTCAAGATCGAAGCTTAAATAAATCGTTTATCAAGCGTCAAGTGGAGTAAATATGTAAATATGCCCAAGGCCTTCCTGATACCTTAAGCAGTCAACAAATGTCAAATTGCCAGACGCGGAAGCAAATATTAGTAATGAAGTGTTGTTCTTAAAGATTCCTTTTTTCCGGAAGACAACTTTGATTGTTCATCATTAAAATAAGTTCTTTAATTATATGATTTACGTAATTAGAATAATCGATAAAACTTATACTAATTATAAAACTTTTAATAATAATGATAATCTTTTGAAATTCTGATTCTTAAAATGTTAAATTAGAAACCTTTAGGTAAAAAAATATTATCGTCTACGTTAGCAAGTCATTCTCCCTATTCATTTTCTTTACCAAATTAGATGCAATTAGATATGACAATTTAATAAATTTTTAACTTTGATATAATATCTATTTAAACAGAACTTATATTAAAAATGATCGTTAAAGTTACGTATTAAGAGTTGTTAAGAATTGAAAGTGTCCTTTTGTACGATATATTACTGTGTCCAAAAAGTAAGACCAGTTTTCAATTTAAATTTCCCGGGAATATAGCATTTAATTTTTTTTCTACTTTTTTAGGTTGTTGGCACTGTCCTTGACATATGTGTGAAATTTGACGTCAAAATATTCGCTTGGTTTTGTGAGATGCTAAAACTGATTCCAGCGATTTTTGAAATTTATCTTCAGTCGACTCAAAACGGTGTCCCCGGAGTGGTCTTATGAGTTTAGAGAATAGCCCGAAGTAGCACGATGCGGAATTAGGCGAATACGGTGGTTGTGGAACGATATGGATTTCATTTTTGGCGAAAACATCAGGAAGAATCAATGCAGTGTGAGCATTCAGTGTTTTCGGTACCGTTCGGTATTTGACGTGTTTGAGGGCCAAAACATCTTTTAAATCGAAATTTGAAATTCCAAAATCATCAGCAAGGTCTCTAATTGTAAATCGACGGTTTGCAGATCTTTAAACCAAATCACCAAATCTTTAATTTTGTGGACATCAGCTTCGTCAGTTGAGGTTGGTTTGACCAGAGGGCTCTTCGTCTTCAACCTCTTCTCTGCCTTCTTTGAACTGTTTTTACCACTTCTAAACATTTCTTTTCGATATGGGAATACTTACTGAATGCCTTCTGCAACATTCTGTACATCTCCGCAAAGAAAATTTAGCGCAAGTTCTTGCTGAATTAATTCAGACATTTCAAAAATCGCCGGAATCAGTTTTAGCATCTCACAAAACCAAGCGTAACTCAAACACTATTGAATATTTTGACGCAAAATTTCACACAGATGTCAAGGACAGTGCCAACAACCTAACAAAGAAAAAAAAATTGGAATACCATATGCCTGGGAAATTTAAATTGAAAACTGGTCTTACTTTTTGGACGCAGTAGTACATAGCCCTTTTTTTGTACTGCTCTCTGCCTATCTAGCAGAAGCGACGTCTGTACAGCAACGTAGAATGTTTGATCCTTACGTTTTTCTATATGTTTGGTTCGTTCGCTCTATTGCAACTTTTTGCACAATTTCTCAGAAAAATTGCTTAATTTGATAAAATTAAATATTTTGAAAAAATGTTTATGTAATGAAACAGAGAAATTTTCATTATTAACATATGAACATTAACATATGTATCCTGATTTTTGAATAAATATAAATTCTACGGATAAATGACAACAAAGCTATTTTATAATTTTAAGAAATTTCTCAAAAAAAGTTGTTTGAGATTTTGGAGAATAAATACCTACAAATATGATTATTTTATAAAAAAAAAAATAAAAATCTACAAATGCATGCATGCTCTTTGAATAAATATAAATTCCACAGATAAATGACGACAAATACAAAAATTTTATAATTTTAAGAAATTTCTCAGAAAAATTGTTTAATTTGATAAAATTAAATATTTTTCTCTAATGAGCTAAAACCGTATTCGTCCAAAAACGTTTATCATATTACTTTATTATAATCTTTACTTCGGAAGTGCAGAATCAAAATTTAAATCATTTTATAATGCAACAAAATATAATTTATAATAAAATACTTATATAATCTGTAATATGAATAATTAAAAATCGTTTCTTTAAATGGTACATTAATTAAGATATTATAATAAGATAATAATAATGGTACATTCATTACGATATTATGATAAGATATAATAATTGTACGTTAATTAAGATATTATAATAAGATAATAATAGTACATTAATTAAGATATGATAAGATATAATAATGATACATTAATTAAGATATAATAATGGTACATTAATTAAGATACAATGATAAGATAATAATAATGGTACATTAATTAAGATATTATAATAAAATAATCATAATGGTACTTTAATTAAGATATTATGATAAGGTATAAAAATGGTACATTAATTAAGATATTATAATAAAATAATAATAATGGTACTTTAATTAAGATATTATGATAAGGTATAAAAATTAATTAAGATGGTAATAAAATAATAATTTAATTAAGATATTATAATAAAATAATAATAATGGTACTTTAATTAAGATATTATAATAAAATAATAATAATGGTACTTTAATTAAAATATTATGATAAGGTATAAAAATGGTACATTAATTAAGATATTATATTTCATTATAAACATTTGAACATTGTAATGAAAATCAAGCATTGCATGCAAATTAAACATTCAATGGTACTGTGCAAAAAATATTGATATTAATTTTTTATTTTCAGTACATATAAACATTTTTTCAAAGTGGCTTTTTCAAAAACCTCCTTAGCGAAAAGATCAACGTCCTAGAGAATTTAAGACGGGAGTAAATATAATGAAATCACAGAAAAAATTATGTAAAAAATGCGCTTAGAAGAACTGAAAAATGAATAAATACAAAACTAACCAAGGGAATAGAAAAAAAGGAAAGTATGATTGATTTTATATTCCAATATCATCATTACTTCAAAATTTATTGAAATGTGTGCAAAATATAAAATACATTTTCCACAATTTAATCAATGTTCGATTTCTTGTAGAATAAATACCTACAAATATGGTTATTTTATAAAATAAATAAATAAAAATCTACAAATGCATGCTCTTTGAATAAATTCCACAGATAAATGACGACAAATACAAAAATTTTATTATTTTAAGAAATTCCTCAGAAAAATTGTTTAATTTGAAAAAAAATTAAATATTTTTGAAATATTTTTCTCTAATGAGCTAAAACCGTATTCGCCCAAAAACGTTTATCATATTTCTTTATTATAATCTTTACCTCAAAAGTACAGAGTCAAAATTTCAATCATTTTATAATGCAACAAAATTAGCTTTACAATAAAATACTTTATTTGTAATATAATCGGTAAAATGAATAATTAAAAATTATTTCTTTGATTGGTACATTAATTAAGATATTATAATAATATTTCATTATTAACATATGAACAATAACATATGTTAATTATATGTTATATGTGTTATAGTTCATATGTTAATAATGTTAATGTTAATATGAACATAAGAACATTATAAAGAAAATCAAACATTGCATGCAAATTAAACCTTTAATGTGACTCTATAAAGAATATTAATTTCAAAATTTTTATTTTCATTACACATAAATATTTTTTCAAAGTGGCTTTTTCAACAACCACCTTAACAAAAAGATCAACGTCGTAGAGAATTTAAGACGGAGTAAATATAATGAAATCACAGAAAAAACTACGTAAAAAATGCCTTAGAAGAACTGAAAAATGAATAAATACAAAACTAACCAAGGGAATATTAAAAAAAAAGGAAAGTATGATTGATTTTATATTCCAATTTTACGCTTTATGCAAAGAAGGAAATGAGTCAAAAAAATTTAAAGTCACATCTCAGAGCTTAAAAGTCTAAGATTTTATATTTTGTAAAGTGAAAAAAATGAAGAAACTACTTGAACGATATGCAACATGTGTAAGATTTTATTTCAGATATTCTTTTTTACGTTCGATATATTTATTCTGATATTATTCGCTGAATCTTAATGCGAGAATTGAATTTCAACAAAGAAAATTTCTCAGAAACAAAACCAGCTGTTACTCACATATGAACCCATTCCACGAGAAATAAAATGGAAAAGAAAATATCTTCACACGAAAAATATTTTGCCTGATTTAAATTTCTTTTTAACGTATTCCTAAAGGAGAGGTATTGTTCTGAGAATTCAATTTTTTTTTAAACTTTATAAAGAAATCTTTGATATATTTTTAATTTAAAGAAAATAATGTAAGTAACAGAGAAATTCAGCTGTATTTTGCAGGGGGGTTTTTTCTTGTACTATGAGACTCAAAACCTTATTTGGATCAAGTTACAAAAAGTTTAAACTGCAATTTATTTGCAATCCAATATTCCTCAGAATTCTGATTTTCTGCCTAATCTAAAAATTTGATCTAAAATATTCTTACCAACGCGGTACTTTAGTTATGGAAAGATTTGTATAGTACTGTACTTTGATTCCTCAGTTTTTAAAATTCCTTTTTTTTTTATTATTTAAAAAATTATTTTTTGCCTTTGATTAAAATTTTGTACTGCTAACTATATATACATATGTAAATGGAAAACAGCGGAATTACTTATTTTCTTGAAAAAATATAATTCTTTTCATATATAAATCAATTAAGTCTCACGTAATTCAGTTTTGAATAACACAAAATCAGTAAAAAGTATTCTTCTCTGTTACTTGAAGTTATTCAAATAAAATGTCTTACTCTCCAAACTTTCTTACACCCCATTAGATAGACAGATAAAATTGCAATTTCGCAAAATAAAGTGTTTCGTCATTTATAACTTCATTAAGTCTTTATCACGTAAGAAAATTTTTCATAAAATGAAAATGAAGAACAGCTAATTAAATTTAAGCAAATGAGATGCTATCATAAAATCAAAATCAAAATACATATCCTGTAAAATTTAGTCTATATTGAAAAAAGAAATATTTCAAAACGAAACTGGTATCGTGTATCTTATTCTTTTACAATTCATCTCGTGCAATAAAACTCTGGCCGTTGGTACCGAAGGCGTCAGGTTCGATTCCTGGTGGTGGCATAGATGTTTGTTGGTGGTTCGGAATCCACGTTAAACTGTAGGTCCCAGTCTATTTAGCCTAATGTGTATACAAGATGGCCGTAGAGCGACGAACCAAACGTACAATAAGAAAGCATTCATTTTTTGTAAAAATAAACCTCGTTATTTGTGGTTATTTTTGTGGATCTATATATTAAAATATATTTATTTAAAATCGTGACTGAAATACTAAAAACAATTATAAATAAATAAGTGAAAAGGAATTTTTTTTTCTTTTTTTACTGTCTCTTAACATAAACAAATACGAAATTATAAAATATTCGTAATAAATATTTTTTGGAAATGCTTAATATATTCATGTTTAATAAGAAGAAGTTTTAGTTGAAATAAATAAACATGCAAACTCAATAAAATGATGTACATGAAATACATTTTTTTAATAATTAAAACAATATATACAAACATAATAAATATCCAGTGCATAAAATAAATTTTATTAGTATACCGAGATTTTCAAATGAAAATATTTCAAAATTTATAGTGTAGTTACTCAAAGAAAAGTTAATTTCCAAAATTATAAAGCACTATTCCATCAATTCTTAAATAGAAAGATAAAACATTATGAATTAAATGACACATTGGTTAAAAATAATACCGGGTTGTTTTTATAAATTAAACTTTGCATTTTTAATCCTAAAATTAACATAAATATAAAAGTAGAGATTAAAAAATTACATTATTTATTGGTTATAAAAAAACCGTTTCATATTTCTAAATTCGTTTGACTAATGTTTATATTACTGCCATCATGTTAGAATATATATGAATAATATATGAATATATTAATAATAATGAATATATTAATGAATATATTGATTAATATAACATATTAATCAATATGAATATTACATATTAATCTATATGAATATAATATATGAATCTATATAAATGTAACATATTAATCTATATTAATATAATATATTAATCTTTATGAATATAACACATTAATATATATGAATATAACATATTAATCTATATGATTATAATTTATTAATCTATATGAATATAACATATTAATCCATGTGAATATAATATGTGAATCTAAACATATCATACTATGAATATGTTTTAGATTCATAATTATTTATATCAAGGGTGATTTTTCAGTATTGTGCATAAAGCATTTAATTTATTTATTTACAGGTTTAATCTCTACTTTTTAACTATATCAAAATCAAACGCGAAATTTCCTTTGTTTTGGAGAGTTTTGGAGTGTTTTCAACTAAAATAAATGTTCAATAAAATGAATAAATCACTTCTTAAATAAAGCATAGTTATTACACCTTATGAAACATTTTTAAAAAAAACGTTGAAAATTATTTGTTTCATATGCACAAAAATACTTTCTCCTATGTTCTGGTTATTGAAATACTAGATTGTTATCGATATTGAAGTGGACTTTTTAAATTGACTCTAATTTGTTTCATTGAAGTTAATGTTATCTAAATGTATTTTAAGGGAAAAATTTATAAAATTAATGTACTTATTTTTCTTCTTTTGAATATTGAGCGTTTATTTCCAGTTATTTACTAATATATCATTGCCGTATCTGATAAATATATTATCTAGTCTAACTGAAAGCTTGTGAAAATATTTTTACACCACAGAAGCACTCAAGGCTAAAATTACTTCAATGAAAGCTTAAATATTATTGAAAAGTGCTAAGACAAATCTCTAACGCTGACATATTGTTGAAGCGTCAATGTTTCAACACATAAATAATCAATCAAAATCCTGTCCAAAAAAAAAGTTATTCGTGAACGCAAACAGATAACGGCTTTTTGAAATGTTTTCTTAAACATTGTAACTTTTTAAAGTGTTTTTTGAAACATTGTAACATTTTAAAGTGTTTTTTGAAACATTGTATCTTTTTAAGGGTTTTTAGAAACATTGTAACTTTTTTGAGTTCTACTTGTTACATAGTAATGTTTTTAAAGATTTCAGTAACGATATGACAAATAAGAAATTTATGAACGAAAAATTTGAAAAATATTTCTTCTACAGATTTTATTAGAAAGGCTTAAAATGAGTAACAAACTTTATAGCAAACATAGTTAAATCCTGAAACAATTTATTTACACAAACATTTTTTTTTTTTTTTTGTAACTGAAAAATTGTATAAAAATTTTATAAAAAAAGTCCGAAATTTATTTTCTAATATATTCCATCTAATAGTCCTTTAGTAGAATTATCATATTACATCTTGATTTCCAAGACAGAAGACCATTTCTTGAAATATCAAGGTTGATTTTGTTCCACTCCTCCACCACAATCTTCCAGAATCCATCCAACGTCTTGGGGATGGTATTTATAAAGAACTTATTTTAAAAGTCCAAATTCATAATAATTGATGGGAGACACTTAGAAAGGACTTTTTGGGGTGCATTTAAGTGGAACAGCCTCAATTCTGGCTTCATTTTTTCAATTCCTACTATTAGTTCACACTCTCCCTATATATATCTTGTTCAAATTTTCAATCTGTAATAAAATACTTTTTATTCATCCACTCAAGTTCAAATACATTTTCTTGAACTTATAGTGGATGACACTTGATGATAATACAGTTTTTTTTAAATATTAATTCCTTAATTAAATTTAATTAATTAATTTTAGTTTTTTTTTTATATTTAAGTTGCATGAATCTAATAATAGATGGTGCCAGATGTAACATGAAAATTTCAACTTTATTTGTAAAGGGCATTTCTGCAATACAGTGAAAAAAAGTAGGAATTGACTTTAAAATTTTTTAAAATATTATTTGTTTATTCATTTAAATTTAATTGATGATGAAAGTCAAAATTTATTTCTATTAATCTATATTATTTCTTAAAATTACTTATTAGGATCATTGAATGACTGGTAAAATCCATATTATAAACAACAATATTATTTCCAACAAAGTATTTGTTCAGTCTGAAGAAAATAATTTTATCAGAGATTTATTTATATTCATCTAGCTGTAGTTTATAAATGAAAAACAAATTACTTAAAAATCGTCTTTCTTAATTATAATTAATGTCACAAAACGAAGTTCTTGAACAATCTTTAAAAATAGATTAATCTTGCACATAATAAATAAATAAAGTAGCAATGTTTAAGAATTTTTCATTTTTTATGAATAATTTTTTTTCATGTTATTCAAAAATTTTTTTTAGTTTCTTTGAAGTAATTATAATTTCTAGGAAAGATCAATCATATTTTATTAGAATAATTCACTCGATTTTGGAATATTTTATTTAAATATTTTGTGGAGATATCTATTATTTTATTCAAGACTTTCATAAGTTCATAATGCCTTATGTTTAAAATGTAACTTTAAGTATTTGATAATTATGCAATGTCTTGTAAAAAAATTGATAATAATTGTTACTGCTTACTTTGTGTAATTCCCATTACTGCGCAATAATTAATTTTAGATTTTTTAAACGTTTAGATTTGATGAGTAAGATTAACCTTACATATATATATATATATATAAATATATATATTATATAGCATATTATAGCTTATTATATTATTAACTAAAGTTTTTTTAGAATAATCTTTTTTGAAAAATATTTCAGCATAATTTTTTTTTTAAATATTTCAGCTTAATTTTTTTTTTTTTAAATATTTCAACTTAAATTTTTTTTAAATATTTCAGCATAAATTTTTTTAAAAATATTTCAGTACAAATTTTTTTAAATATATTTCAACATAAATTTTTTAAAAAGATATTTCAATAAAAAAAAAAAAAAGGAAAACAAAGCAACTCTGGTTACATTACAAATAATTTTTAGCATATTATATACACCATATTTTTTGGAAAATATTTTCTCTAAAATAAAAAAAAAAATTAAATTAAGCTGTTTTCTTTAGTTTGAAAAATTTATTCATAAGAATTTCTTTGCAAAGTAAGTGCAACAGAAATATATTTTGAGAGCAAACACATAAATATTTTTATTTCATGCATAGTCTTCTAAGATTAGACGACGATAAAGCTTCTAGCATTTAGAAAGTGTTTATTCTGTTTATTTGAGAAAAATGTCACATTTATACTTTAACTATGAAAATAAGTTTAAAAATATCTTAAATAGAAATGTTAACAACGCTGTTTAAAAAAAAAGAAAAAACATTAAAATGTTACATGAATCTAAAAATGCTCAAATTGGTTTTACCAAGATTAAATTTGACAAAAATTGATTTGAACAAAAAGTTACTGCAATTTTAATCTTAAAAGCATTCATTTTAAAATAATATCAACACTTCGACAAAGAAAAAGTCAAAGTTTTGTGTATAATCAAAAATATTTGAAATTATTATGTCTACTTTTATGACTCGAGGCAAAGTAAACTTCCGATGTTGTTTCTTAGCATATTATTTATTTTCAAAAATATTACTTTTTATGTAGTTGATTGTATTTATAAGTGATCCGTAACAAGACGAAAACAGTTGTAAAATCATTTTATCAAATATTTATTAACAATATTATTTTTGACATTATTTGCAAAACATTAGTGAAATAGAAAGCATTAAAATAATTACTATGTATTATAAGACTGTTATGAAACCCTTTAAGTAATGAAAACTTTTAAATAAAATTACAAGTGATAAGAATATAATTAAATTAATTAAAATTAAATTATTAGCAAGAATATCTTTTGGTGTGTTCAAGTGAGGTAAAGTTACATATTTATAAGTATACTACTGTGTCCAAAAAGTAAGACCACTTTTCAATTTAAAATTTCCGGGCATATGGTATTACAATTTTTTTTTCTTTTTTACGTTGTTGGCACTGTCTTTGACATCTGTGTGAAATATTCATTAGTGCTTGAGCAACATTATATACGTTTCCGCAAACAAAATTTAATGCAATTTCTTTGCTCGATTAATTCAGACATTTCAAAAATCGCCAGAATCAGTATTAGCGTCTCCCAAAGCCAAGCGTAACGCAAACACTAATGAATATTTCGACGTGGAATTTCACACAGATATCAAGGACAGATCGTAAAAAAGAAAAAAAAATTGAAATTCCTTAAGCCCCGGTAATTTTAAATTGAAAATTGTTTTCACTTTTTGGGCACAGTAGTATTCTAAAATATAGCTAAGTAGCATTTATCATATTTCAAGTTTTAGTATTATATGATTAAATGGGCATAAGGTTATACCTATCAAATAATTGATTTATACTGAATTATTTGCCAGTAAAGTTGTGAATTTTAACTCATTCAATAATAAATTTGTAAAATAGAATAAAAAGGCTGAGACGTAGTAATTAAATTGAGAACATTGTCACTAAATAATTGGCAGATACTTTATAACTAAAGAATATAATTAAAAACTTCCAAACCAGTAGAGTCTACACATTTAAAGAAAATATAGCTAAGCCCCACTCACGCTTCACAAAAATATTGAAATAAACAAATATCACATCAACTAACTAAACAAGGCTATTTACTTTTTCTAAAATTTTAATGGCAAATATTATTATTTATTAGCAAATATTTGCTTTGTTTCCTCGATTGTTTTCATAAATAATATAAAAAACAGTCAATACCTACCGAATTATTGGGTTGGTGCATAATTATCAGGCGTTTCTTTAACGTGCTATATTTTAATAAAAACCTAAAATATTTTATAAATTTATGAATAAAAATATCCTTCCACTTTTAGGTTATAAAAATGCGTGTCGATAATCAAACTCATATTCGTCATATTATGCTGTACCACTTTGAGAAAGGATGAAGGAAGAAATGATGAGCTACACAACCACCCCAAAAAACTGTCAAATTTGTGAGATTAAAGTCGACATCTTATATATCTTTATTAGCGTACGTCTACCTCAGCCAAGCACAGTGAAGGATGGAAGGCACATATGGAAGAAGCTGCAGCACGTTGGACAGCGGCCAACAATACCATTGGGTAAATTCGAGCCTGTCATACAATCATACGACTTTGCCCTCATTCGTACATTCAGAGCTTTTCTTCTGTCGATATGCTTCATACAGCAACCATTTCCCCTAGCACATTTGAACAGCAATGTGCACTGCAGTGTCCGACTTTGTTCAATAAACTGTCCAAAGGTCTTTTACAATGTCGCAATGAAATTATTGATTAGTTCATTTCTCCAGAAAGCTTCAACGCCACATCAACACATAAAAATTTTCCTCGATGGTTACCAGCTTTATAATGATGCTTATGCGGTACAAACGAGCTGATCGAAAACTCATTGTCTTGAAAATGGCTCATTGTCTGAAAAATGTAATATAAATATTTAATTTAAAGAAATCTGTATGTGAAATTTTGAGATAATTACATTATTTTTAGGAGTGTTACCTACACTTGGATACATAACTACACATGACAAACAAGCCTTCAGCTCATTTGTAAAATCATTTGTTGTTTATAGGTGATTTTAAATAAATATCCGTTCATAAAAGAGTATTTTTAATTTTAAAATTAAAAACTTAAACTTTCAAGTACTAAATCAGTTTAATTAATACTAATTTATTTTTCTTTAAAAATATAACTGAGCAAATTGATTTTAGGGTACATTCAAAATGAATGTAAAGCAAATTAATATCAATCACCTTTAAAATATAATACCCATATATGGAATATGTTTATGTACCACATGTTTAGTACCAAGCTTCATAAATGTACTACAAATGAAAAAAAAATGAAAAAACAGGAAATAATACAGAGATTTATATTATATTTGTTATGATGGGAAAGTACTGCTTAAAATACCAGAGCTGTGAAATATTTTAAAATGCTGTGATTATTTAATTGAATCAAGAAAAGTTTTCTTATGTCATGTGTATTTTGCAAAGATTAGAACAAGAGTATATTACATTCATACATAGCAGCATGCATAATTCTTAAACTAAACAAAATTATGCTCTTAGGAAACTAGCATCAATAAGAAAACAGGATTTCCTCATTAAAAGTCAGTTTTCAATATATAATTGAAACATATATAATTTTTTACAAAATTTGATAAACAGGCTTCAACTTTAGATTCTTAATAAAAGATTATGTTTACAACTCTGTTGTTTCTCTTTGTAAAGACAGTTAGCACCCACATTCTTAATCTTAACAGAATTGCATGAGAAGTTTCTATGAAATTTGAATTCTGAAGATTCTTCCCTTTAGGTGCAACAGAATTTCTGTCTGATTCAGCTGGATTCAAGACACAAAGTTCACACAATGAAGTGTCAGTTGCATTTGCTTTAAATACAACAGATTTTAAAGCTTGTTTTGTGTCACAACACTTATGAGATAACATCCTGTTTCCTCCAACTCATTTCACAAGTTTCATTTCACTTTGTGTGCAGAACTAAATGCATTTGGGTATACAATTAACGCCATCAAAACGAAGACTTAGTCTATTCTTAATAAAGTTTATAAAAAAGAATTGTTGCAGTGCTAAAAAATCAAAAGGGAATATCAAAATCCAGATCTCGAAATATTTAAATAATGTTTTTTTTTCTATAATTTGCTTATAAAATATAAATTTATTTTAATTTAATATATTAATCCAGAAATATGAAGTCTTGGGCATTAAAAAACATATGGGAAATATAATACTCCTTATTTTAACAGTTTGGATAAATTCCTTCAATAATATTTTTTTAAGAAATACTCTTATTGAAACACTATACATTCCAAATTTACCTTTTCAAATACTTTTTGTAACGAAAAAAAAGGCTACAATGTTTTTCTCCAATGCATTTTATTCTTTTCTGACTTAAAAAAAAACATTTTAACTTTAAAAAAATGGAAAAAGGGAAGCTTTCGCTTTCTCGGTTTTTTTTCTTCTAATTTTTGTTTCAACAAGATATTGCCGTCTCTTTTTCATCATAAGCCTTCGAACTTCAAGGATGAAAAGAATTCTGATAGTGGCCAAAAAAAACTTATTAGTAGAAAGTGCTCTTTTTCAGCACTTTTTGTATTGCTCCACTAAAAAAAATATAAAGTCCAGATTCTGATTTCTTATCACAAGTCAACATTTCAGATTATTGAGAACACATACAAACTTTTGTTTTAAATAAACACGCAATTTTACATCTCATTAGTGTTGTAAACTATTTTTATTTGTTGATACTTTTCTAATGCAATGGTTTTTTATTAGTTTTTAAAAAAATTCCACAATTTTTTTTCAGAGAATAATTAACCATTGCTGTAAATTATTCCTCCACAAAAACCCCTAAAGGAACATTTAAAATTTTTTTAATGAAAAGTGGAAAATTGAGCATTGTAAATTAAAAAAACATCAATTTAAGTAAATATTTTTCAATATGTAAAGAATAATATTTCGAATACAATACCTGTGAAATACATTTGTTTAAATATATGGGACCGCTAACAAATTGTTTATGTTGAAAATATCATATTTATTATATTTTTCAAATATCACTTTATACTTTTTTGGAAAATTAGTTTTATATTTTCTATGCAGCTATTTTTATTCACTGAGCTTTATATTACAGATACATTACTTATTATCAACAATTAACTGAAAATTTAAAATAAAAATTTGTTTAATTTATGCCTATATATTTGTATACAGTTTTTAAATTATTACTAAAAATGATTTTAGTTAATTCACTAATACTTAAATTTATTATATTTAAGAAAAAATATAAAAACATGATATAATATCTCCAGAAAAACTAATGGAATTTTCCAAAATAGTTATTTTAATAATATATATATTATTGTTAATTTAATAATAATATATATATTCAATATCTGTAATAAAGGCATTTAATATATTATTATTCATATAAATATACAAAGCCAAAACGAAAAATTAAATTTAGATTGTGATATTGATTAATTAACAACAATGTACATTCCTATTACATGAACCCAAAATCGTTAAACCTTAGTGATTTTTACAATTAAAAATGAACAAGCATGGCAAAAGGTAATCTTAATGTTATGTACGGCAATTAAATTAGACAAATAAAAAAGATTACTTTGCAGCAACTAAATATTTTTATAATAGAATTAGAGCAAAACATATCATTCAAATATGACTTGACATTTATAACTAATCATTAGCTTCATTGAGCTTCATATCATTGGAGATACATTGTTTTAATTCATTATTTACAGCAACGAAATTCACATAATAAGAAATACACATGTTTTAAGTTTAAAATAATTACTACTGTGACCAAAAAGTAAGATGAATTTCAATTTAAATTTCCTGGGCATATGGTATTTCAATTTTTTTTTTTTTTTTTTTTTTTTTTTTAGGTTGCTGACACTGCCCTACCATCTGTGTGAAATTTTATGTCTAAATATTCATTAGTGTTTGAGTTACGCTTGATTTTGTGAAATCCTAAAACTAATTTCGCCGATTTTTGAAATGTCTGAATTAATTGAGCAAGTACTTGAGTTAAATTTTGTTTGCGGAAACGTATAGAATGCTGCAGAAGGCACACGGTGAGCATTCCTATATTGGAACGAAATGTTTAGAAGGGGTATAAACAGTTCAAAGAAAGCAGAGAACGCGTTGAAGACGAAGGGCTCTCTGGTCGACCGTCAACCTCAACCGACGAAGCTCACCTCCAAAACATTAAAGGTTTGGTGCTTACAAACCTTCTATTTACAATTAGAGACCTTGCTAATGATGTTGGAATTTCAAAATTCTGTTTAAATTAAAGTTTTAGCATCTCACAAAACCAAACGTAACTCAAGTGAATATTTTGACATCAAAGTTCACACAGATGTCAAGGACAGTGCCAACAACCTAAAAAGAAGAAAATTGAAATACCATATGCCCGGTAAATTTAAATTGAAAACTGGTCTTACTTTTTGGACATAGTAGTATATACGCATAACTGATCCATTTAAAATGGGAGTCATGCTTCAGCACGAATGATAAAAAACAAAAACTCAATCGTCGAAATTATTATTCTTTAGAGTTATAATTAAAAGAAAGAAGGTACATTAAAGGGTGATAAAGCACTAAATAAAAAAAGGAAAGCAATTCATTCACTGTTGACAGAATGTGCCCTCTGTTCTAGATTCCGAGCTTCAATTACATTCAATTCATGACACAGGAGATTTCTTTTTGTAGTTTGTATCGTCATTCCAGGAGAGTCCTCTTCTCTGGAAGCATGTATATAGATATCTTGAGTAGGTACCGCTTCATTTCAGTAGGTCATCTGATGACACGGTGCCCATTTCTTCATGAGCTCAACAACTCAATTGACGACACTGGTCATAGGATGGTTCAGATTTCATCACCTTTACTTATGCACGGCAGACTGCGTCCTCTGCAATTCACCATTTCTTCATTAACGAACTCGACTTCCTTTTCCTCGAGGGCAAATCTTCCCCTCACCATACTTCATCACTCCACCCAATTTGGTCTCCGCCTTATTTCTTTTTTTTTCCGGTGTCTTTTTAGTTCAGTCAATTCTCTTAAAGTAGATCTTTCACTCTTCAATTCCCCTTCTGTCTCATTTCCATCACTATTTATCCTCAAGGAAATCGCGCACTCTTTCGGATTATTGGTTAGATTCAATCTTTAGAATCAGCCCAGAAGACTATAAGCTCCATTATTGGCTAAGGGGGCTTAGATACCTAATATAGTACAGGCAGGGCGCATGCCTTTATTAGGTCAAGGGTTGTTTTTTCCCACACAAGGGAACATCTAGTGAATCTTCGGGCTCTGCCCCCTCTCCTCATTGACGGAGATTATCACGTCAAACGAATATTTCTTTCCTCACTCCTTTTTTCTTTCCGGCAAGTATCCATAGCCATAAATATGATGAACTTTTCTTCCCTAAATGGTCAGCGTGTAAGATTTAGGGTTTTTTGCTGACAAACACACGAATTTAGGTATCACATAATCTCAGACCCTGTGCACCCACTATTAAATAAATTTTAACTATCAATTTGAAAAATCCTCCAACTGTCGTTGGCAATTAATAAGCCTCTTCTTCTATAGAAAAACACTTAATCCTTTACTTTCAGTAAAAAAAACAGCTGTAATCATAGAGTAGCAATGACAGGAAGCTATTCCTGTCTATTCTTATCTACATTCAAAAAGGGGATGAAATTTTCAAACGTCTGTATAATACTGTATAAATATATATGTAAAAACTGTATACATTCAAAACCTCTATGAGATATATAAAAATTAATACTCCTAATTGTACCGATAGCTTTAGCTTTTTCGATCTCCTGTTTTAATTGTTCTCAAGCAGGAGATGTTTTTCTTAAATGCTAAATTCTTTTATCCTTTTATTCATTGATATTCATTAATTTAAGCAACTTCATTCTATGCAAATGTTTTAATTAAATTAAGATGTGGAGGTATTGTGGTTCTTAAAACCACCTAGGAACTCCGTAACCGGTACGTCCGTTGCCCGTTGCCCAAAAATTAATAATAACTGCACATTAAACATAAAAATGTTATAAAATAAAATTACACATTAAACATAAAAATTTTAGAAAATAAAATTACACATTAAACATAAAAATTTTAGAAAATGAAATTGCAAATCAAAACATAAAAAGAAAAGACATTATAAAATAATTTTAAATACACGTCGACACGACAAGACTCCATAAAGATGAAAATTCATTTTGACTATGTGGCAAAAAAAAAAATATCCAAAATTAACCAATTTTAAAATAAAAATCAACACTAGTTATTAAGAAGCCCAATCTTAATGTTTATTATAGGAATAAAAAATCGTAAGATAGATTTTTTAAAAAATGAAAAGTTTTCTAGTATTGATTATTTACAGGGTTTTGACTCTCCTACTACTGTGAATTTCATTACTATATCACCAGATGTCTGTAATGAAAGTTAAAATATATTCACCCATGACAGACAGAATTTTTATTTACACAATTCTGATATGAACGTGAATTACCCTGCTACAGAAATTGAAGCATAAGTTGTTGTTGTTTTTTTTATTTTCGTAAATATGAAAAAATAAAATATTTAATTTTTTTAATCAAAGAAGTAAATTGGTAAACAACATAATAATGAACTATTAGAAAATTTTTATCAGGAACACTCCGCTGACGAATATATGTAAAAAATATACATTTTAAAACAATCTCAATAGTATGTGTAAAATATTTAATAATTATTAAAAATAAAAACAATAGATAAGCGATAACGCAACCAGAAGAGAAATATCAAAACGCCACTAGATAGGAAGTATCAGTCTAGAAATTTTTTTTTTCTGTACATAAAAGAAGATGTCAAAATGTGACTAAGAGCACATAAATAGCTATAACGTCATTTTCCATTCATAATTCATTTTTAACAATAAAAAAATCCATGTTGTCATCTAATGCTTTGAAAAATAAAAAATAAGAGCAGTGAATAATTTTTAAATAAATAATAAATATCAAATTAAAAAATAAATAATGAGAAATTTCTCTTGCTTTTTGGCTACTCAATAGATAAAACAATAATATTTTCAAAGAAAAATAGGACCTATTAATATTATACTTTTAAGTTTCAAGGAATACAGAGAAAAATATTGCTTGCTATCTTTTTTTATATAAAGAGGGGCAAATCTAGTTAACAACTCAAAGACTAGTTATTAAATATTTTTTTTTTAGATGAAACACATTTTTTAAGGTGGTAGTCCCACCTAATTATTCAAAATTTTTTTTTTTATATTTTAAACAATATGAAAAACACATTCTTAAAATACGTTATCAAAACTCTTGATTGATTTTATATAAAATGTTATATATTTTCATACTGTGACACTTTTCTTACACGAGAAATCAGAAAAATTTCAGCTTAATTTTTTGAGGAAATTGTGTCTATGGTATGTCTTTTGTGAATAGGATAATAATAAAAATCTCCCTGGTTATTTTATAATAATGGAGTGGAAATGCAACCCAAAATTTTTAATTACACTACAAAATAAGAAACTCTTTCTTTTTTTTTCAATTCCTACTATTAGTTCACACTCTCCCTATATATATCTTGTTCAAATTTTCAATCGTTATTAAAATACTTTTTATTCATCCACTCAAGTTCAAATACATTTTTTTAACTTGTAGTGGATGACACTTGAAGTTAATACAGTTTTTTCAAATATTAATTCATTCATTAAATTTAATTAATTAATTTTACTTTTTTAGACTTAAGTTGCATCTATCTAATAATAGATGGCGCCAGATGTAAGAGGAAAATTTTAACTTCATTTTTAAAGGACTTTTTTACAATATAGTGAAAAAAAAATAGGAATTGATTTTTAAAAAAAAAAATTTTTTTTTAAAAAAAAAATAGGAATTGATTTTTAAAAAAAAAATTTTTATTACTTGTTAAGGATTAATATTACACAAGTTATGTAAATGTTTTACTATACATAGTTCCTATGTAAATTTTTTTGGTTGTTTTCTCTTGGACACCACCATTAAAATTTTGTTGAATATAAAGGTAAAAATTATAGCATGTTTTATATCTCTCCCTTTAAACTGTTCATGTTTCTCATGCATCTGAAAATATCATTCAAACAGTAAATATTTCTAATTTATACAATTTCATATTTCTTGAACAAACAAATTTTTATTTTTAAATTCGTGTTTCTCCGGTTGTAATTAAATTAAATTCCTTGATAACCATTTTAACATGTTCTATTAACTGAAGATACCTTATGATTATTTTAATTTCAATAATAATTGCTCTTTAATTCTTTAAATATTTTAATAAAACTCCAGGTATATCATCTTTCTACTAAAATAACTTATTTCTTAAGCTTTCCCCCCTGTTTTATCCAACTCATTTAATATAACATTGAGTTAACTTAAACAAATCCTAACCATGAAACTACCGCATTTAATTGTAGAACCAGTTACATTAGAGTGCATTGTTAGTTAATTAACATTCCTAGTACTATCACATATTCGCATGAGAAATTGTGTAATTTGGTTGCAGAATATCTTACAACATGATTTCTGTGTCTGATACAAAGCTTGGCTGTAAAAATAATTCAAGATTTCTTTCTAACTTGCAACTTAAATCTTAATGTCTATTGTTGAAATGTACTAATGGCACACTTATAAAATGAATAATTCCTGAACAATACAATTTTGCAGTTAATTCTCAAATGCAACTCATTTGTTGGTGTATATCATAGTGAAATTGAAAATAGTGTTTAATTTAAAATAAACTGGAGTTCTTGAATTCATCATAAATATCTTCGCGTGAATTTGAGAACAAATCTAGTGTCTCATAATATTGATGATCAACAATTTCGCATGTAAATTTGGCAATTATTCTTCACTAAAACTGAATTGATATCTAACGGAAACTAGCAAATATAGCAGGGAACATCTTGCATGTCCTAACATACTAGTTTATTTGTCATTTAATAAACGATTTCATTCACTTCAAAATTGCTTTTCCAAATGATCAATATATTTAGTAATTCAGTAAGAAAGTTCTGTTCTTTATTGTGAATTTAATGCTAAAAATGAACAAAATAATAATTGTACAAAAATGGAGATTTGTTTAAGGCCTAATATTAATATAATTTAGCCAATTCAAATCGAAGTCCATTACTTAAACTTCAAGTATCATGTAATTTCAAATAAAGTTTCTATAAATTTCAGAAAATATATCAAAAGTGGCATTTTTTTTATTTGCCCTTGGTGTAATTTCCTACTAATCTCTTGAGTAATTTCATATCTACATTAAAATTAAATATGTTAATAAAGGAAAAAAACAGTATTCATTTTTAGTAATAGATATTCCTTGCTCACTTTTTATGAACACTATTAGATAGTTCATTGAAAAGAAATTAATACATTTTTAAGAAATGCATTTAAAATATTCTAATTATCATTAAAATACTTTAAATTTATTATCATTTCCCATCACAGGGATTTTAACATTTCTAGTCAAATTGCAGAATTTGCATTTAATTTACCTTCAAAGAATCATTGCAGAGACAAAACTCCCAAAGAATCGTAAGCGTTTCTGTTTTTCCAATAAATATTTCTTTATTTCCGTTTACAATATTTTCTGACGGCTAAGAATTTCGACAAAAAATATTCGATTTTGCATAGTGTTTTCTAGGATTTGTTTTATGATAGAAGCTATTTCCAAGACAAAAACACTTCTCTCGCGTTTTCCTACAAGAGTGACATTGAGCAGCATATATTGCAGTTTGCTAGATTTTCCTACCTTTGTAGTTGATTCAAGCATACTCACTAAAGTCAGTAATTTTCTCTCACACAGTAAAATCTGAAATTATATATTCTATATAAGTCTGTATCTACCTGATTTTGATTTCTAATATATATGGGTGGAATATTCTCCCGAAATTGCATTGTCCACTAAAAGTACATTGATTCTGGAATTTCTTTTCCAATAAAAGAAGGTGAGATTGATTGAGAAAGATTTAAATTTTATTCTCATTCCTTTTGAAGGTTTTTCATTTTTCTCTCATATATCAAAGTTCCAATTCAATTTGAAAAATATCCTGCTCCAATTTTAAGAAATCCCAGTAAACTTCATTTTTTTCTGCAAAATTTTGGAAGAATTTCTAAAAGTATTTTTATTCTTTCGAACGTTATAAAATATATTAATTACACAGTTTTACTTCAAAATGTTTATTTTAAAATATTAAAACAATTTTTTAAATCTTATATACAACAAATAGTTTTATTATTTCAATGTCTACAACACGAAAATATAAAATAACTTCATTTCTTATGCTTTGAATTTGTTATGGACAATTAATTAATCATAAGTTTTGAATGCATATATTCAAAAACAGTAAGTTTTGAATACATACATTCCAAAGATTTAATATTTTTTAGTATTTTTCTTGTATAATGGGCTTTAGTTTAATAAAGTAAATTATTTTTATTATAAACTAAAATGACTTAGTTCCATAAATTAGACAGTCATCATTCTTCATCATTGCAACATAATATCTAATTTATATAAATATCATTTTAAGTAAAAAATGTCTTTTGAGAACAACCTTAAAATCTAAACTTCCTATGCTACGTGATTCTTAAATAAGAACTCAGTTCAATCTAATAATATAATATGAAGGAATTAATTATGCACTCAGTTTACAGATTTCAGCAATAGTAAATACAGAAATTTTAATCTATAAAATAACTTTCAATTCACTAAAAGTAACTATTCCAATAACTTGAATGTAAATCGAGTATATCCAAATGAAAAATAATTATTTTAGTATCTTGAACAATCATTAAATAAAAGTTCATACAAAATATTTTTTGTTTAAAACTTGAATGAAAAGACTTTCATTAACAATGCAGTTGGTATATTAATTTAAATCAAAAAAATTATCATTTAAGTATTGCACTAGTTATAAAAGAATTTATAATCTAAGATTTTTTTTGAATTTGTTCTAGAAATACATTACTATATATTTTACATGCATATTAGATTATTTGTGTGCATTACACTATTGTTTCGGTAACATGAAATATACTATATACTACATACCATCAAAAAAATTCTTTTTTAAATTTCTTATGCTATTCTTTTATATCAGACCAGTAACTTTTATACCCAAACAAAATTTCTGTAATAGAAATGGCATTCTTACAGAAAATAATATGTTCTCTTCAATAAGCTTCTAGTGTGAATTGTCCTCTGCTAGAAATAAGCCTTTAAAAGGTTTGTTTTCTTCATTTCAAATGATACATTCGATATCATCCAAAGTGCAATTACCGACGCTATAAGCCCTACTTGCTTTCTTCTCGTGTGACAGATTCTTTAACAGTTTGATTCTTTAAGCCTTGCCACGTTTTTCCACTTTCAAAAAAAATTTTAAGAAAGAAATCTTAATCTTAATTAATCTTGAAAAATAAAAGTTCATAAAAATTATTTTTGTTTAAAACTTGAATGAAAGATACCTTAACAAAGATTACTATTACACTAGTTATAAAAGTTACATGAAATCTATACAGCATGTTTCAGTAACATGAAATCTATACAACATGTTTCAGTAACATGAAATCTATACAACATGTTTCAGTAACATGAAATCTATACAACATGTTTCAGTAACATGAAATCTATACAATATGTTTCAGTAACATGAAATCTATACAACATGTTTCAGTAACATGAAATTTATACAACATGTTTCAGTAACATGAAATCATGAAATCTATACAACATGTTTCAGTAACATGAAATTTATACAACATGTTTCAGTAACATGAAATCATGAAATCTATACAACATGTTTCAGTAACTTGAAATCTAAACTATATATTATCAAAACATTTCTTTTTAAATTTCTAATGCTATTCTTTTATATCAGTCCAATAACTTTTATACCCCAGCAAAGCTTCTGTAATAGAAATGGCATTCTTACAGAAAATAATCTGTTCTTTTCAATAATCTTCTAGTGTGAATTGTCACCTGCTAGAAGTAAGCCTTTAAAAGGTTTATTTTCTTCATTTCCAATGATACATTCGATATCATCCAAAGTGCAATTACAGACACTATAAACCTTACTTGCTTTTCTCAGCGTGTGAAAGATTCTTTAATAGCTTAAATCCTTGCCATGTTTTTCCACTTTCAAACAAAAATATTTTTTTTATCCTGCTATTTTTTTGTATTTTCTAAATCTTTTCTGAAATAAAAATATCAATTCTCTGAATTCCCTTTTAACTATAAGGTCTAATATTTACTTATGTCTTCGATTTTCCCATCTTGATGTTTGCTTAGTATTTTTTCGTGTACTCTTTATCTATAAAGAACTTTATTGCACCTTGTTGATGATATCAGTATGCTTTCTTTTAAATACGATGTATCTCACAGTCGAAAAATTTCGACAGTCTCGAAGTTGTTGAATTTGTTCTTTACAATTTCATCTAGTTTAAAATTATTGCTTGGTGCATAATTATCAGGCGTTTCTTTGACGTGCTATATTTTAATAAAAACTTACAATATTTTATAAATTTAAATTACAACTACAAAATTTTATAAATTTATGATATAATACAACTACAAAATTTATAAATTTATGATATCCTATCCTACAACTATCCTATCCTACAACTATCCAATCCTACAAAAATATCCTACAACTTTTAGGTTATAAAATCATACTCATATTCGTCATATTATGCTCTACCACTTTGAGAAAGGTTGAACAGCAGTGTAGTCATTTCGCGATCTCAATGAACTTTTCGGTGAGGGCACAATCAGAAGGGAATGTTTCAAATCTGGCGACACTAGCTTGGAAGATAAGGCAGGAAGAAGTTGACTTTCGGATTTCGACGACCAGGCACTTTTGGCACCCGTGGAAGGGGAAGAAAGCTTGACAACTTGAATGCTGGCCGACAACTTCAATATGACCATTCAACCATCGTTCGGCATCTCAAAAAGTTTGAAAAGGAATGGAAATAGGCTGGATGGATCCCCCACGAACTCAGCTACTACAATAAAGCCGAATGTGTCCGAATTTTCACCGATTTGCTTCAACGAAACGAGCCCGTTTCTGAAGGATTTTGTCACTGGGGTTGAATCAAAAACCTGATCTTCAAAATCCTGATCTTCAAAAACCTGATCAAAAATCTTCAAAAACCTGAAAAGAAGATCTGCGTTTCGCCAGGAGTTTCACCAAGAGGAATAACGAAGGACGTGCACTTAAGAAGGCAATGTGGTGTGTTTGATGGGATAGAAGCTGAATCATCCATTGGGAAATCATCTTAAACGGGATTTGTTATTGGTGGAAACCAACCCAAAAATGAGTATGAGTATGATTATCGACACGAATTTTTATAATCTAAAACTAGAAGGGTATTTTCATTCATAAATTTATAAAATATTGTACATTTTTATTAAAATATAGCACGTGAAAGAAACGCTTGATAATTATGCACCAACTTAATAGTTTCTGAATAAAACTATAATATTAGTAATTAATTCACTATATATTGTTTATAAGTATTACTAGAATAAGAAACAAGAATGCAAATTTAAGATTTGCAGTGTTCTTATTCAATTGTGATGCTACAATATGTCACATTTGTCAAATTCGTTATCTATTCAATTGTGATTAAACTTACAAAATAAAATCAAAAATTATTTATTTATTTTTTTAACAAATTATAAAACAATCTGAATTTTTATAATGTATACATAAAATATATTCGATATCTATAATATGTCGAATTCGATATCTATAATATGTCGAATTCGATATCTATAATATGTCGAATTAGATATCTTATTCAATTGTAATTAAACTTAAAAAGTAAAATCCAAAATTATTTTATTGATTTTTCCAACAAATTATAAACCAATCTGAATTTTTATAATATACAGAATGATTATAATTAAAGTCCCACATTCAAAATGCTGTAAAAAAAGAAACACTCGTCAAAATGGGTTCAAAATTTGAACTGGAAATACTTGAAAAAGAGGGAAACGGTATGGCATCAAAAAAGTTTCTTACTTAATATCCTTAAATAAGAAAAATATGCAAAACTTAACATTTTGAAAAAAGTAAATAAATCGAAAAATAGGCAAGAACAACACTGAAGCGATGAAATTTGTTATCAAATATAACATTCTGCATTTCATAAATCAAGTTGAAAATGGAAGTAAATAAAAATATTCAAATATTCTTGGAGTCTACATTAATAATACGAAAACAGGGAAAAAACAGAAATTGTTGAACAAACATTTCAAGCGGAGTATAAAATTATCTAACGCTGCAGCATTAGGAAGCTTTGAATGCAAATTCATTAGTCATCTCGAATAAAAAGTAAAGTTTGTTCCAAAAAGAGTATTTGTGCATCTTGAAACAAATATGAATATTGCCCCAAAGTTTTTTATTGTTTTTATTTGTAGGGTTAGTTTAATAAACACCTTTCTATGTTTAAAATAATGATGGAAATGGAAATTATCACTTTCCAATTCTTGATTCGACGTTCTCGTCAGAGTTTGGATGTGTTTTATATACAGTTAAATAATTACTAATAAATAAATAAATAATTACCAACTACTAATAAATAAATAATTAATTACCAACTTTATTCCAGGAATACGTGTAGTGATATGATAATAATTTTTATACATTTAAGACTTTCGAAATTATACTATTAAAATAAGTATTAAACAACAATTACTTATGCGATGTATCATAATTAATATTAAAAAGAGTATTTGTACATCTTGAAATGAATATAAATATTGCCAAAAAAAATGTTATGTTTTTATTTGTATGGTTAGTTTAATAAATACCTTTCTTTGTTTAAAATAATGATGGAAATGGAAATTATCACTTTCCAATTCTTGATTTCGACGTTTTTGTCAGAGTTCGGATGTGTTTTATGTACCTAATTAATCGACAGTTACTAAATGGAGGAAAATTCTTAATTATTATAATATCTTTTTATACGTTTCATTAAAATAATTTTTATTGATAGTAAACAATAAACAGAAATATTTCAGTCAATAAATTTTTTAACTAGAATTTACTGTTTTTACTACTGTTAAAAAAAAGGAATATTTATTTGATCTTACTTTAAGTTTATTAGTAACTGAATATTTATGAAATATAAAATAAATAAATAATTACCAACTTTATTCCGGGAGTATGTGTAGTGATAGGATAATAATTTTATACATTTAAGACTTTGGAAAATATACTACTAAAATAAATATTAAAGCAACAATTATTTATGTGATATATCATAATTGATTGTATTTCTTTATTTTGCTTAGAAAAGAACGCTCGGCGATATAGACTTGGATTGAAATAATTCTTCAGCAGAAGTTTTCTCAAACCAAGTTGTTTTCCTTCTTATCTACGAAGTGAACCAATCTATTGTCAGAAACACTTCGGAATTTACTGCGACTTATTTATTCATTGAATGCATGTGAATCCAGGCCTTGTTTGCCAATAGTGGTCCACTGAGTAACAGGGGTGTGGGAGGATATTATTTCTAAAGTTAAACTTATTGCTACGAAAATAGGTCACTTTAGAAAAAACAGAATTCTAGATATACTTTGCGAATCATTTATAAACCGACTAAATTATATACGAAGCCACTGATCAGCATCTTTCTTAAATAGACTTTTGAATATATAAAGCCACAAATGAGGTGTATTTCTATAGTGACGAATAAATGCAGTATTTGTTAATTTAATTTTAAAAATGAGAACGTTTCCCTTCGTAATACTACTATGTCCAAAAAATAAGACCAATTTTCAATTTAAATTTCCCGGGCATATAGTATTTCAATTTTTTTTTTTTTTGGTTGCTGCCACTGTGTTTGACATCTGTGTGAAATTTCACGTCAAAATATTCATTAGAGTTTGAGTTACGCTTGGGTTTGTGAGGAAATGGGGGAAATCTAATTTCTCATCAAATAACAAAATTTCTATCAAAAATCAGATAATGAGGAATATAATATTTATAATCCTCTTAAAAACTGAAGTTCTTAAATTAAAAAAAAATGCAATTATCTCAATGGCAGTACAAAACATCAGAAAGAAATACTTCAACACACTGGTGAATGTGTTTGAGCTTGTTTAAATTACAGCATTATCAGTATGCACCCATATTATTCTGCATTCTGCCCTGCCTTGTATCTTTGATAGAATCAATAAGTTGATAAATATTTAAAGAGGTTCTTTTACCATAAGAATTATTTCTTTTTTGTTTCTCCAAAAAAGTTTACAAAAAAAAAAAAAAAAAAAAAAAAAAAAAGAAAGACTCAAACTTCATTCTTTTTTTTTTTTTTTAGCCAAGGATTGACTTATTTCACAAAGTATATTTTAATGTTTTTATACACGAAGCAAGACTTTTGTTTTCTTATTAAGGCAAATTTAGATGTTGGTAGCATCAGTGTAGTTAAAATTTCAACGCAGTTTGCTCATTTGCAAGAAACGGGACGCAATAAAAAATTACATTCTTCATTTCCTTTTATTTCCTAAATTGAAAGATTTTGTGTTGGTTTATTGAAGACAAAACTATCTCAAATAATTTGTTGATGAAAATTAAAAATTTTGGAATTGCCCCTCTTTCGATCGATTTGTCAGCTACATGGAGGATTGTTTAACAATGGATGAATTACATAGTTATGAAGTCAAGCAAGCATGATCGACTGAATGAAAAGAGATTACAATCGTGTCCAAAATGTAAGAATAATTTTCAATTTAAAATTTCTGGAGTTTATGGAATTTCATTTTTTTTTTCCTTTTATAGGTTGCTGACACTGTCCTTGACATCTGTGTGAAATTTGATGTCAAAATATTCATTAGCGTTTGAGTTACGCTTGGTTTTGTGAGACGCTAAAACTGATTCCGGCGATTTTCGAAATGTCTGAATTAATTGAGCAAAGAACTTGCAATAAATTTTGTTTGCGTAAACGTATAGAATGTTGCAGAAGGTATTCGGTGAGCATTCCCATATCGGAAAAGAATTTTTAGAAGTGGTATAAACAATTCAACGAAGGCAGAGAACGCGTTGAAGACGAAGAGCCCTCTGGTCGATCACCAACCACAACTGACGAAGCTCACGTCCAAAAAATTAAAGATTTGGTGCTTGCAAAACGTCGTTTTACAATTAGAGACCTTGCTGATGATGTTGGAATTTCAAAAGAATCAGTCAATTTCATTTTGGGCCTCAAACGCGTCAAAACTCGATTGGTACCAAAAACACTGGGTGCGCCAGCTCATACTGCATAGATTCTTCCTGACATTTTCTCCAAAAATGAAACCCTTATCGTACCCCAACCACCGTATTCACACCGTGCGACTTCTGGCTATTCTCTAAACTCAAAAGAACACGCCAGGGACACCGTTTGAGTCGATTGAAAGGATTCAACATGAATCACCGTGCGCTTTAAAGACCATCTCTGCCAATGACTTTTTAGCATGCATTGAGGATTGGAAACAAAAATCGGCAAAGTGCATTGTGTCCGGAGGGGATTTTAAAATTAAATTGGACAGTAGAAGACATGACACCAAAAGAAAGATTTGACACAAAAAAAAAACAATTTGTACTTCTTTTCTAATAATACCTATTTATTTTGAAAATGATATGAATTATTCAATTTAAAACAATTTTTTTTGTTTTAAATTTAATATCTACTCCTTTATTAATCTTCTTAATATTATGTAAAACAAAATTAAACTTCAAAATGGAAACGTTTAATTTAATCTTCTTCAATCAGCTGCACTAGATATTTCAGTCACATAAAATTGCTTGATCTAACTTTACAAACAACAATCTCAAAAAATATTGCAATAAAAATATCTAGAAAATGCGAAGTTTCTCAAGATGACAGTTCTAAAGTTTACATTATCTGGAAAATTTCCACCTCCGTAAATGTAAATTGATAAATATGACAGAAAATCTATTCCTCAGACAAGGTCTGTTATTTTGCGAAGAGAAAATTTAGACTTACTCTACTCAATAAGATGTGATTTACTACTATTTCTTAGCCAGTACCTGACTTGTTTAAAATGTTCAGTCTTCATCTTGAAAGAGTAAAATAGTTGTGTTCAAAAGCCTTACTTTTGAAATAAAAGAGCATAATATTAGGTTGGTGCATAATTATCAGGCGTTTCTTTGACGTGTTATATTTTAATAAAAATTTACCCTATTTTATAAATTTATGAATAAAACTATCCTTCTACTTTTAGATCATAAAAATGCGTTTCGATAATCATACTCATACTCATTTTTGGGTTGGTTTCCACAAATAACAAATCCCGTTTAAGATGATTTCCCAATGGATGATTCCGCTTCTGTCCCACCAAACACACCACATTGCCTTCTTACAGTGCATGTCCTTCGTTATTCTTTTTGGTGAAACACCTGGTGAAACGCAGACCTTCTTTCTTTTGAGGTTTTTGAAGAGAAGCCATGATTCATTCATTCCCAATGACAAGATCCTTCAGAAATGGAGCAAATCGGTGAAAATTCGTCCACATTCGGTTTTATTGTTGTCGCTGAGTTCGTGAGGGATCCTTCCAGTCTATTTCCATACCTTTCCAACCTTTTTGAGACGCCGAACAATAGTTGAATGGTCCATATTGAAGTTGTCAGCCAGCATTCGAGTTGTCAAGCTTTCGTTCACATCCACGGCTGCCCAAAAGTGTCTGGTCGTCGAAATCAGATAGTCGACCTCTTCCTGCCTTATCTTCCAAGCTAGTGTCACCAGATGTGAAACGGGCAAACCATTCCCTGCATCGACTTTCGCTGATTGCGCCCTTACCGAAAAGTTCGTTGAGATCGCGAAATGACTACGCTACTTTCCATCCTTTCTCAAAACAGTATTGTATAATATGACGAATATGATTATGATTATCGACCCGCATTTTTATAACCTAAAAGTAGAAGAATATTTTCGTTCATAAATTTATAAAATATTGTAAATTTATATTAAAATTTAGCACGTCAAAGAAACGCCTGATAAGTATGCAACAACCCATAATTGATTGCATATCCTGTTTGTGTCTCTGAAAGACTCTTATTTATGCAGCTATGAAATCTTTTGTTGTTTCTGCAACTGATAAGGCACAACAGTAACCAGTAACATGTTGGATAGTTGTAACTTGATCGATGTTATGTTTCTTCTTTAATCTGTATATTTAATGTAAAATACCAATTGATGCTATTCAGTTTCTAGCAAGAAAAGAAACTTATTAGTGAATCTCAAAATCTGACACTGTTGAAATCTGCTGTTACTAATTTCTCATTTTAATTACAATATTTCTGTTAGCATTTACTTTCCATAAGTAAATAAGTTTAAAATTTTTCTGGCAACTAAAGAAGTTTACTCTTTAAAAAAAATTCAGTCTTTCGATGCATTATTTTTCATAACATTAGTCAATTTAACACTGATACATATACATATAACTTCCTGGAACTACAATCCATATTGAAACATGGCCGTCTGAATACTGTCAGATTCCGAAATAGGAGATGTTGTTTTTTACGGGATAGGATTGTCAGTCCTACATCTAACGCTTTTGGGCCTGAATGGCCGAGTGGCTAGCTCTCTGGCGCTCTTTACCACAGGTTTACCACAGGTGACATGGATGTTTGTAGTGGTTCGGAATCAACTTTAAACCGTATGTCGTGGTCTAACATGATCTTATAGCTTTGCGGATGTATTGTTACTCCTCGTCCGTAGCTTATCTTCAAACTACAAGCACCTCCTGGAAAGTGCTAAGTGAGTAAGGTCTGTGCAGCGCTTGCCTTAAGGCATCGAAGACAATTGTCTAAGTGTTTGCCAGCTGCATTGGAACAAAAAAACCATCCAACGCTCTATAGTCAAATTGGACCGGGAACTACAGTTTAAAGTGGATTCTAAATCTCTACAAACATCCATGGCATCGCCGGAACTCGAGCCCAAAACATGTGGCAAAGAGAGCCAGTCCCTATATATCAGTCTCTCTCTCTCTCTCTTTATATATATATACATTTGCATTTAATGATTAAATTGAATAACTTTTTACATTTAATACATTTTAATTTAATTCAGAATTAATTAACTCTTCAATATTAAAAGCAATTGCATTTCCTTTTTTTACTTTTTGGAAATTCTTAATCATAAAACGAAATTATTCAACCTTCACGTATTAATAAATCAAAGGCTGACGCAGTAAATGACATCATGAATTTCGGGTTAATTTAGTAGGCCGTATTTCCATGCCTGAAAGCGTAGACACACTGGTTATCATTTACGGGTGATAGGGTTAGCTAATTTTAATTACACTGGATGTTTAAACTTAAAGCAGCCAGAGCTTCAGGGTAAACTTCAACTTCTGATAAACGCAGAAACAATGGTTTAGCAGATTTAGTCAGTTTAAACACTAAGCTAAGAATAAGCTATTTAATTTTATGCACTTAAATTTGCAAACATGTATCAAGTTTGTTCCAAATATGTATTTTAATACCTTAAAAGATATATGTGTTAATAATTTTCTATTATTTAATTTGAGATTAAATATTATTCCGTTTGTCGTCTTATATAACGTGTTAATGCTTTAGGAAGTTTTAAAGCCTTCCCTTTTTTATGAATTTTAGTTTCATTAACATCTCATTTACCAAACTTAATAAAAAAATACTTATATTTTAAATGAAAATTTAATAAAAGAGATTTTTTTTTTTGTAATTTGTGACATTCTGAAATTAATTTTTAAATTTCTCAGACATGATTAAATGTTTCTTTAATAACAGATTACCAAAAATCATGACTGAAAATTTTTAAAATTAATTTCAGAATGTCCTTTAAATTTGATAAAGTTTCTTTGAATACAACACTATTTTTATTAATAGAATTAAAAATAGTACTGAAATAGCAATGTATCACAGAATTAAATTGTGTCCCAATCAAGAATTTAAAATTTCAATATGTTCATATATCATAAGTTATAAAATAACATGAATATTTGTACAGAAAATATTTATGGTTTAGGAAATTTTAAAGCCTTACTTTTTTATATGAATTTGAGTTTCATTGACATCTCATTTAAACACTAAGCTCTGAGTTTAAATATTAAGTTAAGAATAAGCTATTTAAATTTATGCACTTAAATTTGCAAACAGGTATCACGTTTGTTTCAAATATGTACTTTAATGCCTTAAAAGATATACGTGTTAACAAATTTCTATTATTTAATTTGAGATTAAATATTATTTAGTTATTTCAAATCACTAGTAGAATAGAAACTAGTAATATGTAAGTTTTATAATTGTAACCATTAATAAATCTGTGCCATAAAATGTTTACTAGTCAAAGTTAAATTCATACTAAATTAATTATCTGAACTGAAATAAAAATTAAATGAACAAAATTATCTTTCATTATTTCATGAGAAAAACAATGTACGCAACAATTATCTATTTTTTTTAATTATTCGCATTTATAATTAGGAAAATATTTTATTAACTAAGAACGAAATAGCAGATACACAAAATAACGAAGCAGATTATATTAATAACATGCTGTAGATATGTTCATAAATAAAAGTTTCTTACAAAAGAATTATTGATTCTAAACAACAAACGTGTAAATAATTATCTGTTCAGAACGTTTATCGTTTGGAAAATACTTTTCTATTAACTAAGAATGGAATAGCAGATACATAGAATAACGAGGCAAACTATATTGATAAAATGCTGTAGATCTGCTCATAAATAAAAGCTTCTTACAAAAGAATTATTAATTCAAAACAACAAACTTGAAAAAAACTATTTGTTCAGAAGTAGGTATTTCGTATTCCATTTCAATACTACAGTCAAATCATCTATTCCTCCATGAGAAATTTTCAAAGCCATAGGTTGAATTACTAAAAAGAAACACAAAGAAATAGCTTTGAAGTTGTTGAAAAAGTCTATAACACTTCCTACCCTCAGTAAACGTGGCATATTGGTAACGAGCATTTATCGTTTGTAAATACTTAGTTAATAGAAAAGTATTGGAAAATACTTTTCTATTAACTAAGAACGGAATAGCAGATACATAGAATAACGAGGTAAACTATATTGATAACATACTGTAGATTTATTCATAAATAAAAGTTTCTTACAAAAGAATTATTAATTCAAAACAACAAACTTGAAAAAAAACTATCCGTACAGAAGTAGGCATTTTATATTCCATTCCAATACTACAGTCAAATCATCTATTCCTCCATGAGAAATTTTCAAAGCCATAGGTTGAATTACCAAAAAGAAACACAAAGAAACAGCTTTGAAGTTGTTGAAAAAGTCTATAACACTTCCTACCCTCAGGAAACGTGACATATTGGTAACGAGCATTTATCGTTTGGAAATACTTAGTTAATAGAAAAGTATTTTCCAATACTTTTCTATTAACTAAGAACGGAATAGCAGATACATAGAATAACGAGGTAAACTATATTGATAACATGCTGTAGATTTATTCATAAATAAAAGTTTCTTACAAAAGAATTATTAATTCAAAACAACAAACTTGAAAAAAAACTATCCGTACAGAAGTAGGCATTTCGTATTCCATTTCAATACTACAGTCAAATCATCTATTCCTCCATGAGAAATTTTCAAAGCCATAGGTTGAATTACCAAAAAGAAACACAAAGAAATAGCTTTGAAGTTGTTGAAAAAGTCTCTAACCCTTCATTCCGCAAGGAAACCCTTCCTACCCTCAGGAAACGTGACATATTGATAACGAGCCTCCTTTTCCAAAGAAAGGGGTAAAAAGGGTTATACGGATGCTTCTAAAAGGAAAAGCTTTTAGATTCGATGATACAAATAATATTCTCACTCTCCTTAACGAATAATATTCGAACCTTTTTCCTACATGTTTAAAAGAATTTCCTTGGGGCCATTTTCAAAATCTTTTAAAATAAGAACGGCGGCATTCTTTCGGGAAAAAATCGTGGCAGACCCTCAATTATTTCCGTTCTCAATGTGAGCAACGTGTTAAAAAAACTCTTTACACAAAATTGATTTTAAAACCCCAAGAAAAAATTTAATTCTAAAGGGATTCATAACAATACAATTATACAACATGATCATATGTTTATTATTTCAATACATATCAGAACAGCATTTCGTAAACTATAATTATTTTCGTATTCTTATATATGCAGAGGAAGAATTAACAAAAATTCTTAAACTTTCAGATATTAGAAAAATTATCTTAAATTTTGTCAAAAACATTACTGAATATTAATTGATTAGATCTACCCTTTTTTTAAAGTTGAAGGAAAAGCTTTCAAAACGAATTTACGAATTAAACAATTATTGGAAAATGTTCGTGTAAAATACATAATTTATATCCAGTTTTATACTCTTTTATTACAGACAACTATATCATTTAAAAGTTAGTTGTAGCTTCTGTTTTGATGGTAGAAGTCTGACTTCCGTTTCGTGTCGCTGAAGAAGGAGGGCAATGCCTTCAGGAAGGAATTTTAAGCAGAACTCCCCCGCATTTGCTTACCGTATAGGAGAAAACCCAGAAAACTCCCACCAGGCAAGATGGTTTAAAAGTAAGTAAATCTAATAAATACGCTTATTCTGCAAATATTGTTCATATTTTATTTATATCAAATATTCAATATTTTCTAGCTATGTTAAATATATGTACATAACATTTTGTAGTTTGAAAATAATTAATGCTTAAAAGATATATTTTAGAATATATCCTAAATTATCCAAATATTTCAATATGTTATGACTTTAGTAAATTAATATTTCCTTTTAAATAAATATTTATCTTAATTATACGAACAAAACTTATTTTACGATAAATTCATATTTCCTTTTAAATGAATATTTATCTTAATGATAAGAACAAACTTATTTTACGTTAAATTCATATTTCTTTTTAAATGAATATTTATCTTAATGATAAGAACAAAACTTATTTTACGTTAAATTCATATTTCCTTTTAAATGAATATTTATCTTAATGATAAGAACAAAACTTATTTACGTTAAATTCATATTTCCTTTTAAATGAATATTTATTTTAATGATAAGAACAAAACTTATTTTACGTTAAATTCATATTTCCTTTTAAATGAATATTTATTTTAATGATAAGAACAAAACTTATTTTACGTTAAATTCATGTTTCCTTTTAAATGAATATTTATCTTAATGATAAGAACAAAACTTATTCTACATTAAATTCATATTTCCTTTTAAATGAATATTTATCTTAATGATATGAGCAAAACTTATTTTGGGTTAATTAGCTTATACGGCAACAAACTTTTCATCATCTGTCAAATAAGTAGCAAACAAGGAATAAGTAGCTTTCTATTATAAGAAACAAAGAAATGTATCGCATGGAATCCCAATATAAAATCAACGTCGATACGAACATTTTTCATCATTTCTCTTAATGCTCGTGACAAGCGAGTGAAGAAAATTGCAGAAACTACTGTTCCTTTTGCCAAACATCTAGCGAATCAGTCAACAATAAAAAAAACTTGCTGTGATTGATGAAAGCAACTTTTTCGGGAAGATATTGTAAGATTTCTGTGAAATTGCCATACTCCTAAGTATTCGTCTACACACAAAAAAAAAAAATAAATAAATAAAGATAGTAATGATAATAAAAAAGCAATTGATTCTGATTTTGAAAAGTAGAGCAAATCTTATTTATTTTCAAAACATTGATTTTATGTTTATTATTTAATAAAATTCATATTTTTTTGTTGTTGACTTTTCTTTAAATTTGTAAAAGTTACTTTGAATATACTTTTAATAAGGGCAATTTTAGTTAGTAGTATTAAAAACAGTACTAAAATAGCAATGCACCACAGAATTAACTTGTATCCCAATCAAGAATTTTCATTAAACAAGTTCTTATATCAAGTGTTACAAAATAACAAGGACATATTCAACATATATAACATATTCAAAAGACATTAAGGATTTAGGAAGTTTTATAGTTTTACTTTTTGATATGAATTTGAATTTCATTAACATCTGATTTACCAAATTTAATAAGAAAATACTTATACTTTTAATGAAAATTTAATAAAAGAGATTTTTTTAATTTGTTATTAAAGAAACATTTAATCATGACTGAGAAATTTAAAAAATAATTTCAGAATGTCTTTTAAATTTGGTAAAGGTTCTTTGAATATAAGCACTATTTTTATTAATAGAATTAAAAATAGTACTGAAATAGCAATGCATCACAGAATTCAATTGTGTCCCAATCAAGAAATTTATAATTTCAATAAGATCATATAACATGTGTTATAAAATAGAATGAATATATGTTCAGAAAATATTTGTGCTTTAGGAAATTTTGAAAGCCTTATTTTTTACATTAATTTAAGTTTCATTAACTATCATTTTAATTATTAACTATTTTTCATTATTAACTATAATTCATTTTCATTTCATTCTGATTTACCAAACTTAATAACAAAACCTTATATTTTTTTATGAAAATGCAATAAAAGAGATTTTTCGTAATTTATTAGAAAAGAAACATTTAATCATGACTCAGAAATGTAAAAATTAATTTCCGGATGTTGTTTAAATATGGTACAGTTCCTTTGAATATAAGTACTATTTTAGTTTAAAAAAAATATAAATAGTACTGAAATAGCAATGTACAAAAGAATTAAATTGTGTCCCAATCAAGAATTTAAAATTTCAATAAGTTCCTATATCATGTGTTACAAAATAACATGGGCATATTCAGACATATTCAACATATATAAAATTTTCAGAAGAAATTAATGTCTTAGGAAATTTTAAAACCTTGCTTTTTTGATGAATTTGAGTTTTACTAACATCTCATTTACCAAACTTAATAACAGGAATACATATATTTTTTAAATAGAAATTTAATAAAAGAGCTTTTTTCATAATTTATTAGAAAATAAACTGTTAATCATAACTGAGAAATTTAAAAATTAATTTCAAAATGTTCTTTAAATTTGGTAAAGTTTCTTTGAATGTAAATACTGTTTTAGTTAATAGAATTAAAAATAGTACTGAAATAGCAATGCACCACAGAATTAAATTGTGTCTCAATCAAGAATTTAAAATTTCAACAAGTTCATATATCATTTTTTATAAAATAACATTAACACATGATCAGAAGACCTTAAAGTTTTGGGAAATTTTAATTGCTTTTTTGTTTGTTTGTTTTTTATGAATTTGAGTTTCATTAACATCCGTTTACCAAACTTAATGAAAAAAAGTATTATAAAAAAAACTTTTTTTCTCTATATTACAGAAAAGTCCTTAACAAATAAAGTTGAAATTTTCCTCTTATTTCTAGTGCCATCTATTATTAGATACATGCAACTTAGATCTGAAAAAAACTAAAATTAATTAATGAACTAATATTTGAAAAAATGGTATTAACGTTAAATGCCATCCACTAAAAGTTAAAAAAAAATGTGTTTGAACTTGAGTGGAGGAATAAAAAGTATTTTATTAACGATTGAAAATTTGAACAAGATATATATAGGGAGAGTGTGAACTAATAGTAGGAATTGAAAAATACAATGATAATTTAATAAAAGAGATTTTTTCGTAATTTATTAGAAAATAAACATTTAAACATGACTGAGAAATTTAAAAAATTAATTTCAAACTATTTTTTTTATAAAATAATTTTTTTTTTTTTTTTTTTTTATCAATCTTTCTTTTTTTAAAAATAATATGGAGAACGCACAATTGAAACTGTACACATAAAATAAATTCCAGAGTCATTTTATCCTATCGCAGGTAAGATATTTACAAATTTTCACTTCCCATCTTTTAAATATTTATTTTATCCTCTTCCCTCTAAAATTTACTTCATCGATAAAAATGTAACTCAAGATAAAAACTGCTGCTTCAAGATCCTTTTTAAACCCCGCTGATAAGTTTCTCGACAGAAAAAAAAATGTTGAAATGATTTGAGGGAAGAAAACTTTTCCCATCAAAAGAAAAAGCTTTTGAATCCTCTGTGTCTGAATGGGAAATGCTGTATGTAACGAAGATATCCCCCGTCTGCTCACGGTTACAATGATTGATGCCGGCCATCTATCTTTAATGTTAAACGCCTACGATGACAGTACTGTGCTATTCGTTACATCTTTTGATCGAATCGAGGTCTTGGAGTTCCCTCAAACACAATCATTGTAATGCCGAAAAAATTAATGATTTTAGAAAGAAAATGAGTGAGTAACTTCGAAAAGATTAATAATTTTTACAATTTAAAACATTTCTTGCCATCGACTATTATTATACATATGCACCACACCGTATATCAAATTCATAAGATTACATAATTTAAATTAAAGGAATAATATTTAATAGACATTTCTTTTTACGTTCAAATATGACGTAAAATAATCTGAGTAAAAGAAATATATATATTACATATGAAAAAACTCGTTATTTCATATGTAAGCCATATGTTTTAAAATCAATTAGGAAAAGAAGTATTAAGGTATATTAAAAAACCGAATTTTTGATCCAAACATTATAAATTCAAACTCTTTGAATATTAATTTATTATTTAAATACGCTATGCTAAGTTGCACCGCTATGCTATATACGCTATGATAAGTCGCACCGCTATGCTATATATGCTATGCTATACGCTTAAATACGCTATGCATCGCTTCGTAATGCCGAACTGATTTTAGAAAAAAATGAATGAGTAACTTCGAAAAGATTAATAATGTTTTACAATTTAAAACATTTCTTGCCATCGATTATTATCATACATATGCATCACACCATATATCAAATTCCTTTAAGAATTGAAATACTTTTAACTCTAATACATAAGATTACATAATTTAAATTAAAGGAATAATATTTAATAGACATTTCCTTTTATGTTCAGATGTCACATAAAATAATCTGAGTAAAAGAATTGAATAAACCCTTATTATATATCAAATTCCTTTAAGAATTGAAATACTTTTAACTCTAATACATAAGATTACATAATTTAAATTAAAGGAATAATATTTAATAGACATTTATTTTCATGTTCAGATATCACGTAAAATAATCTGAGTAAAAGAACTGAAAAAAACTCGTATTATAAATCAAATTCCTTTAAGAATTGAAATACTTTTAACTCTAAAACATAAGATTACATAATTTAAATTAATGGAATAATATTTAATAGACATTTCTTTTTATGTTCAGATATCACGTAAAATAATCTGAGTAAAAGAACTGAAAAAACTCGTATTATATATCAAATTCCTTTAAGAATTGAAATACTTTTAACTCTAATACATAAGATTGCATAATTTAAATTAAAGGAATAATATTTAATAGACATTTCTTTTATGTTCAGATATCAAGTAAAATCATCTGAGCAAAAGAACTGAAAAAAACTCGTATTATATATCAAATTCCTTTAAGAATTGAAATACTTTTAACTCTAATACATAAGATTGCATAATTTAAATTAAAGAAATAATATTTAATAGACATTTCTTTTTATGTTCAGATATCACTTAAAATAATCTGAGCAAAAGAACTGAAAAAAACTCGTATTATATATAAAATTCCTTTAAGAATTTAAATACTTTTAACTCTAAAATATAAGATTACATAATTTAAATTAAAATGGGATAAATTAAAATAAATATTTTGCTAAATAATGTAATGAATATTTTACTTAACAATATCACGTAAAATAATCTGAGCAAAAGAACTGAAAAAACTCGTTATTTCATATGTAATCATATATTTTAAAATAAATTAGGAAAAAGAAGTATTAAGGTATATTGAAAAACTGAATTTTTGATTCGTGTATTATAAATTCAAACTCTTTGAATATTAATGTATTACTTAAATACGCTATGCTAAGTCGTAAAACAATATATATCAGAATTAGATTATTATGTGTTATTGTTTCAGATATCATGTCTAAATTTAATTTAATGATTATTTTACTAAATAATAAAATGAATATTTTACTAAATAATAAAATGAATATTTTACTAAATAATAAAATGAATATTTTACTTCAATAATTAATGAATATTTTACTAAATAATAAAATGAATATGTTACTAATAATTAACGAATATTTTAGTAAGATCATATATCTTATTGTTAAAAGTAAACTGGTAAATTGTCTTAGAAAGGTAGTACTATATTTAAATTGTAAATCGCATAATTAAATTAACACCTCAAACAAAATCGATTATTTTCTTTGAAAAATTATCAAAACAACCCGGAAATGAAAAGGTCAAGATTTGTGCGAAATTTTAAAGTTACTTCAGTTAATTCACTTCATTATTTCTTTGTATTTCTTTTCAATACAGTTATCTAAAATAAATTATTTTATAAAGCGAAGTATTCTCCTTAAAAAGTAATTTTATTATCAATTTACGACAATTTAAAATTTTATTGCAATACCAAATGGAGTTGCTTAAAAATAAAAGGTTGATTTTTTTCCTTTTATTTTATTCAATGCTCATATTTCAGATAAAAGTGCATTTTGTTTCATACAATTTGCATTTTAATTCACATTCACAATTTGCACTTTAATTCACATTTACAATTTTTTTTAAAGTATATATTTTTGCATTATATATTGAATGAAATCGAAAGCAAGTTATTTTTTTAAAGTAATTTATGATAGTAGGTTTTCCATGCTTTAAGAAACATTCAGGTATTTTTTGAAAATATTACATATAGTTCACATCTATTTTAAAAGAAGTTATTCTGTATAAAACTACAATTCGTATTTTATATTTAAAAGGCTTAGCATCTCCATAAAACTCATACAGATATGTTATCCATAAAGATATAATTAAAAATATATAACGTCACGTCAATGTTTATATTTAAAATATAATAAAAGAATATCTTTAATCTAAGATTGTCTTATAAATTCTCAATCTAAACATTAATTTGACTTGGAATTTTCAAAACATTTCTACTTCTTTTCTATATGATAAATGCGTATTTTGAAAATGATATGAATTATTCAATTTAAAACATTTTTTTTTTAAATTTAATATCTACTTTTTATTAATCTTCTTAATATTTTTAGCATTTAATGATTATGACACACATCAGTTTTACTTGATTTTTAAACACAGTATTTTTTTTAGTCAAGATAACTATTGATTGAAAAAGTTTTATTATGAGAATAAATTAACCAACTCATTGCTTTTAAATTATATAAGAAAAAAAGAAATTTTTAATTTTTTTTATTTTAATTTTATTTTATTATCATTTTTAAATTCCTAATTATCTATTAGTTCACACTCTCCCTATATATATCGTGTTCAAATTTTCTATCTTTAATAAATTACTTTTTATTCATCCACTCAAGTTCAAATACGCTTTTTTAAACTTGTAGTGGAGGACACTTGATGTTAATACAGTTTTTCTCAAATATTAATTGATTAATTAAATTTAATTAATTAATTTTAGGTTTTTTTTTTAGATTTAATTTGCATGTATCTACCAATAGATGGCGCCAGATGTAAGAGTAAAATTTCAACTTTATTTATAAAAGATTTTCTGCAATAGAGTGCAAAAAAAAAGTAGGAATTGACTTTAAAAAAAAATTTTATATTACTTGCTAATAAAATAGAAGTGCAAGACTGAAAACATCTAAAACATATAGTCTGCATATTTTACAGTTTCAATAATTTTATTCTTTTTTTTTCCTTAATTGGTTTATTTTATCCTTTAAAAAAGCTATTAAATTCCTTCCTTCTGTTGGGTTCCTTTCTTATAGCTTCCTCAATTTTTTTGACTTTTTTCTTGTTACATAACAAATATATACATGTGTTTTCAATATTGATTGTATATATTTCAATCAAACCGATAATTTACGTTTTTGTAGATTATTTGCTCATGATAGAAAGAAAATATAAAAGAGAAGATAAATCTAGAATATTTTTCAATTTAGACTTCTAACTAAAATACAGTTGAAACTTCTAACTATAATACAGTTAAGCATTCAATAATACTCTAAATTATAATGTAGTAGCTTAATATCTTCAACTAATCTAAAATGAATTTTAAAAATGTAAATTAAAAGTAATGTAAAATATTTTATATTATAAACATTATTCGAAAAAATTGTAATTTTAATATTTCGCTGACTCATTGTTAACATTAATAATTGCTTTGAATCTTACAAAGTCAATGATTTGTTGGCAAGGAATGAGCTTAAATATACCACCCATCGATACTTGACGATGGTTCCCACAAAAAATGATGTCTAGACAACCACATAATGCAGAGAATAAGTTTTACTTGATAAAATAATGTGCCATGGACCCATTAAAGTTGTTTTCAAATTCTCAAGAGTCAGAATTCTTGAACCATTAACTCGTTTCAGAGAAAGACTCTCGTAATTGTTCGATAAATACAATTTGGAGCAAAGAGTATTGATGTCTATTACAGGAAACAGGAAAATAGATAGGATATTTCGCAATAGGAAAATTCCTGAAATGCTCTATCTTGAAGACACTTAGTAATTTTAAGGTATACAAATATTCATATTTATTCATTATGGAATTGATAAAGGCTAATTTCTAGAATCGACAATATAAAGGCTATTTTCTATACAAGAACTTATTATCTTAACGAAGCTTCTAGAAATTTTCTAGAGTTTCATGACAGAAATTTTGAATACTTTATTGAAATTTTTATATTTCTCTCTTCCAATAGAAATACTTTGATATCTCAAAAATAGATAAAAGTGCCTTCTCTCAAAATTTTTAATGTTCCGGTTCTATATTGCTTTAAATATTTCAGTTATCTAATTTTTTTGCTTAATTTATTAATTTGTTCTTACAAGAAGGGAATATGAACGCCTTCAGAATTTAATGTTATCCCTATCATGATAAAGTTATAGAAATTCATATCTTTCAATTCAATCCAATTCCATTCAATTCAACTCAATCCCATTAAATTCAATCCATATTTATTTTGTTAATTTTCCAGCACTTTTCTGAAGAGTTCTCAATCAAACATCGTATCAAAATGTTTTAATTTTTTTTAAGATGAATGAACAAAAAAAAATTCTACAATCTACTTATTTCTCATATGTATCAATTATCTTGTTTATTGATACGTGACTTCATTTCAACGGTTTTTTTTTTAATTCCTGTAAAAGGTTTAACGTTTCCTTTTTTATTCTTAATGTAACTATTAATTTATAAACCTCTCCTATATTTTCTGAAAAATTCGAATTTCCAGTTTTTTTTAATTTTGCAGAGACTGAAATTGTTATAAACTAGAAAAAGAGATTAATAACATGAAAAAAAGAAAGCTTTATTTCTCACTATCACGCAGGCTGACTATCACGAGTGATTGGTTGTTGTCATTGCATTTGATAGCCGAGCTTCCTGGTTGCCACCTACAAGGTGGTATTTCAAAGATATCATATACCCTGTGGCGTTTGCCTTTATTTAATGGCATCGTAGTTTACATCTCAACATATTTACGTCGATTATTTCACCACTTTTTCTTTGGGCTTTTAAAAATAATTTCCTGACCAGGTAGTTCACCAGAGTTCTCTCCAATAGGACGGGTTTGGAGTGTGACTAGCAGGCGCTTATGATTGCTCTAGAATCTCAATTGATGGTTCGATTTGATGGTTCAATTGATTGGTTCAATTTGATGGTTGAAAAGAGATTTGCAAGAAATCCTGTAAATGAACATGTGTCAACTTTGAGAATCAGTGCCAAGCTGGCTAACAGCTTATATAAGGGTCAGACTTGGTCCAACGTCTTATTGGTCGGTTTGCTTTATGCAGTTGTATCTCACGAACAAAACATTCAATTCTTCTGAAATTTTAATCTTTCCTTTTTTATATATATATAAATAGAATTTATCGATTTTCATCCTATTTGAATAATTCCTTGGGACATCGTTTTTCATTTGTGATTGTATACTTGTAAAAAAAGACATTCAGAATCTACTCTTGTGTATAAAATTAGGTTAAAATCGGGTACATTTTTTGCAATGTGCATAAATCAGGGTTATGTGAAATTCCCCAAAAGTGTGTTTAGTATCATTGTTTTAATGAATTTTAAAACTATGAACAAAACTTCGATCCATAAATATGTCTGATGGCCTTGAAGTAGCCAGTCGTATTCGAGACTTTTTTAATCGATGAAGCTTTCAGACATTTTTTACGGCCCCAAGAAAAAACGGAAAATATTGCAATAATTTCTCAAAGATTTTATAAACCAAACAGCAAAATAACAAAAATACCCATAGTATGCACATCGAGATAACACACCATCAGTAAATTATAAGACCTCTAGACAGATAGTAACTATGAGAAGTTCAGTATTGGTTCTTATAATCCCTTTTTATGAAAACAAATGTGTATCACCAATATCTGATTCATAAGTAAAGTGTGATATATCACATAATAGATAAATATATGATTAATAGGTCTGAAGGTAAGATACTAAGAGGTTATGTCTGGGATTTTTTTATTGTTGTTGATAGTCAAAACTATACAACTCCCTAATTGTTATATAAATAAGTAAAATTTAACGAGAAAGAAAATTAATTAGATTTAAAATAATAAATAGTTTAAAGACTAGCAAAACTTTTGCTGTGCTGTTTATCAAATCAATTTGACTGGATGACAAAATTTCAGATCATAAATGAAAAAATTACATTAATTAGTAAATGTTATTAAAAACAAATAAAACAAACTATATAACAAGTTATTGAACATAAAGTTAAAATGAAGTTCTGAAAAATTATATTGAAGAACACAATTTCGTTTATTTATTAATTTCGTTACTTATTTCATTTCACCCTTCATACTTTTTTTGAAATTTAAAATCATAATTTGAAATATTACAATAATTTATTATAATATTCAAGATAGGTATATGAAAACATGAAGGTGAGAAATAAAATAATGTATCATATCTAATAAAATAATGTATCATATAATTTGTATCATATATGATACAACCGGTGGGCTGAAATTTACTGATATATACTAATATATACTGATTTTTACATAGAATAATTTTAAACATAAAAAGATGAATTTGAAATATAAAAGTGTGTCAAAATTGTTTGGATGTATTGTTGTATTGTAAATTGTATTGTTTTTAAGATGTATTTGTTGAAGCAATTCAAAGCTTCAACAAAATTACAGCAGAATAAGACAAATTAACAAAATATATAATCTGTTATACACTCATGTCCATAAATTAAGGATAATGAAGTTCAGGCAAAGAAAGAGACAGAAGCAAAACAAATTTGACTTATTTGTAAAGTCTATTTATTAAACAAAAGGTAAAGAGCAAAAAAGATGCTATATGTTTGGCATAATTAATAAAAATTGCGATTTTTACTCCCTGGAGCAAATTTTAAAAAAGAACCTATTTAAAAAAAGGAGTATAACATGGTTAGTATGATGGTTAATATGGAGTATGTCTCCCGGACGATGCAATACAGGCCTTACAACGCCTAGGCATGCTGAGTATCAAATTATCAAACTGATCTTGGGGAATATTACACCACTCATCAAGCATCATCTCCGAAGTTCCGGTTGATAGGTGGGACGGGGTTGACGGGCTGCAATTCGTCGGCCAAGCATATCCCACGCATGCTCTATTGGATTCAAGTCCGGTGAGTATGCTGGCCAATCCATACGGGTGATATCCTCCAATTGAAGGCATTCGTCTGCAATGTTTGCACGGTGAGGACGGGCGTTGTCATCCATAAACAGAAATTCAGCACCCATAGCTCCCCGAAACAAACGTACATGTTGTTCCAGAATGACATCCCGATAGATGTGGCCTGTCATCGTTACACTCTGAACATGGAGGTCAGTTCTGGAACCAAGAATAATTCCTCCCCAAACGAGCCATCCTGCACCACCGTAACGGTGTTGTTCAATGGTGTTCTCTTGGTGGTAACGGGTACTTGGCGCTCTCCATATGAAAGTCCGGCGACAATCAGACTGCAAACTAAACCTGGACTCGTCGGAAAACATCACACCAGACCACTGTTGCGGTGTCCACAATGCATGCTTTCTACTCCAGGTTAATCGCAGGCGACAGTGAGTTGCGGTAAGTGGAACACATCTGACAGGCTTACGAGCATATAGACCAATGTGCCCTAAGCACCTGTACACGGTCTGCCTTGAAACTGTGGAACCGTAGCTGAAGAGAGCTGACGAGACAGGTCTGATGCTATGCTCCGTCTGTTTCTTTTGGCAGTAATTGCTAAATACCAGTCCTCATTCGGCGTTGTAACTCGGGGGCGACCTGTGCTGTAACATCTACTCACATTATCATCATCTTGGAATCGTTACCAAAGCCTGGAGATGACTCTCTGGGCGATTCCAAGTTCCTCGGATACTTCCAGCTATATACATCCACATTCCAGTCGTCCGATAATTCTACCACGTAAAAAATCATCCAAATGCTTCCTTTGTGCCATAATTATGCGGTTATTGCACTGAAAGGCTTTTAAAGCGCTTGTGAACAATTTTACTTCTTTGCCACCATTCCTTATATACCCCTTTCTTACACTCTCGTCATTGTGATGTACTATCCGCGCCATCTGGTGGTTTCCTGTAATTTGCATATTCTTCTTCAAGATGTGTGTGATAATTCTACACGTGAAAATTTTATTTTAGAGTTCAATTTCTGTGTGATTCTGAATTATCGTTAATTTATGGACATGAGTGTATATAATATATATTTTCATTTGTTTATCTTGAACTAATTATGAATTATTCCATTTTAAATGTTTTGAAAAGGACGTTTTTTTTCTTTTAGATTTTTTTTAAGTGAAAAAATTATTTCAATAATTTTTAAAACTTAGACATACTTGTCTAATAAATATGCATCATAAAATGCTTCAAAACACAATGAATTCTTCAACTAGGTAAAGAAATATTACAAAGGAGGACATTTCGATCTCAATTACTCCCTTTCAAAAGGTGAACAGAGCTTCTGCATGTTGATCATATGAATCAGTGGTGTATTGAGAAAATACTATGTCTGGAAGAGGATAGAATATCATCGAAAATCGATTCCAGGTTATTTGTGTATGCTGTGTAACAGAATTTATTTGTACAGTTTGTGTGCTACATAATAGAATTGATCTGACTAGCAGAGTTTTTCTTACTGTGGTCAGTTCCTGAAAACAGTAAGCATTTTCAGGTGTTATTTTTTCTTAAGTATTCATTTTTTATTAATTTAAATGCTATGAGGTTATTCATTTGCAACAATTTTTATTGAAAGCAAAATAGAACCAATTTGTTGGAAGTCTTAGTGTATATAGCAGAATTTATATATTTACTCTACTTTATTATGGATTCAAATATGTTTAACAGCAATCCAATTTCCGAAGTATCAGTAACTCAATTGGCAAATGTTTGGTAAAAATAGTTGATAATAAATCTTCCCAAAGTTTAACAGAAATAAATTTTATAGTATTGGACATTGCATTCATTTTTGATCGAATTAGCATTCGATTATCTCTGTCTATGTGGGCAGTTTAACAGAAATATTCATGGATTATATTCACCAGGAATTTTTTTATTTAATTGCAGCTTTTAAGTTTATTTATTTTATTAATACTAGTTAATTCTTTCAGTCATAGCTTTTATGTTAATGTACTAAAAACAATTAAATGCATACGTACACTTATAAACTTTGAGTTTTATATCACTATACTGACAACAACATCAGATGAAGTTCATAATGAAAATGAAAAATCTGCACTTTAAAAATTCCTTGAACACTTTTCTCTGGAGAATTACTTTTTAAAAGAAAAATATTGTAATGTTACACTAGTTTTAATTTAGTAACTGTCCAATTACATTTGCAAGTTATAATGAAGCAAAACTTAAATAACAGGATAAAGAAGTGCTTTTTTTCAGAATCTTGAAAGATGTTTGCTGCAGTGTTTATCATTAATATGAATATGATGCATTCTGGATTGGAAGTTTAATAAAACAAACTTGATAATATTGGGCATTGTATTCTTTTTTAATCGAATTAGCATTCGATTATCTCTGTCATGGGGAAAGTTTATCAGAACTCTCCATGGATGATATTATGTTCACGAAAGATTTTTTTATTTAATTACAAATAGTTGTTTTTGAGGTTATTTATTTTATTAATTCTGGTGGTCATAAATTTTATGTTAATGTACTAAAAAACAATTAAATACATACATAATTAACTCATAAACTGGGAGTTTTATTTCACTATAATAGCAACAATACCAGATGAAGTTCATAATGAAGACGAATAATTTGCACTTTAAAATTTTCCTGAAGGCTTTTCTCCAGAGAATTACTTTTCCAAAGAAAGATGTTGCAATGTAACACTAGTTTTAATTTAGTAACTGTCCAATTACATTTACAATTTGTACTGAAGGAAAACTTAAATAACAGAATAAAGAAGCGCTGTTTTTTCAGAATCTTGAAAGATGTTTGCTGCAGCGTTTATCATTAATATGAATATGATGCTTTCTGGAATTCTTCATTTTAATTAATTTAGTGGCTGCTACTGACTTTTAACTGCTCTAACAAAAGGCAACTTTGTTGGATGATTATCGGCATAACATTTAGAATTTAGTGACAAGACACAGTTGTACCTGATACATGATGATTTCAAATGGATAATGTACACAGAGGTTTTTGATGTTGATCCATTTTACTTGATAGAATAATGCAATTTGTGTGTGAAATTATTTATTATATTCTAGTTGAATCACAATGAACTTTTTTCTTGATAGCGAATTACTTATGATAGAAGGAATTATGTTGACCTAATGATGTTAAACAATAATATGACACAAAATTATTTGATATTTAGATAATTAATGAAATGTTGTTAGGCATTGAAACTTGCATTTTCATCATTATTTTAATGAATTTCATTACTCTTTCGTTTTTAAAGTCGTTAAAATATTTTAACTCAGTATAGTTTCTAAAGTATAAATGAAACAAGTATGCTTAAATACCCATTTAATGATGTAGTTAAGTGAATTTATATTTTATGTCTATATAAATAGAGAATGTAAGAATTGGAATAAAATTCAATTGACTTTATGTTATTCTCATTAGAAATTATATTATTCACATTAGAAAATCCATGCACTATTCATACAAAATTAGATAAGCTTATGAAGATAAATTTTCATTTTCTGTTTTAAAACAGAGATAAAAAGGTAACTTTTAATTTCAACATCGCTATCATTTATATGAGTTCTTACAGATTTATTGATGGCACATAAACTACTTATTTAAATTAAATTAAAATTTTAGAATTCAAACAAAAAATAGTTGAAATACAAAGTTAGTTAATATACTTTTATCATTACATAAATTGTTTAGCTTTCCATATCTATTATAAATGAGTAATAAATTTATATGTGATTTTAATGTGATTAAGTTTATTGGCTCACTTGCTGTGTCCTTGTACGATTTACTTAACAAAGAATATTCTATGAGGCTTCCTCAAACACTTTTTCTTTATTAAATTTAATTGTAGTATTAAGCTTTATTTATTACATATTAGCTTATTTATTAGCTCATATTAGCTTTATTTATTACATATTAGCATATTAATTTTTGACGCAGAATTAAAGAATCTAGACTTACTACTGTGTCCAAAAAGTAAGACCAGTTTTCAATTAAAATTTCCCGGGCATATGGTATTTCATTTTTTTTTCTTTTTTAGGTTGTTAGCACTGTCCTTGACATCTGTGTGAAATTGACGTCAACATATTCATTAGTGATTCAGTTACGCTTGGTTTTGTGAGATGCTAAAACTGATTCCGGTGATTTTTGAAATGTCTGAATTAATTTAGCAAGCGTTAAATTTTGTTTTCGGAAACGTATAAAATGTTGCAGAAGGCATTTGGTGGGCATTCCTATATCAGAAAGAAATGTTTAGAAGTGGTAATAACTGTTCAAAGAAGGTAGAGAACGCGTTGAAGACGAAGAGCCATCTGATCGACCATCAAACTCAACCGACGAAGCTCACGTCCAAAAAATTAAAGATTTGGTGCTTGCAAACCGTCGATTTACAATTAGAGACCATGCTGATGATGTTGCAATTTCAAAATTCCATTTTAAAAGATGTTTTGGGCCTCAAATGCGTCAAATCTTGATTGGTACCAAAAACGCTGAATGCACCAGCTCACACTGCATTGATTCTTCGTGACTTTTTCGCCACAAATAAAACCCATATCGTTCCACAACCACCGTATTCACCTAATTTAGTACTACTTCTGGCTATTCTCTAAACTTAAAAAATCACTCCGGGGACACCGTTTTGAGTCGACTGAAAAGACATTTCAAAATTCGCCGGAATTAGTTTTACTCACATTAGTTTGTTACTCACAAAACCAAGCTTAATTCAAGCACTAACGAATATTTTGATTTTCACACAGATGTCAAGTACAGTGCCAACAACATAAAAAAGAAAAAAAATGAAATACCCTATGCCCGGGAAATTTAAATTGAAAAATTGGTCTTACTTTTTGGACACAGTAGTATATAAAATGAAATTAGTTTGAAAGATTCAGTTCATATCAAACTTTTCTTAAATTAATGCAACAGAAAATATTTTAAAAAATCAACAAAGTAACAATTTTTTAATTCTGATTCGCTCAAAGTTAATATCATTCAACTTTTCGAAAAGTCTCGATCAATAGTAATTACTTGAAGTACTTTATTCAGAGTTGAATTAAGTGATCGAGAGAATGAATACTAAATTTGCAGTTAATAGAAATTAGTTCTAGAAATTTCGCTCACTCTCTCCATAAAATCTTGTCGAGTAGAGAATTGCCTTACAGGAAGATTTGATTCGTAAAGTTCAAAGTCCGTTAAATCCAGGGCTTAAGTGTAATTGCCTTTTCCGATTGCACAGATTTCTAGTGTGATTGCTCACAATTCTTCTAACCTTAAGAAAAGCACTCTGAATTAGAAGGCAGGACTATTAGAATACCCAAATAATACCCATTCTATCTAGGTTCTATTTATATAAATTACTTAAAACTTTTATATTAATCTATAATTCTTTTGTTTTAATATAAATTTATTCTTAATAATATATTACAATTCAATATTATTATATATAAAAAACTAATTTAAAATTATTATATAAATAAAAACAATAAATTACTTAGAATTATTAATACTTAAATACTTAAATTACTTATAATAATTAATACTAATAATTTGAATTTCTTTTCAAAATAAAAATAAATATAATTTGCAAAATAACTTATGTTCAACATGAAATTGTAGTGTTTTATCAATTTATAAAATTTTCTATATCGGCAAAACACAATAAACATTTTTTCATACAAAATATAATGAAAAACATTCTGAATTCAAAAGCAGGACTATTAGAATACCCAAATAATACAAATTCTATCTAGGTTCTATTTTTATAAATTATATAAAAATTTTATAATAATCTATAATTCTTTGGTTTTAATATATAAATTTATTCTTAATAATATAGTAATAATTTATTACAAGTAATTTAATATTATTACATATAAAAATTAATTTAAAATTATTATATAAATAAAACCAATAAATTACTTAGAATTATTAATACTTAAATACTTAAATTACTTATAAATGTTGTTTTTTTGTTCTAATGCAGTTGGCAAACACTTAGACAGCTTGGTCTTGGATGCCTTAAGGCAAGCGCTGCACAGACGTACTCACTTTGCATTACCCAGGGGGCGTGTGTAACTTGAAGATAAGCCACGGACGCGGAGTAACAATGCCCCCGCAACGCTCTACGATCCTATTAGGACCGGGACCTACGGTTTAAAGTGGATTCCGAACCACTACAAACATCCATGGCACCGCCGGGACTCGAAATGTTATATCCATGTCGAAACGTTACTTATAAATGTTAATACGAGCAATTTAATATTAATATGTATTTGTCATTTACGTAAGGTATCACAATTATACCTACATATACCTTTCGTAAACCTTCGTATAGGAATGATATTAATTGATTTTTATAAAGATAATATACAAAATATATGTTTGATTATTAACCTACTATTTTTGGCTATTACCTACTATTAATTTATTACTGTTTTTGGTTATTTCTTATCAAAATAAAAAAAAAGAATTTGCAAAATGCCTTACGATTCAACATGAAAATGTAATATTTTATCAATTTATAAAATTTTCTAGTTGGTCAATATCGACAAAACACAATGAACTTTTTTTTCATGCAAAATATAATGAATAAAAAGTGAAAACCTACAGCATTACAGGAAATCAATATAAAAATTAGTTTTTATCCACTTGTTTTTTAATGGCAACACGCAGCGTTTCAAACATTTCCATTCGTTGCCATTGCCTCTAACCTAACTATTAGACTTCCTGAAAGTACTTTTGCAATGTTTGCTCAAAAAAATTCAAACTCATTTCAATGGATCTGAAAAGAAAACAAAGAACTACTTTTAAGCCTTTCATTTTGGAATAGTAAAAGTGCTTTCTAAAATGAAGATTTATTTTAGAAGACTTTCCTGAAGCGTATAGAAACTTGCTGGACTGTGACCTGTGGAAGTAAGGGTAAATATGAAAAGAAAAAAGAAGGAAAGCCAATTCGGTTACTGCAAACCTCTTGAGACTTCGAGAACCAGTGCCTAGGTTAGAAGTCTCTTAGCTCTTACAGTATTGAATCCCTTGGGTACATTCTGTTTCTTGCATTCTCCTTTAAGACCGCATTACGCTTGATTGCTCTCTCTTTTGCAGCGTAGCATCTATCAGCTATTACAGAAACTTTGTGTTTCAAGTAGTGTAATTTATGACAAAAAGCAAACATAATTCTTTCATAAAATAGCGATATTTTCTTACTTTCTAATCAGAAAATGAAAAATCAAGAATGCACCTTAAAGTTCTGAAAGGAATTTCGTTCATTTTCGAAGAGTAAAATAAACCAGCGTGGCCTGGATCATTTTCTACACTGTGAAAGGCCCAAAGTGGAATTTTTCTAAAGCAACAGTTATGTTGGGCTCTTCTATTTGGTTCTAACATTTATAAATTATCTTTATTAAAATAAAATTTTAGTTTTTTTTAAGTCGCAGAATAAATATGATTTGTTTTCTAGTGCGTTCAATTCCAAATAAATATATTTCCAAAAAATGAAAGAAACGATTCATTAAGTATCTTAATTTTAATATTTTTATGAAAGTATTATATAAAATGCTTATAAGAGAACCTACGTATCCAAACATTTACCTAATTACCATGGGTTACTATTTTTTATTTATTATGAATACTGCATAACAATAATAAATTAATAAATAACAATTACAATGTTTTCTACGCTGTGAAAGACTCAATGTGGAATTCTTCTAAAGCAACAGTTATGTTTTCTATTGGGTTCTTCTATCTGGCTCTAACAGCTATAAATTATACTGATTAGAATAGTTTATAATAGATAACTGATTATAAAAGTTTTTCAATTCAAAATAAATATAATTTCAAGAAAATAGAATAATAAATTTCATTAATTAATTAAAGTTTCAAAAATTAATTGTAATTTATGAGTAAAAGCAAACATAATTCTTTCATAAAATAGCGATATTTTCTTACTTTCAAATCAGAAAATGAAAATCAAAAATGTACCTTAAAGTTTTGAAAGGAATTTCATTCATTTTCGAAGAGGAAAATAAACCAGCGCGGCCTGGATCATTTTCTACACTGTGGAATTCTTCTAAAGCAACAGTTATGTTTTCTATTGGACTCTTCTATATGGCTCTAACTCTAACTATAAATTATACCGATGAAAGTAGTTTTTAATAGATAAATAGTTATAATAGATTAATTTCAATATTATTAAATGTTTACCTTAATTTTAATATTTTATGAAAATATTACATAAAATGCTTAGAAGAGAACCTACGTGTCCAAAAAATTACCTAATTATCATGGGTTACTATTTTTTATTAACTATAAATACTGCATAATAAAAAATTAATAACTAACAGATTCAACTTAAAAAATTAATAAACCAAATTAATAAACCAATTCAAAATTTAACCGAGCTTAAATTTTGAACAGTATTCTTTATTAAATAGATTTTTAATTTCTTAATTAAAAATGTTTTCTTATTTTATTTATATATTGGATCATTTTCTACCCCGTGAAAGGTCCAATATGTAATCACGTGTTACTATTTTAATTAATTATTTTTGTTGTTGTTGTTTCTTATCCCACTTGGCTGGCCAAGCCCACGAGCCCATATGGACTCATGATTGAAGGGGAAGGAAGCAGCTTCTGTTGTGATGGAGCACCCGTAGGTAGAAGCCTGACTTTTGCTCCGTGACGCTCTTACAGTCATAGAAGACCGGGACCTACGGCTTAAAGTGGATTCCGAACCACTATACAAACATCCATGGCCCCGCCGGGATTCGAACCCGAAACCTGTGGCACCGAGCGCTAGACACTCGGCCATTCAGGTCCCAAATTTGCCAACGGCACGCAGTGTTCCCAGGTGGTCACCCACCCAAGTACTGACCGCGCCCAATGATGCTTAACTTCGGTGATCTAACGAGAACCGGTATATTCAGCATGGTACGGCCGTTGGCTTAATTAATTATAAATACTGTATAACAATAGCATATTAATAACTATAAGATACAATATAACAAATGACAATTATAACCGAGCTTAAATTTTGAACACCCTTCTTTACTAAACAGATTTCTTTTTTTCTTATTATATTCATATATTGGATCATTTTCTACACTGTGAAAGGCTCAATGTGGAATTCTTATAAAGCAACAGTTATGTTTTCTATTGGGTTCTTTTCTCTGGCTCTAACAGCTATTAATTATACTGATTAAATTAGTTTATAATAGATAACTGATTATAAATGTTTTTCAATTCAAAATAAATATAATTTCCAGAAAATAGAATAATAAGTTTCATTAAATACTTATTTTAATATTTTTATTAAAATACTATAGAAAATGAATAAGAGAATTAAAAAGTGTTACAGAAATTTTGTGGATTCGTTTAAATGCATTGAAAATGGGGTAAATTATTAAGATGCAAGCAATTTCTTTAATATCTTACAGAACAGAAAATTTTATTTTTATTTGATTTATTTCTCACAAAAATTAAAGCTTCCTTTAAATATTTTAATAACTTCTAAGCTCTATGAATTAAAATAATTCTTTTAAACAAAATCAATTTAACAAACATAAAATACTGATATTTTTATTTTTAATTTAAAAATGAAAAATATAAATAATTTTGTTTTCCACTGTATGTACAAAACGAAACAAAACAGTGAACGATTACATAGTTATTCATAAAGTTTCGAAAACCTCACAATTTCAGCGTAATAGCCACATTTTAAGCATTTAGATCAAAAGCAAATTTTCATTAGAATTTTATAGATCCTCTAAAAAATTAACATATAATTATAATAAATATTATAATTATATGTTAATTTAATATTTATTATAATTATATGTTAATAATATTATAATTTTGTATATATAATTTTCGGTACCTTCTTGCATCTTGTACCATGTACCATTTTCGTGTTAAATATTATTTAAAAAAAATTGTTTGAAGTCAATTCCTACTTTTTTCCCTTATATTGCAAAAAAGTCCTTTACAAATAAAGTTGAAATTTTCCTCTTACATGTGGCGCCATCTATTATTAGATACACGCAATTTAAATCTAAAAAAATATAATTAATTAATTAAATTTAATTAATGAATTAGTATTTGAAAAACTTTATTAGCATCAAGTGCCATCCACTACAAGTTCAAAAAAATTTATTTGAACTTGAGTGGATGAATAAAAAGTATTTTATGAACGATTGAAAATTTGAACAAGATATATATATATAGGGAGAATGTGAACTAATAGTAGGAATTTAATGATAATCAAAATTCATATAGTACGCATTTAAATTTAACATAATGTCCCAAACACTTTATGGGAAATATTTGCAACTTTAAAACGTTTCCTGTAGTTAGAAGGAAATCTGACAAAATTCTCATTAAATTCTAGAGTTCACAAAGTGAACGATTACAAAAGCTAAGATTTCTATTGAGTCGAAATATGCGTAATGGTACCGACTGACTTGGTTGAGAAATTCTGAAATAGTAGTTTCTCATAATCCACAACAAACGCATATTATTAGAATTATAATTAAAGGTTGCGTAGTGCTGGAGGCTATTTTAACATTATCTTTAAAGCAACTCACTGAATATTAAGTAATAACAATTCCACAGAAAGATATACATACATAGGAAATATTAAACTAAATATTAATTGTGCGCATATAGCAATACAGCAGATAAAGGAAACAATCACAATTCAACTTATGGAAATCTAATGTCCCCGTAGGCCTACTACTGTGTCCAAAAAGTAAGACCAATTTTGAATTTCAAATTCCCAGGGCAAATGGAGTTTCAATTTTTTTTTTTTTTTTTTTTTTTTTTTTTTTTTTTTTAGGTTGCTGCCACTGTCCTTGACATCTGTGTGAAATTTGACGTCAACATATTCATTAGTGTTTGAGTTACGCTTGGCTTTGTGAGAAGCTAAAACTGATTCCGGCGAATTTTGAAATGTCTGAATTAATTGAGCAAAGAAATTGCATTAAATTTTGTTTACGGAAACGTATAGGATGTTGCAGAAGGCATTCGGTGAGCATTCTTATATCGGAAAAAAATGTTTAGAAATGGTATAAACAGTTCAAAGAAGGCAGAGAACTCTTTGAAGACGAAGAGCCCTCTGGTCGACCATCAAACTCAACCGACGAAGATCACGTTGAAAAGATTAAATATTTGGTGTTTGCAAAACGTCGTTTTGCAATTAGAGACCTTGCTGAGGATGTTGGAATTTCAAAAGGATAGGTCAACTATATTTTTTGGGCCTCAAAGGGTCAAATCTCGATTGATACCGAAAACGCTGAATGCGCCAGCTCACACTGCATTGATTCTTCGGGGCTTTTTCACCAAAAATGAAACCCATATCGGTCTACAATTCCCGTATTCACACCGTGCGACTTCTGGCTATTCCCTTAACTCAAAAGACCACTACGGGGACACCGTTTTGAGTCGATTGAAGAGATTCAACATGAATCGGCTCGCGCTTTGAAGGCCATCCCGGCCAATGAGTTTTTAGCATGCATTGAGGATTTGAAAAAACTTCGGCATAAGTGTATTGTGTCCGGAGGGGATTATTTTGAAGGCGATAAAATAAATTTGGAAGAATAAATAAAGAGTTTTTGGAAAAAAAATAATTGGTTTTACTTTTTAGACACATTAGTATATTAACTATTTTAATGCGATTTTTGTGTTTTCAATAAATAGAAATATTCTAGCAATTAATCACAATGGGATTAACTTTTTCTGGCGTTTAACTGTTTTGATTTACATTGACCACAATAAAAGCATCTCTTTACTAATCGTCGTTCTTTGCAATATTTTAATTCTTTCTCATAATTAAGACGGCGTTAACGATGATTCTCACCTATCTCTTCTATTTACTTAAACAAAACTATACTGAAATAAATTAAATATTCTACTTCATTTACAATGTTACCCATCTCGCAGAGTTTCATTTGGACTAAGAAAGAGAGAGTGAACACTCATATTATTAAATCCCGTTTTACAAAATTCAATCCATTAGTTACCAACAAAACCACAAACTAATTTTACGTAATAATTATTTTCAAAATATTTACGAATGAAGCCATTTTGTGTATATTATTTTCTGTATTTAGCACTAACTTTGCCAAGTAAATTAAATTATCGATTTTGTAATTTAAATGTTAAATATTTAATTAATAAAGTCCTTTTCATTTTTCATTAATGTCTTTGTCATGCTCCCTCAGTGAAGTTATATTAAAATTGCATCAATATGACGAATAACATGATATGTTAATTAAACGCTAAGAGTTAATCTAAAAATCTCACACTACGAAGTATAGAATCAATGAGGTTATCAATGAGGGACTGGAGTATTCTCTCTGACTCCTGCAGAAGAGAGCTTTCCAACTATTGTACAGTTTCTAGAGGTGATAAGCGACTAACAACCCTTCTCCTTAGAATGTCCCAAACATGTTCTATTGTCTGGAGAATATACTGTCCAATCCATTCGAAGGATTCCTTCATCGAATAGGAAATTATCCACTAGCTGTGGACTAGCGTTATCCTCCATGAAAATGAATTCATCTCCGATTCTTGCAGCGTAAAGAACTACAATATGTCTGAGAATCTCCCTAAATCGCTGAACCATTAGAGCTTCATTACTGATAATATGTAGGTCGTAACCATTGATTGAAATGCAGGCCCAGGCCATCACTCCTCCCCCACCAAATCGGAAACTTTCATGTACAAATGCAGGAGTATTCCATGTAGTAATTTCTTTCCAGATAAGAATCCGCCTATGGTCAGGTTGTACACTAAAGCGATACCGTGAAGAGTATGTTGCTCCACTCAGCTCATCTCCATCTGAGATGCTCATGTGCCCACCTTTTGAGGCATCACAGTGGCCTCTTTCAACAAAGCACAAGCCATAGTTCTGTGAGCATACAAACCCACATGGTGGAGTCGGTTTCGAATAGTTTGAGTCAACACTCTGGTACCAGTACCTTTCTGAAGGATCGTTTCAAGAAAGTGGCTTTCCTAGTGCGGTTTCTTCTGGTCATTAGTGTTAAATTCCGATCCCCATTTTGTGCTATTGCATGCTTGCGACGTTCTCCCGATCTTCGATGAACATTTCCAACTCCCAAAAATCGATTCCATAGTCTGAAAATGGCACTTTAAGAGACTCCTAATGCTTTTGCTACAATGGATTGCGTTTGTTCCTCCTCTGAACGGCCGATAGCCCTCCAGGCCACCGATTCAGCTAAGTCATCTTGCTGAGACATCGTAGTTATTGTTGCAAAACATTCAACGATGGAACAACACAAGATAGTGTTCATATTCAATTTTTAGTTGTTTCGAGTTGTGAAGTTCGCACAGATATTAGCTAATTTCCTGAGTCTCATTATTCACGATACCGAATACCTGCTATCAGATTTGAGTGACAGCTTGTTCTCATTAGTACATGAGAACAAGCTGACCTTGTTACATTTAATGTAACTACCCACAAAAATGCTTGTCTGCTGTCAAAACTGAGTGATGGGTTGTATTATATGCTTTACAAATAACATGCATTCCTCTGTCCTGTGAATGAAATGCCAAAACTCTTCTCGTGAGAAAAAAATGCTACAATGCACTCAAATTATTTAAGATTTATGAAACACATTGTTAAGCATTAGAATATCTCATGTGTTGTTGCGTCTTTTATTGATGATAAATGTTATAGATAATATTTAGAAAATCTATTTCTCATCCTCATTTTAAAAACAATGCTTTATGCTGTATTTCAAAACATGTGAATTAAGTACAGACGTAATTTGTATTCAGAAAATTGAATTTTAAAATAAAATAAACAGTTTTTTTTTGTCTAAGACATTAAATAACGTTCATATAACTGAGTATCTAAAAAATTTTCAATTCCGATGAATTTACTAACTTTAAGTATGAAAGGATATTACTATTTAAGTGATTGGTAGATTTCACTTCAAAGTTTTCTAAATATTTATATGTTTATCCTTTATTTAAAATGAATAAAATCAATTTTTAATGCTATATTCTAAATAACATTCATGGTGGTATAATATTTCAATCGTAATGTAGTTATATTCAGATTTAAAAATAGTAAAAAAAGGAATCTTTTCGTAAAATATTTGCATAGAATTTCTGACTTAAAGGGCAAAGTTTCAAACTCTTAAAACGAATAGGGAAATATATGATTCAATGCATTATTTATGATTTGGAACAGATTCTATTTTACTTCATACACTTGGGGTTTATATCGATTTGAATGTAAATTCTACAACAATGAAATCCAGATTGGTTTTCAAACAAAATAATAACTCGCAAAGTAAAATGCAGGTGAAAATAAGATGTATAAAAAATATGAATGGCCTATTGTATTATGTTAGATTTGAATAAATGCAAGTAAGCTGTTGCTATTTAAGGTTATGTTTTAATTACTAAAATATGTTTACAAAATTTAAAAAAAAAGATATTAAATAAGTAAAACGCTGATGTTCAAATTCAGAGATACAATAAATTTTAGGTATAAGGAATCGTTAATGATGGTATGCAAAAAAAATTAATGGTTTTTCAAATTTATTATTTAACAATATTTTAAAGTAAAATTTATTTTAAGATGAGTGGCCTTTTCTTTATTTGTGTTGCGGGAATCTGATATACAGTGAAAATAAAATATTTGTATATGTTTTAATTACTTAATCTGATGTGTTTTATATGTTTTAATTACTTAATCTGATGTGTTTTATATGTTTTAATTACTTAATCTGACATACAGTGAAAATAAGACATTTGTAATCTGATATACTATGTACAGTAATACAGTGATACAGTAATCTGATATACAGTGAAAATGAGATATTTAAAAAATATAAATGATCTATTGTATTATGTTAGATTTGAATAAATGCAAGTAAGCTATTGCTATTTAAGTTTATGTTTTAATTACTAAAATATGTTCACAAAAATTTAAAAAAAATATTAAATAAGTAAAACGTTGATGTCCAAATTTGGAGATACTATAAATTTTAAGTATAAGGAATCGTTAATGATGGTATGCAAAAAAGTTAATGGTTTTCGAATTTATTATTCAACAATAGTTTAAAGTAAAATTTATTTTAAAGTTGCTGGCCTTTTCTTTATTTGTGTTACAGTAATCTATCTCTATTCACTTCAGTTGGATAGTTCTTCAGTTGAGAAATGGATGCATTAAATAATATACGTGTTTATTCAAAAACAAGCAATATAAAGAAAAAAATGTTTAAGTCAATTCCTATTTTTTTTTTACTATATTGCAGAAAGTTCTTTATAAATAAAGTTGAAATTTTCCTCTTACATCTGGTGATGTAAGAGGAAAATAAATAATATTTCATAAAAATATTAAAAATAAAAATATTTCATAATTTAATTTAGATGCATTCAACTTAAATTAAATTATGAAATTCCTAATTATTCCAAAAGTTATTGTAGATGTTCATCGGATATTCGTGGGTTCCCTATAAGAAGAAATAAAATTTTAATAAATGGCCAATTACAATAGGGATAATTTGTTAATTCTCTCATATATATCGACAAAATTAGACGTAACCGTTTCACACATAAATATTGATTCCTTTTTGTTCATCAATGTGGAATGAAAGATTTAAAATCAGACAATAGAATATTTCCTCCATTCATCATAACTTGATTTAATGCCAAAGTTCATGGGAACAAGAAATATTTCAGCAAATCACAAACAATGTAAAAATTCTACTTATACAATATTACATACATAACAAATAATATAAAAAAAAATTAAAGTCAATTCCTACTTTTTTTTTCACTATATTTCAGAAACGTCCTTTACTAATAAAGTTGAAATTTTCCTATTACATATGGCGCCATCTATTATTAGATACATGCAACTTAAATCTAAAAAAAAATATAATTAATTAATTAAATTTAATTAATGAATTACTATTTGAAAAACTGTTTTAACACCAAGTGTCATCCACAACAAGTTTAAAAAAATGTATTTGAACTTGAGTGGATGAATAATAAGTATTTTATTATTAACGATTGAAAATTTGAACAAGATATGTATAAGGAGAGGAGAGTGTGAACTAATAGTAGGAATTGAAAAATTAGATATTTTAAAATTAGGATTTGTCTAAATAAATATTCTCTTTCTGTATATTAACAAAATTTGATTTGTGTATAGAAATAGTATTCTATTTTAAAATAACAAGTTGGGTTCTTTTTTAAGACTTCTTAAGTGATGTCTAAAAATTCTTTTTTATGTATATCATATCAATCCGTTACTGTTTTAAACATTTTTTAAAAGGTAGTTCCTTGTTTATATGAAACCATCAGAATTTTGATATGTCTTTCAAAATAAAAGTCACAAGAGATTCCATTCAAAATACCCCTTTAAGAACATGAACCAGCAATGTAAATGTTGAATGAGAACATCTAATATTCCAGATTTCACAATGCACTTTGAATCTTTAGCTACATATTCCAATAACTACTTATAAGAATTATGCAGCTATTCATAAATGCAAACATTGATACCGAGTTAAATTTTCATTATTTAAAAGATAGAATTTTGTATACATTTAAACGTTAACTAGCATTTGAATTTCAAGAAATCTTTTATATTATAAAAAATTTATATAATAATTACAACCAATCAAATAAAAATAAAATGTAATTAAAAAATTAACACCATACAGTTTTCCTTAAATTTAGATTTCATATACATTCAAAATACTCATTTATAATATCATTAATAATATTCATTTATAATACTCATTTATAATATTCATTTATAATACTCATTTATAATATTCGTTTATAATACTCATTTATAATATTCGTTTATAACACTCATCTATAAAGTTCATTTATAATAATAATTCCTTTTAAATTTTAATTTTATAATAAAATACGATTATCTTTATCAAAAGTTAATGCAAATATATGTTAAAATTCTCGTTTATAATAAATCGTAAAATTTAAATCGGATTACGTTTACACTTTGCATTTATCGCTGCCGCCATATATATTTGGTGGTTGTACAAAACAAAACATGGCACTTCAAATGATTAGAAAAGTTTATCATGATTTAACTCATAAATGCTGAAACACGCCCAAATTGTAATTAAAAAACTCACGCCATACTCGTTTGTCTTAAATTTAGATTCATAAATAATATTTATAAGAAAAATACGATTATCTTTATCAAAAGTTAAGACAAATATATATTACAATTTTCGTTCAAAATAAATCGTAAAATTTAAATCGGATTAAGTTGACACTTTGTCGGCATATATAATTGGTGGTTATACAAAACAAAATATGGCACTTCAAATCATTAGAAAAGTTTTACAATATTTAAATCATAAATGCTGTAGCTGAAACACGGCCAAAGTTTAATTAAAAAATTCACGCCATACACTTTTCTATTAAATTTAGATTAGATATTCATAATAAATTCCTTATAAATTTTATTTTTTTTTAAAAATACGATAATTTTTGCAAAAGTTAAGGCAAATATATATTAAAATTCTCGTTCATAATAAATAGTAAAATTTAAATCAGATTACGTTTACACTTTGCATTTATCGTTGTCGGCATATATAATTGGTTGTTATACAAAACAAAATATGGCGCTTCAAATCATTAGAAATGTTTTACAAGATTTAAATCATAAATGCCGAAGCTGAAACACGCCCAAAATGGTTGTTCTCTGCAAAAGCTACATCCCCTAATAGAACAAAGGGAATATTTAACTTGACATTTCATGTGCCTTTAATTTCATTGACTCTTATTTGCTCAGTTCTTGAGAATGAATGAGAAATGGCACGTTCGAATTCGTTGAGCTTTAGCCGTGATTTCTAAATTGGATTAGATGAAATGCCAAAACCTGAATGTCTCAGTGAGACCAGGCTGGGCTTCTTCGAATCTGTAAATACGAATTAGCTTTAATTAAAAGAGGGTACGTTCGTTTGTCTTCAAATATACGCTGCTGGGCATCTTTGTGAAGGGAAATGCAATTTTGAATTATGTATTTTGCGCAGAGCAAGGCGATGACATGTTATTACATTGATGTTTATTGCAAAATATGAATAAGAAACATTTTCGAAGAGTGCCAAATCCATTCTAACTTAATTTTGAAATTCAAACCAGTTGTTACAAAGATATATTTGTTCTAATACTTTAAATAATTCATGCATATAAAACTTTAAAACTTCGTTGCAGCTGTAATCCGCGCAACTACTCAAAGGAAATTCTTAATTCAAGCTAAATATTTTCTGATTATTTATAATTTTTGATGAATATCTTTCACAGCGAAGGGCTAATTTCTTTTTACATTAAGAATAATAAAACTATTTAATTTTAAAATAATGTATTTTATGAGAAAGGGATAAACTTTTCACCTGATTTAAGTAAATCATGCATATAAAACTTTAAAACTTCGTTACAGCTGTAATCCAGGCAACTACCCATAGGAAATTCTTAATTCAAGCTAAATATTTTGCTGATTATTTATAATTTTTGATGGGTATCTTTCACAGTGAACGGCTAATTTCTTTTTACGTTAAAAATAATAAAACTATGCAATCTTAAAATAATGTTTAGTATGAGAAAGGGATAAACTTTTCACCTGATTTTATTTCTAAATTTTATTCACGTCTTTATATTCTGAACGTCACGTCTTTATATCTTTATTTTCCTCATAAATCTACATATCCTATACGTTTTAAGAAATCTGAATACTAAAAAGACGAAAGCTTTTTAAAGAATTACTTTCTTTTCAATAAGAATAAGAATAATTTAATAAACATGACATTATGCATAGAAAGTCTTATAGAAATATAAATAAATACTAAGGAATCTTAGTATTTTGTAATATATACATATATATATATAATCTCTTATTATAAATTTAAAGTTTTTAAGCTTTTAAAAATATCTTAAAAGGAAAACTGCATTTTTATCTGATAAAAAACCATCAGAAAATGTTCGTCAATAACACATTTCATTGGCATATATAGATACTGTCTGTAGATACTACCAATATATATGTAGTATCGGTATATATATTGGTAGTATCTATATATATATATATATATGTGTGTGTGTGTGTGTGTGTGTGTGTGCTTGTTTGTGTGGGTGTATGTGTGGGTGTATGTGTGTGTATGCGTGTTTGTGTGTGTGTGTGTGTGTGTGCGTTGTTAATAGTATCTAAATATGTCAATGAAATGTCTTATTGACGAAAATTTTTTTACTTGTAGCAGCAGTGCAGAAAATGCAGTTTTTACTTTTAAGGTATTTTTAAGAGCTTAAAAATTTTTAAATTTATACTAAGGATTTTATATTCCCCCAATGATGACCTATCAAGATATTTTCTTATTGCTTTATAATCAGTTAAGGTATCCATAATAACATTACCTCAATATCATTAAAGGTAGTACGAAAATGTGTTTCAATAAAATTAAGAGCTTGAATTAAATATTTTAGTAATAAATACCTTCCATACATTTTTATGATTCCCAGTTATTAAACTCAAACCTTATCATAAGTTATGTCTTTCCAGAACAATTTAATCAAATGACACATTTCATTTAATGCATTTAAAATGAAGAGGAGATTATCAACGGCTTCCGGTCGAAAAGTAGTAAATGTAATATAAATTCAATTTTCCAACTGTCCCGTATCAGTTAAATTGCCAGGCACGAAATAAAATAAATGCTTATGAAATGGAGTTTTATTTTCCGCAATAAAGATTGATTGCGTAAAGTTTTGAGATAAGTCACGTAAAATATCTACGGATTGTACATTAAACGACTATTCGGTTTGCATATTTACCCAGAATTATCTGCACATTTGATGGAACCAGAAAATGGCATTCAAGCAAACATTATTTCAAATTTTCTAAGCATATTTATTTCAAAATAATTCTCTTTCTAAATTCATTTTTCAATATTAAAGAATATTAATGCATCGTATCTTTTATGAGATCGCTTAAAAAAAAAAGGCTGGCTCGTTACAGATACGGAAGAAGTATTTTTTTTTTAATCCAATATACACAAAAAAAATTAACTCGAAAGATATATTCTGTGCGCTTTAGGCTTATCACGAGTAGTTTATAAAAGACTGTGGAGGAATTACGTTCTTCTGAGGAAAAGTAGTTTTATTTTTGAGGCATCTACAGAGATTAAATTTTTCTTTAAGCGCTTCAAATACTTTTTGTTTTTGTTTTACTAGAGAAAATAAAAATCAATCAACTCAGAAGCAGTTTTTAACATTATTATAATGCAAGCATTTTATTTTTCTCTTTAAAACAACGATTTCGTTTTTGTATATTCAAAAGAATATTAACAGTTTTCAATTTTAAAAAATGTATTTTATATTGGAGAAAAACTGAGATACTTTTAAATTTATATAAAATTGAATTCATTATTTGAAGTGTAAGTACCATAGCAATAAACTACTAATGAAAATTATAGATTAACTAGAGAGAGATTGTAATGCTTTAAAAATCTCTTAATTTTTTTATTTGCTTTCTAGATAAATGCAATGAGTACCAAGATATTAACAAAGATGCAGACATAAATTTTTACTTACATTATTTTGTATTGAAATGTATTTAATCATTTTATTAAAACATGTTTGAATAGCAACTTTTGATTCTATATACGAATTCGAACTTTTATCATGCTATATTTGGATCTCAACTTACAAATGTGTCCAGTAAGGAAATATACGAGAGAGAGAGAGAGATCTTTGTGAATTAAAATTCTCTGTACTGTTATATTTACATTTTAGATAAAGGTAATGAGAGCCACGATATTAACAAATATCCAGTAGACAGAATCTATATATGCTAATGAAATGGTTTATTGATGAACATTTTCTGATGGTTTTTTTATCAGATAAAAGTGCAGTTTTTACTTTTAAGATATTTTTAAAATCTTAATAATTTTTCAATTTATAATATGTATTTTATATCCCCCCAATGATGATTTACAAAGATATTTTCATATTACTTTATAATCAGTTATGGTTTCCATAATAACCTTACCGCAATATCATTAAAGGGGGTATGAAAATGTGTTTCAATACAATTAAGAGCTTCAATTAAATATTTTAGTAATAAATACCTTTTATCCATTTTTATGATTTTCAGTTATTAAAAAGCAAACCTTATCAAAAGTTATGTCTTTCCAACACAATTTAATCAAATGACACATTTCATTTAATGCATTTAAAATGAAGAGGAGATTATCAACGGCTTCCGGTCGAAAAGTACTAAATGTAATATAAATTCAATTTTCCTACTGTCCCGTATCAGTTAAATTGCCAGGCACGAAATAAAATAAATGCTTATGAAATGGAGTTTTATTTTCCGCAATAAAGATTGATTGCGTAAAGTTTTGAGATAAGTCACGTAAAATATCTACGGATTGTACATTAAACGACTATTCGGTTTGCATATTTACCCAGAATTATCTGCACATTTGATGGAACCAGAAAATGGCATTCAAGCAAACATTATTTTAAATTTTCTAAGCATATTTATTTCAAAATAATTCTCTTTCTAAATTCATTTTTCAATATTAAAGAATATTAATGCATCGTATCTTTTATGAGATCGCTTAAAAAAAAAAGGCTGGCTCGTTACAGATACGGAAGAAGTATTTTTTTTTTAATCCAATATACACAAAAAAAATTAACTCGAAAGATATATTCTGTGCGCTTTAGGCTTATCACGAGTAGTTTATAAAAGACTGTGGAGGAATTACGTTCTTCTGAGGAAAAGTAGTTTTATTTTTGAGGCATCTACAGAGACTAAATTTTTCTTTAAGCGCTTCAAATACTTTTTGTTTTTGTTTTACTAGAGAAAATAAAAATCAATCAACTCAGAAGCAGTTTTTAACATTATTATAATGCACGCATTTTATTTTTCTCTTTAAAACAACGATTTAGTTTTTGTATATTCAAAAGAATATTAACAGTTTTCAATTTTAAAAAATGTATTTTATATTGGAGAAAAACTGAGATACTTTTAAATTTATATAAAATTGAATTCATTATTTGAAGTGTAAGTACCATAGCAATAAACTACTAATGAAAATTATAGATTAACTAGAGAGAGATTGTAATGCTTTAAAAATCTCTTAATTTTTTTATTTGCTTTCTAGATAAATGCAATGAGTACCAAGATATTAACAAAGATGCAGACATAAATTTTTACTTACATTATTTTGTATTGAAATGTATTTAATCATTTTATTAAAACATGTTTGAATAGCAACTTTTGATTCTATATACGAATTAGAATTTTTGCATGCTATATTTGGATCTCTACTTATGAATATGCCCAGTACGGCAATATACAAGAGAGAGAGAGAGAAGTAATGAAATCCTTATGAATTAAAAAAACCACTGTATTGTTATATTTGCTTTTTAGATAAAGGCTTACTTTTTAGATTTTTCATGCTATATTTGGATCTCTATTTATGAATATGCCCAGTACGGCAATATACAAGAGAAAGAGAGAAGTAATGAGATCCTTATGAATTAAAAAACCTCTGTAATGTCATATTTGCTTTTTAGATAAAGGTTTGCTTTTTAGATTTTTCATGCTATATTTGGATCTCTACTTATGAAAATGCCCAGTACGGCAATATACAAGAGAGAGAGAGAAGTAATGAGATCCTTATGAATTAAAAAACCTCTGTAATGTCATATTTGCTTTTTAGATAAAGGTTTGCTTTTTAGATTTTTCATGCTATATTTGGATCTCTACTTATGAAAATGCCCAGTACGGCAATATACAAGAGAGAGAGAGAGAAGTAATGAGATCCTTATGAATTAAAAACCTCTGTAATGTCATATTTGCTTTTTAGATAAAGGTTTGCTTTTAGATTTTACATGCTATATTTGGATCTCTACTTATGAAAATGCCCAGTACGGCAATATACAAGAGAGAGAGAGAAGTAATGAGATCCTTATGAATTAAAAACCTCTGTAATGTCATATTTGCTTTTTAGATAAAGGTTTGCTTTTTAGATTTTTCATGCTATATTTGGATCTCTACTTATGAAAATGCCCAGTACGGCAATATACAAGAGAGAGAGAGAGAAGTAATGAGATCCTTATGAATTAAAAAACCTCTGTAATGTCATATTTGCTTTTAGATAAAGGTTTGCTTTTAGATTTTTCATGCTATATTTGGATGTCTACTTATGAAAATGCCCAGTACGGCAATATACAAGAGAGAGAGAGAGAAGTAATGAGATCCTTATGAATTAAAAAACCTCTGTAATGTCATATTTGCTTTTTAGATTTTACATGCTATATTTGGATCTCTACTTATGAAAATGCCCAGTACGGCAATATACAAGAGAGAGAGAGAAGTAATGAGATCCTTATGAATTAAAAAACCTCTGTAATGTCATATTTGCTTTTTAGATAAAGGTTTGCTTTTTAGATTTTTCATGCTATATTTGGATCTCTACTTATGAATATGCCCAGTACGGCAATATACAAGAGAGAGAGAGAGAATAATGAGATCCTTATAAATTAAAAAACCTCTGTAATGTCATGTTTGCTTTTTAGATAAAGGTTTGCTTTTTAGATTTTTCATGCTATATTTGGATCTCTACTTATGAATATGCCCAGTACGGCAATATACAAGAGAGAGAGAGAAGTAATGAGATCCTTATGAATTAAAAACCTCTGTAATGTCATATTTGCTTTTTAGATAAAGGTTTGCTTTTTAGATTTTTCATGCTATATTTGGATCTCTACTTATGAATATGCCCAGTACGGCAATATACAAGCAGAGAGAGAAATAATGAGATCCTTATGAATTAAAAAACCTCTGTAATGTCATATTTGCTTTTTAGATAAAGGTTTGCTTTTTAGATTTTTCATGCTATATTTGGATCTCTACTCATGAATATGCCCAGTACGGCAATATACAAGAGAGAGAGAGAAGTAATGAGATCCTTATGATTTAAAAAACCTCTGTAATGTCATATTTGCTTTTTAGATAAAGGTTTACTTTTTAGATTTTTCATGCTATATTTGGATCTCTACTTATGAATATGCCCAGTACGGCAATATACAAGAGAGAGAGAGAAGTAATGAAATCCTTATGAATTAAAAAACCACTGTATTGTTATATTTGCTTTTTAGATAAAGGTTTACTTTTTAGATTTTTCATGCTATATTTGGATCTCTATTTATGAATATGCCCAGTACGGCAATATACAAGAGAAAGAGAGAAGTAATGAGATCCTTATGAATTAAAAAACCTCTGTAATGTCATATTTGCTTTTTAGATAAAGCTTTGCTTTTTAGATTTTTCATGCTATATTTGGATCTCTACTTATGAAAATGCCCAGTACGGCAATATACAAGAGAGAGAGAGAAGTAATGAGATCCTTATGAATTAAAAAACCTCTGTAATGTCATATTTGCTTTTTAGATAAAGGTTTGCTTTTTAGATTTTTCATGCTATATTTGGATCTCTACTTATGAAAATGCCCAGTACGGCAATATACAAGAGAGAGACAGAGAAGTAATGAGATCCTTATGAATTAAAAACCTCTGTAATGTCATATTTGCTTTTTAGATAAAGGTTTGCTTTTAGATTTTACATGCTATATTTGGATCTCTACTTATGAAAATGCCCAGTACGGCAATATACAAGAGAGAGAGAGAAGTAATGAGATCCTTATGAATTAAAAAACCTCTGTAATGTCATATTTGCTTTTTAGATAAAGGTTTGCTTTTTAGATTTTTCATGCTATATTTGGATCTCTACTTATGAAAATGCCCAGTACGGCAACATACAAGAGAGAGAGAGAAGTAATGAGATCCTTATGAATTAAAAACCTCTGTAATGTCATATTTGCTTTTTAGATAAAGGTTTGCTTTTTAGATTTTTCATGCTATATTTGGATCTCTACTTATGAATATGCCCAGTACGGCAATATACAAGAGAGAGAGAGAATAATGAGATCCTTATGAATTAAAAAAACCTCTGTAATGTCATGTTTGCTTTTTAGATAAAGGTTTGCTTTTTAGATTTTTCATGCTATATTTGGATCTCTACTTATGAATATGCCCAGTACGGCAATATACAAGAGAGAGAGAGAAGTAATGAGATCCTTATGAATTAAAAAACCTCTGTAATGTCATATTTGCTTTTAGATAAAGGTTTGCTTTTTAGATTTTTCATGCTATATTTGGATCTCTACTTATGAATATGCCCAGTACGGCAATATACAAGACAGAGAGAGAAATAATGAGATCCTTATGAATTAAAAACCCTCTGTAATGTCATATTTGCTTTTAGATAAAGGTTTGCTTTTTAGATTTTTCATGCTATATTTGGATCTCTACTTATGAATATGCCCAGTACGGCAATATACAAGACAGAGAGAGAAATAATGAGATCCTTATGAATTAAAAAACCTCTGTAATGTCATATTTGCTTTTTAGATAAAGGTTTGCTTTTTAGATTTTTCATGCTATATTTGGATCTCTACTTATGAATATGCCCAGTACGGCAATATACAAGACAGAGAGAGAAATAATGAGATCCTTATGAATTAAAAAACCTCTGTAATGTCATATTTGCTTTTTAGATAAAGGTTTGCTTTTTAGATTTTTCATGCTATATTTGGATCTCTACTTATGAAAATGCTCAGTACGGCAATATACAAGAGAGTGAGAGAGAGAAATAATGAGATCCTTATGAATTAAAAATCTCTGTACTGTTATAATTGCTTTCCTAGATAAATGCAATGAGTACCATGATATTAACAAATACCCAGATATAGATTTTTACTTACATTATTTTGTATTGAAACGTATTTAATCATTTTATTAAAACATGTTTGGATAGCAACTATCGCTTCTAGAAGAAATTTTTATAATGCTATATTTGGATCTCATCTTAAAAATGTGTCCAATAAGGAAATATATGAGAGAGAGAGAGAGATCTTTGTGAATTAAAAATCTCTGTACTGTTATATTTACATTTTAGATCAATTCAATGAGTACCAAGATATTAACAAATATCCAGTAACCAGTTCATATATGTAACAATGAAACATATTATTGTTGATGAACATTTTCTGATGGGTTTTCTTATGTCTTAAAAATGCAGTTTTTATTTTTAAAATATTTTTAAAAGCATAAAATCTTTTCAATTTAGGATAAGGATTTTATATTACCCCAATGATGACATATCAAGATATTATCATATTACTTTATAATCAGTTAAGGTATCCATAGTAACGTTACCTCAATATCATTAAGGGTAGTATGAAAATGTGTTTCAATAAAGTTAAGAGCTTGAATTAAATATTTTAGTGATCAATACCTTTTATCCATTTTTATGATTTTCAGTTATTAAAAAGTGAACCTTATCATAATTTATGCCATTCCAACACAATTTAATCAAATGTCACATTTCATTTAATGCATTTAAAATGAAGGGGATATTATCAACGGCTTCCTGTCGAAAAGTACTAAATGTAATATGAATTCAATTTTCCTACTGTCCCGTATCAGTTAAATTGGCAAGCACGAAATAAAATAAATGCTTATGAAATGGAGTTTTATTTTCCGCAATAAAGATTGATTGCGTCACGTTTAGAGATAAGAAACGTAAAATATCTACGGATTGTACATTAAACGACCATTCGGTTTGCATATTTACCTAGAATTATCTGCACAATTGACGGAACCAGAAAATGGCATTCAAGCAAACATGATTTCAAATTTTCCAAGCATATTTATTTCAAAATAATTCTCTTTCTAAATTCACTTTTCAATATTAAAGAATATTAATGCCTCGTATCTTTTATGAGATCGCTTCGGAAAAAAAGGCTGGCTCGTTACAGATACGAAAAAAGTATTTTTTTTTTTTTTTAATTTTTAACCCAATAAACAAAAAAAATTAACTTGAAAAATATATTCTGTGGGCTTTAGGCTTATCACGGGTAGTTTATAAAAAACTGTGAAGGAATTACGTTCTTCTGAGGAAAAGTAGTTTAATTTTTGATTCATCTTACAGAGATTAAATTTTTCTTTAAGCGCTCAAATAATTTTTTGTTTTTGTTTTACTAGAGAAAATAAAAATCATTCAACTCGGTAGCAGTTTTTAACATTATTGTAACGCACGCATTTTTTTCTCTTTAAAATAACGATTTAGTTTTTGCACTTGCAAAAGAATATTAACAGTTTTCACTCTTAAAAAATGTATTTTATGTTGGACAAAAACTGAGATACTTTTAAATTTATAAGTACCATAGCAATAAATTACAAATGAAAATTATAGATTAATTAGAGAGAAATCCTTATGAATTAAAAAATATCTGTACTATTATATTTGCTTTCTAGATGAAGATATATGAAAACTGAGGTACTTTTAATTTATATAAAATTGAATACATTTTTTGAAGTATAAGTACCATAGCAATAAATTACAAACGAAAATTACGGAATTAACTATAGAGAGAGCCTTTTGAATTAAAAATTTTTGTACTGTTATATTTGCTGTCTAGATAAAGATATATGAAAACTGAGATACTTTTAAGTTATATAAAATTGAATAAAAGCAATGAGTACCACCATAGTAACAAATATCAAGTAGACCGTATCTATATATGCCAATGAAATGCGTTATTGATGAACAATTTCTGATTTTTTTTTTTTTATCAGATAAAAATGCAGTTTTTACTTTTAAGATATTGAAATATTGATAGAGAAAATTAAAATCATTCCTCTCGGTAGTAGTTTTTAACATTATTATAATTCACGCATTTTTTTTCCTCTTTAAAACAACGATTTAGTTTTTGTATATGCAAAAGAATATTGACAGTTTTCCATTTTAAAAAATGTATTTTTATATATATTAAATATATATTAAAATTGTCGTTCATAATAAATCGTAAAATTTAAATCAGATTACGTTTAAACTTTGCGTTTATCGTTGTCGGAGTATATAATTGGTGGTTATACAAAACGAAATCTGGCACTTCAAATCATTAGAAAAGTTTATCATGATTTAAATCATCACTGCTGAAACACACCCATAGTGTAATTACACAATTCCAGCCCTACTCGTTTCTCTTCAATTTAGATTTATAAATAATAATTATAAACAAATACGATTATCTTTATCAAAAGTTAAGGCAAATATAAATTAAAATCCTCGGTCATAATAAATCATAAAATTTAAATCAGATTAAGTTTACACTTTGCATTTATCGTTGTCGGCATATATAACTGGTGGTTATACAAAACTAAATATGGCCCTTCAAATCATTACAAAAGTTTTACAAGATTTAAATCATTAATGCTGAAACATTTCCAAAATGTAGTTAAAAAACTCACGCCATACATGCTTCTCGTAAAATTAGATTCATAAATAATATTTATAAAAAATTTATTATTTATTTTATTTAATTTATCAAAAGTTAAGGCAAATATATATTAAAATTCTCGTTCATAATAAATCGTAAAATTTAAATCGGATTACTTTTACACTTTGCATTTATCGTTGCCGCCATATATATTTGATGTTTGTAACAAACAAAACATGGCACTTCAAATGATTAGAAAAGTTTATCATGATTTAACTCATAAATGCTGAAACACGCCCAAATTCTAATTAAAAAACTCACGCCCTCTTCGTTTCTCTTAAATTTAGATTCATAAATAATATTTATAAAAAAATACGATTATCTTTATCAAATGTTAAGACAAATATATATTACAATTTTCGTTCAAAATAAAACGTAAAATTTAAATCGGATTACTTTTACACTTTGCATTTATCGTTGTCGGCATATATAATTGGTGGTTATATAAAACAAAATACGGCACTTCAAATCATTAGAAAATTTGAACAAGATTTAAATCATAAATGCTGTAGCTGAAACACGCCCAAAGTTTAATTAAAAAATTCACGCCATACACTTTCTATTAAATTTAGATTAGATCTTTATAATATTAGCCATTCCTTTTAAATTTTATATTTTTTTAAAAATACGATAATTTTTGCAAAAGTTAAGGCAAATATATATTTAAATTCTCGTTCCTAATAAACAGTAAAATTTAAATCTGATTACGTTTACACTTTGCATTTATCATTGTCGGCATATATAATTGGTTGTTATACAAAACAAAATATGGCGCTTCAAATCATTAGAAAAGTTTTACAAGATTTAAATCATAAATGCCGAAGCTGAAACACGCCCAAAATGGTTGTTCTCTGCAAAATCTACATCCCCTAATAGAACAATGGGAATATTTAACTTGACATTTCATGTGCCTTTAATTTCATTGACTCTTATTTGCTCAGTTCTTGAGAATGAATGAGAAATGGCACGTTCGAATTCGTTGAGCTTTCGCTGTGATTTCTAAATTGGATTAGACGAAATGCCAGAACCTGAATGTCTCAGTGAGACCAGGCTGGGCTTCTTCGAATCTGTAAATACGAATTAGCTTTAATTAAAGGAGGGTACTTTCGTTTGTCTTCAAATATACGCTGCTGGGCATCTTTGTGAAGGGAAATGCAATTTTGAATTATGTATTTTGCGCAGAGCAAGGCGATGACATGTTATTACATTGATGTTTATTGCAAAATATGAATAAGAAACATTTTCGAAGAATGCCAAATCCATTCTAACTTAATTTTGAAATTCAAACCAGTTGTTACAAAGATATATTTGTTCTAATACTTTAAATAAATCATGCATATGAAACTTTAATCCATGCAACTACTCAAAGGAAATTCTTAATTCAAGCTAAATATTTTCTGATTATTTATAATTTTTGATGGATATCTTTCACAGAGAAGGGCTAATTTCGTTTTACGTTAAAAATAATAAGACTATTTAATTTTAAAATCATGCATTGTATGAGAAAGGGATAAACTTTTCATCAGATTTTATTTCTAAATTTTATTCACGTCTTTATATTCTGAACGTCACGTCTTTATATCTTTATTTTCCTCATAAATCTACATATCCTATACGTTTTAAGAAATCTGAATACCAAAAGTACGAAAGCGTCTTAGAGAATAATAATAATAATTTAATAATAATAATTAAATAATAATAATTTCATGTACATGAAATTATGCATAGAAAATCTTATAGACATATAAAAAAATTTTAAGGATCTTTATAAAATCTTAGGATTTTGTAATATATATATATATATATATATATATATATATATAATACTTATTATAAATTTAAAAATCTTAAGGTTATAAAAATAATTTAAAAGTAAAAACTACATTTTTGTCCGATAAAAAACCATCAGAAAATGTTCGACGAGAACACATTTCATTGGCATATATAGATAATGTCTATAGATACTACCAATATATATATAAACATATATATATATATATGTGTGTGTGTGTGTTTTGATATTATCTAAATATGTCAATGAAATGTGTTATTGACGAACATTTTTCACTTGCAACAGCAGTGCAGAAAATGCAGTTTATACATTTAAAGTATTTTTAAGAGCTTAATTTTTTTTTTACATTTATAAAAAAGTTTTTATATTCCCCCAATGGTGACATATCAAGATATTATCTTATTTCTTTATAATCAGTTAAGGTATCCATAATAGCATTACCTCAATATCATTAAAGATAGTATGAAAATGTGTTTGAATAAAAGTAAGAGCTTCAATTAAATAACTTAGTAATAAATACCTTTTATCCATTTTTATGATTTTCAGTTATTAAAAAGTAAACCTTATCATAAGTTATGTCTTTCCAACACAATTTAATCAAATGACACATTTCATTTAATGCATTTAAAATGAAGAGGAGATTATCAACGGATTCCGGTCGAAAAGTATTAAATGTAATATAAATTCAATTTTCCTACTGTCCTGTATCAGTTAAATTGGCAAGCACGAAATAAAATAAATGCTTATGAAACGGAGTTTTATTTTCCGCAATAAAGATTCATTGAGTCACTTTTAGAGATAAGAAACGTAAAATATCTACGGATTGTACATTACACGACTATTCGGTTTGCATATTTACCTAGAATTATCTGCACATTTGATGGCACCAGAAAATGGCATTCAAGCAAACATTATTTCAAATTTTCTAAGCATATTTATTTCAAAATAATTCTCTTTCTAAATTCATTTTTCAATATTAAAGAATATTAATGCCTCTTATCTTTTATGAGATCGCTTCGGAAAATAAGGCTGGCTCGTTACAGATACGAAAGAAGTATTTTTTTTTTTTAATTTTTAGTCCAATAAACACAAAAAAAATTAACTCGAAATATATATTCTGTGCGCTTTAGGCTTATCACGGGTAGTTTATAAAAAAACTGTGAAGGAATTACGTTCTTCTGAGGAAAAGTAGTTTTATTTTTGATGCATCTGCAGAGATTAAATTTTTCTGTAAGCGCTCAAATACTTTTTGTTTTTGTTTTACATTTAACTATAGAAAATAAAAATCATTCAACTCGGTAGCAGTTTTTAACATTATTATAATGCACGCATTTTTTTTTTTTTTTTAAAACAACGATTTATTTTTTGTATATGCAAAAGACTGTTAACAGTTTTCACTCTTAAAAAATTTATTTTATGTTGGACAAAAACTGAGATACTTTTAAATTTATAAGTACCATAGAAATAAAATACAAATGAAAATTATAGATTAACTAGAGAGAGATCCTTATGAATTAAAAAATATCTCTACTATTATATTTGCTTTCTAGATAAAGATATATGAAAACTGAGTTACTTTTAATTTATATAAAATTGAATACATTGTTTGAAGTATAAGTACCATAACAATAAATTACAAATGAAAATTATAGATTAATTATAGAGAGACCCTTATGAATTAAAAATCTATGTATTTGCTTTTTATATGAAAGCAATAAGTACCAAGATATTAACAAATATCCAGGCATAAATTTTTACCTACATTATTTTGCATGGAAATGTATTTAATCAATTTAATAAATGCATGTTTGGACGCCCACTTTTGCTTCTAGATACTAATTCAAACATTTTCGTGCTATATTTGGATCTCTACTTATGAATATGTCCAGTAAGGAAATATACAAGATATAGAGAGAGATCCTTATGATTTAAAAATTTATGTATTATTATATTTGAGTTTTAGATAAAGGCAATAAGTACCAAGATACCACAAATAACCAAACATAAATTTACACTATTTTGCATTGAAATGTATTTAATCACTTTATTAAACAGATGTTTGGATAGCAACTTTCACTTTTAGATACGAACTTTTTTCATACTTTATTTGGATATCAACTTAGGAGTATGTCCAGTAAGGAAATATACAACTCACATTGAGTTTTTTAACTGAACGTGTAAGCTTAATTCAACTGTATTTCATTTATATTTATGTCAAGACAGGATATTGCCTTCCGTGAGGATTTTTATGGGTAACTCCTCCTCATTTTTAAATCGTACCCGAAAAGCTTACACTGGGGAATCTGACTATTTGCGAAAGAAGCTTTATACAAACTATGAATGCTACTACAGCCAACAGCGGATTCGAACAGGACCGCTACAGCAGCGCACATTACCACTGAATCACAAACCAGGCAATTATTCATATTTATAAATCTACTACTACTACACCACACCACATCACTGTGCCTGGAGCTGAGTTGCCCCTATACAGTTTGGGAATAATGTGGGTAAATTGAATGGACACACGGTGAAGGCGGCAAAATTTTCGTAAAATTCACTTTCTGAGATACAGAAGCTGAACAATGAAGAAGATTTTTACAAAAACCGAAGAGAATAACAAAAAAATATATAATTTAAAAAAAGGAGGAAATATGAAATGAGGCAATATATAAAATATATAAATACAAAAGGTAAATTATTAGAAAACCTTTTAAGCAGTGAAATACAATAAACACTACGTTAGAGAATATACAAAATCAAAGAGGTGAAGGAATATTCATCAAAGAAATTATTATACAAACTAGAAAAGAGTAACAACTAATAAATAATTTGACAGTAGAAGTAGTTGCTGCAAAATTATGAACAATTAAAATATAAAAGGCAGGAAAATTTGCATACACCCACATAAGACGATATACACTGAAGTGACAAAAGTCATGGGATAGCAATATGCAAATTTTCAGATGGCAGTAGCATCGCGTAGAACAGGTATAAATGCGCAGTGCTTTCGCAGAGTTTTCATTTCTGTTCAAGTTATTCATGTGAAGAGGTTTTGACGTGATGATGACCGCACGACGGGAATTAACAGACTTTGAACGCGGAATGTTAGTTGGAGCTAGACGCATGGGTCATGCCATTTCGGAAATCGTTAGGGAATTCAACATTCCCAGATCCACTGTGTCAAGAGTGTGCCGAGAGTATGAAATTTCAGGCATAACATCCCACCATGGACGGCGCAGTGGTCGACCGCCTGCACTTAACGACCGAGACCGGCAACGTCTGCAAAGAGTCGTAAATTCTAACAGACAAGCAACACTGCGTCAAATAACCGCAGAAATCAATGTGGGACGTACAAGGGACTTGTCTGTTAGAACTGTGCGGAGAAATTTGGCTTTCTTGGGCTATTCCAGCAGAAGACCGACTCGAGTGCCTTTACTGACAGAACGACATCGCTTGCAGCGACTCTCGTGGGCACGTGAGCATATCGATTGGTCCCTAGATGAATGGAAAACCGTGGCCTGGTCCGATGAGTCACGATTTCAGTTGGTAAGATCTGATGGTAGGGTTCGAGTGTGGCGCAGATCCCACGAAGCCATGGACCCAAACTGTCAGCATGGCACTGTTCAAGCTGGTGGTGGGTCCGTAATGGTGTGGGCTGTTTTTTCATGGCATGGACTTGGTCCTCTGGTGCGACTGGACCGAACATTGACTGGAAATGCTTATGTTCAGCTACTTGGAGATCACTTGCAGCCATTCATGGACTTCAGATACCCAAACAACGATGGGATTTTTATGGATGACAATGCGCCATGTCACCGGGCCACAACTGTTCGCGATTGGTTTGAAGAACATTCTGGACAATTCCAACGAATGATCTGGCCACCTAGATAGCCCGACATGAATACCGTCGAGCATTTATGGGACATCATCGAGAGGTCTGTTCGTGCCCAAAATCCTGCACCATCAACGCTTTCACAATTATGGACGTCTATCGAGACAGCATGGCTCAATATTCCTGCAGAAGACTTCCAACGACTTTTTGAGTCCATGCCACGTCTAGTTGCTGCACTTCGCCGGGCGAAAGGAGGGCCGACACGATATTAAGAGGTATCCCATGACTTTTGTCACTTCAGTGTATATTGAAAAATGACGAAAATTATGCTTCTCCATGTAATTTTATTAATGAAACAAATACTAAAAACCTCAGTGCAAATTTCATCCACAGTTTTATAACATATATAATAAAGGACATGTACAAAAACAGTTAAACCTCTACCTCAAATACAAGAAGAAAAAAAAAACCTTTGAATTTTTAAAATATGAACATGGAGAAAAAGCCATTTAAAATTTTCATTTTTGAAAAAATTACCTTAAATTACATGGATATACGTATTCCGCCTATAGTAACGAGCACTGTATAAATTTAAGTTTATATAAAACATTTCATGCATATATTTCTAATACAAATATTCCATTTCCACTGAACCTGAAGATCAGTGATTATTGATGCTATATAAATTTTTATGGCCTTCATATTATATACAATATTCTGAGGATCTTTCATATAGGTCATATTTTGTATATTTACGCATACTAAAATGCTTTGACTACAATCTTTTTGTAGAGGTATACGTTTCATATTCCAGTTGTTCTCATACAGCACATACTTTTAGCTTGTAGTAAAAATCTGTATTTTCCCACTAAAACAACACATGAAGGAGAACTCTTATATGTGTTGTACACCAAGTTTGCAGACAATTTGGATATCATGTTAGCATGTACTATTACATAATTTGGGTTTTAACTCACATTTTTTATTTTCTTAGGTACATTATTAATATGAGATTCTTGTGCAGAACATCTGATGAATTTTTCTTTCTGTATATTCTCAGCAATAGATGGAAGGTATTCAAAAATATTAATTTATTAATTTTATTTTTTTTTTTTTTTTTTTTTTTTTATTTTTTATTTATTTTTATTTTATTTATTTATTTATTTATTTGCATTTAAACCCCATTGCTTGAAAGTTTTACTTCTATAACCGCACATTTTTTCCTTTTTAGGGGAAAGGTTGTCAGTTCTACGCCCAACGCTCTAGAGTCTTATTAGACGCGATATCTATGGTTTAAAGTGGATTCTGAACCACTAAAAACATTCATGGCACAACCGGTACTCGAACCCGAAACCTGTAGTACCGTGCGCCAGATTAATGTCATTCACTACTGCCAATCGTCAAAGTAGAGTCGTCACCAATAGAAATGCGCCCTTAAGGCTCGTTCCCACCGAGGCGTGAGGCGTTGAAGCGTGAAGCGTTGACCAATCACTAGCCTCAGAGCGTTGCCTGAAAGCGGTTGAAATCCACCGCTTCGAGTTGACCAACTTTCAACTCTCAAATGCTTGCCGCGTCAAGTGATTTGGATTGAGCCAATAGCAGATCTGTCATCTAGTAGAAGTAACTGGAACTTCACTAGGCGTAAAGCGATTTCTGAAGTTTCGGTGTGAACGGGTAGAAAATTTTCTTGCCTGCTGCGTGGCACGTCGCTGCCTCACGCCTCGGTGGGAACGAGCCTTTACACAAAGTGAGTATAGCGTTTTACATCAATAATCAGGCTGCTTGGAGTGAGTTTTCTGGATTTTCTTAAAAACCACACACAAATTAAGCCAGTTATCCCTAAAATGTGTTCCCAGTAGACAATATCTTTCTTTTTATGGCCCGTTGGTGGGTTGTTTATGCTATAAATAAGTGGAACACGAGACACCGATGTTCAGATTAAATAAATAAATAAAATAGTTTCATTTTAACTTATTGTATGCTCCAAACTAACAAAATAAAAAAAAAAAAAACTGTATGTGACTTGTGTAAAAACATATTATAATTTAACGAATAATTCAAAATTATTTTTATTCAATTCCTTCTATTAGCTTACACTCTCCCTATATATATCTCGTACAAATTTTCAATCGTTAATGAAAATACTTTTTATTCATCCAATCAAGTTCAAATACATTTTTTGGAACTTGTAGTGGAGGACACTGGATGTTAATACAGTTTTTTCAAATATTAATTCATTAATTAAATTTAATTAATTAATTTTAAGTTTTTATAGATTTAAGTTGCATATGTCTACCAATAGATGGCGCCAGATAAACTTAAAAAAATGAATGAAAATTATTTATAAAGGACTTTTCTGCAATATAGTGAAAAAAAAGTAGAATTGACTTTAAAAAAAAAAAAATTTTATATTACTTGTTTTTGAATTATTTTGCTCACGGAGATTTTTGTTCTCCATTTCTTTAAAGTGTAAAATCTGGAGGATGTAACTTGCAACAAATGTAAAAAAATTGCGTAAATAAATAAATCGTGTTTCTCACAAAAAAAAAAGTTTGCTGAGAAATAAAAACAATTGCAGTTGCGATGACAAAAAAAATTTGCTTTGCTAACTTATATAAAAACAATTCGAAAAAACTTTTATGTTAAGCAAACAATAGAATAAAATAGCGACTTGAATTAATTTGCAAATATATAAGTAAAAATATATTAAATTTCCTTTGAATTGAACTTTTTTAGTTAACTTCCTTATTCTCATATGAATTACTGTGTTTAGTTAATTAAAAAACTTAATAAAAGATAATAAATAAAAATATATTGATTTACAATAAAATAAAAATATAAAAGAAAATATAAGCAAAATTATATCAATTATTTACTACGAATTCAAAATTAAAATTCTCCAAAATTTCAATACACACTAAATTGATCATTTTTAACATCATATTCAGTATTACACTCAAGAGCCAAAACATTATGACCAACCCTACATTTTGCAATGAACTCGCCTGGATGACGTGGAAGGCACGCGATCAGATGGAAGTGGTATTTAACTGCTGCTGGAGAGTCTGAAGAATCATTCTTTCACTTACTTCTGTGTGTGATGGGAAAGGCTGCGGATCTAAGCGACTTTGATAAAGGGCAGATTGTAATGGCTCGAAGGCTCGGAACAAGTATGTCCGAAACTGCACGACTCGTGGGTTGTTCGCGATCTACAGTTGTTAGTACTTATGAAAAGTGGATGAATGACGGTGAAACCAGCAGTAGACGACAGGGTGTTGGACGTCCACACGCTATCAAAGAAAAAGATTGTCGGAGACTGTCTCGCATGGTGAAGCAAAACCGGAGCCAGACAGTGGCTCAGCTGACAGCCCAATACAATGCACGGCCAAGTAGAATAGTATCGAAGCACACTGTTCAGCGGACACTGTTGGATATGGGGCTACGCAGCAAACGTCCCACTCGTGTGCCTTTGCTGACCAAGCGTCATCGTCAACTGCGCGTGCGCTGGGCCCGGGAACATCGCGACTAGTCCATGGATCAGTGGGGGAGAGTTGTCTGGTCAGATGAATCATGGTTTGTCATTCATCACGCCGATCTTCGTGTCAGGATACGTCGCCTTCCAAGCGAACAGTTGCTTCCTCAATGTACAGTAGGTCATACACAGGCCGGTGGTGGCGGTATTATACTTTGGGGGACGTTCTCTTGGGCATCTCTGGGACCCGTGGTTGTGGTAGAGCAGACCATGAATACTACAGGGTATCTGAACATCATTGCGGACCAGTTGCACCTTACATGGCCTCTGTTTTTCCAGCTGGAAATGGAATGTTCCAACAGGACAACGCCCCTTGTCACAAGGCTAAAATTATGTTAGAGTGGTTCATTTGTGATGTCCTGGGACCGCAGTTCAGAGTTCAAAGACCACCAATTCGCAATATATAGACCGTTGCTTACGCACCTGGTACAATCTGTCTCCGGCCATCTACCAAGGACTTGTGGCATCCATGCTAAGGCGGGTTGAAGATGTGTTGCGCGCCGAACGGGGGCCAACTCGTTATTGACAGGTGGTCATAATGTTTTGGCTCTTGAGTGTATTTCTAAATTTATTAGGGTTGTCACTTACCATATTACTTAAGAATAATTTTAAAACCATTAGAAAATCCTAATATTCTTAGATGCATTGTTGGTTTGGTTTGTAGCTCTACGGTCATTTTTTGCACATTTTATGCTAATTAGTCCGGGACCTACAGTTTAATGCGGATTCCGAACCACTAATAAACATCCATGCACAGATACATTATGAATCACTATCTTCACCATCATTATAGTTTTTGTTTTATATAACATTTACAAAGCCTGAGACCATTAGATAGCATATGATTGCACACTGAGTATTGTAAAGCATTTATCCTTTTATTTTAAAAATATATCTTTATCCAAATGTAACTGTAACATTTATAAAAAAAAATAACAATACTGCTATTTTCTTTATTTATCTTACTATTTTTAACAATGGGTGGATTTTCCATTCTACAGTACACGTTGTGTACAAATGAAAAGCATCCATTTATCATGTTTTATTGGAGGCCTTCTTACATTTTTACTATACGCATCTGGGCTACTTTATTATATTAAAACCCAAATTAGCGTATTGGCTTTACAATGTGTTCCTTCATTCCTAGGTACCACAATAAAGCAGTGCTATCTTAAAAGATTAATAAATATATCTAATTCAACTGAAAATGTTGTAAAGGACTTTGGAATATTATTTGCCTTCTTTCATTTTTTACTATACGCATCTGGGCTTCTTTATTATTAAAACCCAAATTAGCGTATTGGCTTTACAATGTGTTCCTTCATTCCTAGGTACCACAATAAAGCAGTGCTATCTTAAAAGATTAATAAATATATCTAATTCAACTGAAAATGTTATAAAGGACTTTGGAATATTATTTGCCTTCTTTCATTTTTTACTATACGCATCTGGGCTTCTTTATTATTAAAACCCAAATTAGCGTATTGGCTTGTGTTCCTTCATTCCTAGGTACCACAATAAAGCAGTGCTATCTTAAAAGATTAATAAATATATCTAATTCAACTGAAAATGTTGTAAAGGACTTTGGAATATTATTTGCCTTCTTTCATTTTTTACTATACGCATCTGGGCTTTTTATTATTAAAACCCAAATTAGCGTATTGGCTTTTTACAATGTGTTCCTTCATTCCTAGGTACCACAATAAAGCAGTGCTATCTTAAAAGATTAATAAATATATCTAATTCAACTGAAAATGTTGTAAAGGACTTTGGAATATTATTTGCCTTCTTTCATTTTTTACTATACGCATCTGGGCTTCTTTATTATTAAAACCCAAATTAGCGTATTGGCTTTACAATGTGTTCCTTCATTCCTAGGTACCACAATAAAGCAGTGCTATCTTAAAAGATTAATAAATATATCTAATTCAACTGAAAATGTTGTAAAGGACTTTGGAATATTATTTGCCTTCTTTCATTTTTACTATACGCATCTGGGCTTCTTTATTATTAAAACCCAAATTAGCGTATTGGTGTTACAATGTGTTCCTTCATTCCTAGGTACCACAATAAAGCAGTGCTATCTTAAAAGATTAATAAATATATCTAATTCAACTGAAAATGTTGTAAAGGACTTTGGAATATTATTTGCCTTCTTTCATTTTTTTACTATACGCATCTGGGCTTCTTTATTATTAAAACCCAAATTAGCGTATTGGCTTTACAATGTGTTCCTTCATTCCTAGGTACCACAATAAAGCAGTGCTATCTTAAAAGAGGAATAAATATATCTAACTCAACTGAAAATGTTGTAAAGGACTTAGGAATATTATTTGCCTTCTTTCATTTTTTATTATACGCAGCTGGGCTTCTTTATTGTATTAAAACCCAAATTAGCGTATTGGCTTTACAATGTGTTCCTTCATTCCTAGGTACCACAATAAAGCAGTGCTATCTTAAAAGAGGAATAAATATATCTAACTCAACTGAAAATGATATAAAGGACTTAGGAATATTATTTGCTATGCATAATTTTTATTCCAATTTTTTGTTTATAATATAAGATTTCTTAGAAGGGCGGAGATTTGAGAGTATTTTCAAATACCTAGTAGATTATTTTCAGTTTATTTAGAATTTTTATAATATTGCTGTAATTCCTAAATAGAGATTGGTGACTTTCGAAAATGACCATTTTATTTGAATTTCGCGATTTTGCTAATTCACTTATGATATGCTAGGTGTATGAAAATAACTTTGACCAAAATTATTCTTTCCTCATTACCATATAGTATTTCTTCCTTTTTAGGGATACCTGCTGTTTCTTTGCAGGTTTACATGCATTATGTTTTATAAATATTATCTGCATACATGCATTATTTTTTATAAATATTATCTGCATACATGCATTATTTTTTATAAATATTGTGTGCATACTAATAATTTTAATTCTTACCATTATTTAAGTATGTGTATATATATTTTGCATGTATATTTAAAGTAATTTTACTTTTTAAAATATTTTACGTATGTGTATATATTGTATTTGAGTATTTTAGGTAATTTGTTTTATAAAATAATTTATGACTGTGTATTTATTTAAGGTAATTTGCTTTATAAAATAATTTATGATTGTGTATTTATTTAAAGTAGTTTGCTTTATAAAATAATTTATAATTGTATATTTATTTAAGGTAATTTGCTTTATAAAATAATTTTGCTTGTGTATATATTTAAGGTAATATAACCTTACTATGTTTGCATACTTAAGGTGATTTTTTTTACAAAATAATTTATGCTTGTGTACATATTTAAGGAGATTTTGCTTTATAATATAATTTATGTGGATGTATGCATTATGCTCTGGCGCAATAACAAAAATAATTAGATTAAAATGAAAAATTAGATTTACTAGTGAGTATTAAAAATTGTTCACTCAATACATAACAATATGCAATAAACAAGTTCATTTTATTTCTGTTCTTTTTTAAATTGAATTAGCCTTTAAAAATGTTCTGGAATTATTTGGAATTGAACTACTGTCACATCATCTGGAAAGAATCCTTACAATCAAACAATAATAATAAACTAGTATTAATCATCTATAAATTTATCAAACAATTCCAAATAATAACACTGATAGACAAAATTTAACTTTCTGCCTGTTAAATTAAATAGAACGGCTGTTTGTTATGGAATATTTTGCTCTGATTGCAAATTTTCACAGCATTTATGTTTTGAAATACGAAATTAAAAAGTTCATACTGTTGTAAATGGAGTAGTTTTTTTTTAATTTACTTATATGTATTATTATAAATCAAAATATAGTTTTTAACGATTTTCTACTGTATTTTACTTGGGGAACATCACTTTTTAGTGTCCAGAAATAATCTACAAGAATATTTGGATTCCATTTTCTCTGCTAATGTTTTTCAATAGTTGAAATATTTTCATAAACAGTGTCTAGAATTTTAAGAAACAAGCCCAAGTGTAAATCCAGAAAATGAATTTTTAGAGACATATGTCCCATAGCTTCATAATTTTGAAAGAGTTCTGAAACTAGTTCTCCATATCTCTCAGCCTTTCTATTGCCAAAAAAAATCTTTTTAAAATTTCCATGCAACTTTTAAAAATATTTTTTTTTTCCGTGCAACTTTTACAATCCCATTCAAACTTTCCTCATAATCATGGTCCTTCATAAGCTCCCTTATTTGTGGGTCTACAACTCTCTTTTATTTTAACCTCACTGATCCTAGGAAATTTGTTCTTTAAGTACAGGATACCTGAACCACTTTTTTCCATAGCTTTAACAAAATGTTTCATTAATCCAAGTTTAATGTGTAAGGGAGGGAGATATAAGCTTTCAGGATTTACAAATGGATGAAAAGTTACTGTTGTTTTTCCCCTTTCCTCCCTAGATATCAAATTTCTTTTTTGCTTCTCGACAAAATTATTTTTGCTATCCATGTTATTCCCCTCGCATAGAAAACAATAAAATTTAGTATATACTTCCTGGAGACCTAACAAAAGTTCTATAACTTTCAAATCGTCACATATATACCAAAAATGCTGTTGGAATTTTATCTTCGTTAGCAAAATCTTCATGTTGTCATACGTCTCTTTCATATATTTGATACGTTCTTCATGTTGCCATACGTCTCTTTCATATATTTGATACGTTCTTCATGTTGTCATACGTCTCTTTCATATAGTTGATACGTTCTTCATGTTGTTATACGTCTATTTCATTTATTTGATACGTACTTCATGTTGTCATTTGTCTCATTTCCAACAAGAAAGATCCTGTCTTTTAAATTGAGTTTAGAGGAATCTATATTCAACCTCCAATCCTTAGGATGAAGAAGGATCTCCTAACTCACTCAGTAATGAATCTGCATCAGTACAATACACTAAATTGCCTTCTGCGGAGAACAGGCATTGGATGTCTTGTTTACCTTCAACAATAAAAAGAAATTTTAATTCTCTTCTCAAAAAGATTAGAACCCTTTAATCTGGATGCCAGTATTTCTACTTAATTCTTTGACAAGTTTAGATCATGAATTAGATCTTTGAGTTCAGACTGATTGATTATATGAAATTCTGTAGTCGTTCCGCCAAAATTTGGGATTTCAATGGGGGTTTTTTCTGGACTTAATTGTAAATCTTTATCACCTCATTTTCTCAATGTAAACTCCAATTCTCAGGTGGGGCTGGGATTTTAAGCATTTTGCTGTGGGGAACAGGCCTGATAGGAAGGATGTTGAGATATTTAAGGATTTGCTTGGTTTTGCTTGTTATTCCAGCAATTTTTGTAATGCAGCAATAACATTCCTTGGAGTGGTCGTTTGGTTCCCTTCATATCATTGGAATTTCAAATGGCAGATGTCGCGAATTTACGTTAAGCCAAAAATTAAGTAATGTTACACATGAAGCACAGCATCTATGACTTGGGGCTCTCATAGAGTCTCAAGATATGTTCTGACTACTTATTTAACACCCGAAATAAAGTTCATATGCCTTTTTTTAAATACTAGTAAGATAAAGGTAAATTTTAATATTCCTGTTATGCAGTATAACTATTATAATAATAATTTCTATTGTATCTTATTTCGAGTGCAAATTTTTATTGTTAACTTATCAAATAGAAATAATACGCAAATTTATCATCTATATTGTAGTACAAAAAGTAAATTATTAAAATTATATTACTAAACATTCCGTTGAACAATTTGTGTTTTTTCAATAACATTACTGATAAATAAAATAAAAAATTAAAATAATATCCCAATGAAATGAACTTGTGCACCTGTCGCCATCTGTTGAGCTAAACTGAACAAGCTAGTTTCAGCTTGCATTTTTTATCTAAGCATTTCTCTTATTTCTAATGATATCTTTTCTTGAATGGCTGTGTTTATTCATTACATTGGTCGACAGAAAACTTATTAAATGTAGCTATTCCGTAGCTACGCTTAATCGAATATAAACAACAAATATTGACCCTCGGTTGACCACTCATTTTTTGTGGGGACACACAGGGACACCCTGTATATATATATATATATATATATATACATACGTATATATCATCTATATATATATATATATACAGGGTGTCCCAACAAGACCGGATAAACTCTGCACAGCCAGATTCGTTGTTTGGAATACATAAAAAATGTCCAAAGAACTGTACCTCTACGACCCACAGTTTTCGAGAAAAATGCGAGAGAAAGTGTATGACATCATATCCGGCTTACAAAAAAACCTTTATTCGAAACACGAACATCAGTATTTGCATAATTTTAAATAGGAAGATGTTCGAAATGTCCCGAAAGCATGCATGCGAACGTCGTGGAATGGTTGACTGTATATGTTCTAGCATCGTAGCGTCCACAAAAGTAAACGCACTAATGGAGACGAGCAACCAAGTGCATTTCTGAAGTAATCTCTGAAGTTTTGAAGTAATTCTCCATTTCTTTTGCGTAAGTCTACTAAAGTTAACAAATGGCTACAAAAATGTTGACAAACTTACTTAATGTCTAGTTACTATTTTTTTTAGTAACGATGTTCATTTTTCGAATAAAGGTTTTTTTTTTTCGTAAGCCGGATATGACGTCATACACTTTCTCTGGCATTTTCTCGAAAACTATGGGTCTTAGAGGTACAGTTCTTTGGGCATTTGTTATGAATTCCAAACAATGAATCTGGCTGTGCAGAGTTTATCCGGTCTTGTTGGGACACCCTGTATATATATATATATATAGATGATAAATACACCCTGTATATATATATATATATATATATATATACAGGGTGTCCCTGTGTGTCCCCACAAAAAATGAGTGGTCAACCGAGGGTCAATATTTGTTGTTTATATTCGATTAAGCGTAGCTACGGAATAGCTACATTTAATAAGTTTTCTGTCGACCAATGTAATGAATAAACACAGCCATTCAAGAAAAGATATCATTAGAAATAAGAGAAATGCTTAGATAAAAAATGCAAGCTCAGACTAGCTTGTTCAGTTTAGCTGCGACAGGTGCAGAAGTTCATTTCATTGGGATATTATTTTACTTTAATTTTTTATTTTATTTATCAGTAAATGTTATTAAAAAACACAAATTGTTCAACTGAATGTTCAGTAATATAATTTTAATAATTTACTTTTTGTACTACAATATAGATGATAAATTTGGGTATTATTTCTATTTGATAAGTTAACAATAAAAATTTACATTCGAAATAAGATACAATAGAAACTATTATTATAATGGTAATACTGCATAACAGGAATATTAAAACTTACCTTTGTCTTACTAGTATTTTTTAATTTAATTCTGTTTATAAAATAGTTTTTTGGTAATTGTAAATTTTTAAACCTTTAATAAAATTTGCATTACACGAGAAGAGAGCGAGTTAAAAACAATTTCCTCTGAGTTGGTGACAGAAAGCCGTATATAAGAATTATAGTTATTAAATTGATGTATTAAAAAAGCTATTTTGCACATTATTCATTTTAATTAGGAAGTGTTACTTGAATTAGTCATTTTATCATTGGTTTTACTGATTTTTAAAAAGAAACCAATGACTTTATATGTTGCATATTATGAAATATGAACAAAAGATGCATTTGATCTGCAAATTATAAAACACTGAAATTATTATTATTATTATTATTTAATGGTAGGTAAAGAAATTAAGTAATATATAAAATTCATTAACATTTTATAAGTGTATATTTTATCACTAGATGGCAGCACTAATAATCTAATGAATGCAAATTTGTTGAATTAAAAAGTGAATTTTTCAGTTAGAGAATCATTACTAATATCTTAAAAGGCCAATATGATCTTAAGAACACTATGATGCCTTGTACAATGTCAATTGTTAAAAAAATAATTGTACATTTATTGTTATATATAGGCTAGAGTGGAAGTACTTAATCATATGATATATTTGAACAACCCCTATTTTCTCTACAATTGCTTAATTTTTCTTCCAAAAATTGGCAACATGTTAATATATTTACAGTTTTGCTCACATGAAAAGAAATCACATTCTTGTTGGCAATAGATTCTTTGCTCCTATCTGAAGTAAACATTCGGGTAAGTGATTTTTATATTTTTTTGTATTCGAAGTTTTGTTTTAAACTGCTACAGTGTAGATAGATTATATAATTATAATTTCCCTTACATGGTGAATCTGAAATAGTTCAAAAAATTTCATAATTAGTAAAAGTCTGATAAACAAACAAGGCGGTGGTAGGGATACTTATAATATTGAAATTAGAGATATAGCATTGGAAAATTAGATGTATTAATTTTGTTGTGAATTATCTGAGTAGTTTTTCACAAAATTTATTTGGCTTAAAGAGTGTTTGAAGGTTGTACTTTCGTATATAGAGAAAAAGGATGTATTTTATAATAGACCTTCTAAAATAAGTTTTAACACATTTCATTGTATGTTTCTTGTTCATAATGTTTGTTTTAATGATGTACAAAACCCTTTTTGTATGTGAAATGAATCTTTTCCAACAATAAAATTGATGATTGTTTGTTCATTTGAATTAATTTTTATGAATTTAATTGTTTGGGAAGTATGATGCTTTGAAGTTGAATGATACTAACAGCATGAAACCTGCTATTGACGATTGATTACTGATAAAATATACAGGGAAGAAAATTATGAAAATATTTATTGGTCAATTACTGAATATTTCAGGAGATAGATTGAACGTGAAATGTGCTTGTAAAATTAAAGATTCCAAATTTAATATATATAAAGATTCCAACTTTAATTTATATATATAACTTTTATTCATTTGGTGTGATCCCCGTCATGAGCTAAATAATGTATTTTTAAAAAATGTAATGTTTTAATGAAAGTTAATTTTTTTAGTAATCCTTACATTTATTTATTTTCATAATTAATTTAGCAGTTTGTTAACAAACTATACAAATAACAGTGAAACTAAGTTTTAAAAATATTTTAAAAATTTACAACAAAATGTTATAATTAATTTTTGTTTACTCACTCAGTTTTAAGTCTGACTAAGTAGAAGTGTGTAATTTGAAAGATTAGCAATGAATCATTATCATGAATGTTTTCGTTGTAAAGTTCCACTGATAAGATTTAAGAAAAACAAAATATTATTCTCATTTTTTTCAACAACAGTTTATTGTGTCACATAATTTGTTTTAAAAAGTGCCAAAAATCAGTTTATTACATTAGAGATTAAAAAATATTTATTTTTTTGTAGACAGTCAGGAAATAAATGTATTTATGTACTGTTTAAAATGAATTGTGTTCGAAATCCCTTCCAACAATCTTTTTAATTCTAAACAAAAATTATTTGTCATCGGAATTAAAAATATATATATTCATATTGTAGAAGAAACAACATCTACAGAATAACTGACCAAGTTTGATAGATCTAGGACTTACCATTTACACATTAGTACTCTACACGCACACAAACTCTATTTTAATATTAAGATGTGATGCAAAAGAAAATAAAAAAAAATAAAAATAATTCGCTAATAATATTTAATAATATAAGTTCGTTAATACATGATTTCATATTAGTGAAATTTATAATTTCATGAATTTTAAGGTTATTCACATAGTGTACCTTTTTTCAATTCGCATTCTAGTGGTTAATAAATCTACATATTGGGAAATTCATACTGCAAAAGTTCTCAAAAACTATAACATTGACATTTTAAATTATAAAAAAACAAAATACTGGGTAAAGCTACGTTTTATATTATTTTCAGTCAAATACTGAGGAATTCATAAAGAAATTTTAAAAATTCCAGCACAAAGCTTCGTTTATTGATCTCCTCTTCACCTGCGCAATGGTGCCATCTATTGGTCAGAATGTAATTAAATCGAATAACACAAAATGTTCTGCTATGAACTAAAATTATGTACAATGCTAGCCGTTAAAATTGCTACTCGTCATAGGGAAATAAATAGTAAAATCATTATTCAGTGCAGAGGGATTAATTCTTAATAAACCAACGTTCTATTCGATGAAAACGATGCATAGATATATCTCTAGAAGAACCAAGTTCATCACCAGATTCACGAAATGGAAATTTAACAGTAAATCTACCTGGAGAGTCACGAGAGGAGGTCTGTATGAAATGAATTTCACACTCAAGAAGGAATCACTTATAAGATTTTGCGTTTGAAATTCTTTCTAATTGCCAAAATTTGTCAGGTTCAAACTTCAACGGCATTGCAACTAGCATGATTTGATATGATTTCTTGAGAAGCTCGTTTTGTCTTTCCGAGAATTATCCAAACGAAAATTGACTCTAAAGTAGAAAATGAATGTACCAGAATATTTAAATCTCCATTGAGTATAATTAAATTAATGACGTCTGTGATTAAAAGAATGTTTATTGAAACAGACTGGAGACACTTGGTATCTGCTAACTGCAATTGTTTGAATGTTGTCAAAATATATGCATCGACTCGACATGAAGTCGCAGGTGATTTTAAGTATGATTAATGCATCAAGTATGCATTAAGTGTGATTAATGCATCTTGCGTTTTTTTAAATATTGATGTTATTCGTAACTGAACCGAACTTATAACCCCAACCCCTTTTGGCTAATTCAAAGCGCCTGCACTTATATTTACATTTTATAACACATACGGTTATATTATATACGGTTTAGTTGTAATAAATTAATGCATTAAAGCACTAAATTAACACGCACATTAACATTAACACACTGAAATACTTTCGAAACAAAATACTGTCTTCTAACGGTCCTACAGTTTCAAGAGGTCTACTGAGAGACGACTTATTGCATATCAGTGTTCCTCAAAGGATTTGCTACTGACACCTCAACATAGAAATTAGTGCTATGTTGAGTGTATTAGTACTATATATGTGCAAACTACACTACATCTCATAGAAGGAAATATTCACCATCGACCAGATATTATCAAGTAAATGTGCCACTGTTTGCAATTTATGCGTTATATCTTGGTGGAATAGTGTGAAAAAAAACATTGTGCATGAAGTTTGTTCTAAATTTAATATGAAATAGAAATCGAACACCTCAATAATTTTTTTTAAGCATTCAATGAAAACAGGTGATTATAAACATTTTTCAGGACAAATTTCAAAAAAATGTCCTCAAATTACATATGCTTCTTCATAGTAAAATATTATGCTTTGCATGCAGTAGATTTTGAAGGATTGATGATTCAAATCCATACTTCAGATATTTTAGAGAATTAATGAAAGTAAGCTATTAATGAAAATAACTGTTGTCAAATACGGAAAGTAGGAAAAATATTTAGAAATATTTGAATTTATGAAATTTTGGATGCCTCATTCGGGCAAGGAAATGTCAACTTTACATGAATGCATACACTCCAAATAATAAGTACAAACATGATGAAAGTATAATCATAATATAAAATATCTATTTAAGAATTGAAAATTATTTACTTTAACAATTTTTAGAAGAAATATGTTCAGATAATTGTTTTCGATTTTGAATTTTTTGCTTTCAATACAATTATCAATAGTTGGGTCATACTATTCTACATCATAAATATTAGCTAATAAACACATCTTCGTGGGTTTTCATGGTTTTCTAAATATAAACTTTACACAGTGAAGAATTAGGTCTTACTTTTGTTTTATCAGTACATTAAGGATAAAATTTTACCCCTTTTTCCTGACATTTTTTTTAGTTTATGATTGACAGTCGTTGGGTAAAGTAACAAAACTTTAATTTCAAAATTTTCTTTTCTAACTTTACCTCAGTTTCTATAAGGCATTAAACTGCTTAAAAATATTTATATCTATCGTTTCTACTGAATGAAGCATAATTACATTTTTGTTAATTAATAATGAATGTGTATTACATAACACAGTATTTGCCGAAAGTACAAAAGTTGTCACACTTTCACGAAGAATATTCATGTTTCTTTACTCAATCTTTTTAAATTATACAATTAATATCAAATAATATAATTAATGCATTACTAAATACAATAAAAATTAATGAACATTTTTCTTCATTGAATTTTTATCCTCGAAAAAAAAAATATCCTTAAAATTTGTTCAACATTTTAATTTAATGATCTAGTCATTTTTCAACTTCAAGCCTAAGCAAGCGACAATGACATTACGATGCACCAACTTACTAATATAAATAAATACACATATCATCAAAAGCAAAAATTCTTATTCTGTTATTTTTTAGCTTACTCTTGTAGACGATTAGTATCGCATCGTTCTATAAAGGCTATAAATTAAATATATTTTTTTTTACTCATAAAAGATTCTAATGTACATTTACTATTAAGATACGTAAATTAATAAGAAGTATACTTAAAAATTTCTTAGTTTCATAGCATGTTACAGGAAAAAAACAATGACTTTAATTTCCTGCAATTCCTATGTTATATTCAAAATTTTAATATAATAATAATAGTCATCATTGGTACTACAAAAGATTCTGACATCCTTTAAGACTTTTCGCCATTCCATATGACTAGATACCTTTTGTTTCCAGTTAATAATTCTTATTCTCTTCAAGACCCTATCACTTCACTCGATATCCCTATCTAACTGTTGGTGTTCCTCTGGGTCTATATCCGTTGAGGTTTTCCTTAAGGAGTCTTCTTGTTGTTCTATTTGGATCCATTCTCTCTACATGACCTAACCACTGGATACTCCTCCTCCTTATCTCCGTAACAATATCTGATTCCTTGTAACAATCATAGATCTCTTTATTTGTTCTAATTACATATTCGTCGTTTTCACATACTGCTCCAAAAACATTTCTCAAAATATTGCTCTACTATACTCTCAGCCTCAGAGATTCTGACCTCCTTTAAAACTTTCCGCCATTCCACATGACTCCCTTTGTTTCCAGTTAATAATTCTTAGTCTCTTTAAGTCCCCATCACTTCACTTAATATCCACATCTAATTGTTGGTGTTCCTCTGGGTCTAGAATCGTTGATGTTTTCCTTAAGGAGTCTTCTGGTTGTTCCGTTTGGCTCCATTTTCTCTACATGACCTAACCACTGGATACTCCTCCTCCTTATCTCCGTAACAATATCTGATTCCTTGTAACAATCATAGATCTCTTTATTTGTTCTAATTCTACATTCGTCGTTTTCACATACTGCTCCAAAACCATTTCTCAAAATATTGCTCTACTATACTCTCAGCCTCAGAGATTCTGACCTCCTTTAAAACTTTCTGCCATTCCACATGACTCCCTTTGTTTCCAGTTAATAATTCTTAGTCTCTTTAAGTCCCCATCACTTCACTTAATATCCCCATCTAATTGTTGGTGTTCCTCTGGGTCTAGAACCGTTGATGTTTTCCTTAAGGAGTCTTCTGGTTGTTCCGTTTGGCTCCATTTTCTCTACATGACCTAACCACTGGATGCTCCTCCTCCTTATATCTGTGACAATATCTGATTCCTTGTATCAATCATAGATCCCTTTATTTGTTCTAATTCTATATTCGTCGTTTTCACATACTACTCCAAAAACATTTCTTAAAATATTCCTCTACCATACTCTCAGCCTCGGAGATTCTGACCTCCTTTAAGACTTTTCACCATTCCACATAACTAGATGCCCTTTGTTTCCATTTAATAATTCTTAGTCTCTTCAAGTCCCCGTCACTTCACTTCATATCCCCATCTAACTGTTGGTGTTCCTCTGGGTCTAGATCCGTTGATGTTTTTCTTAAGGAGTTTTCTTGTTGTTCTATTTGGATCCATTCTCTCTACATGACCTAACCACTAACTACTCCTCTACCTTATCTCCATGGCAACATCTGATTCCATGTAACAATCATAGATCTCTTTATTTGTTCTAATTCTATATTCGTCGTATTCACATACTACTCCAAAAACATTTCTCAAAATATTCCTCTACCATACTCTCAGACTTATAGATTCTGACCTCCTTGAAGACTTTTAGCCATTCTACATGACTCCCTTTGTTTCCATTTAATAATTCTTAGCCTCTTCAAGTCCCCATCACTTCACTTGGTATCCCCATCTAACTGTTGGTGTTCCTCTGGGTCTAGATCCGTTGATATTTTCCTTAAGGAGTCTTCTTGTTGTTCTATTTGGTTCCATTCTCCCTACATGACCTAACCACAGGATACTCCTCCTCCATATCTCCGTGATAATATCTGATTCCTTGTAACAATTATAGATCTCTTTATTTGTTCTAATTCTATATTCGTCGTTTTCACGTACTGCTCCCAAATCATTTCTCAAAATATTCCTCTACCATACTCTCTCTCATACATACTCTACCTCTAGCAACTCATCTTCACACTTTCACATAGTCCATGTCTCAGAGCAGTACAAAACAATTGGCTAGATGATGATTCTATATACGGGAATCTTTAACTTTCTATTTAAATATGATGATCTTAACAACTTTTGTAGTTCATAATAGCTGCTATTCGTGCTCTAATTTCAAGATAGATTTCATTGTGATTATTAATTTGAGCACTCAGTCACTAGATATTTGAACACATTAACTCTCTCATAGATCCCTCTACTGTATTCAAATTCTTCTTTTAAAATTAATTTTAGAAAATCTCCTTTTTTCTTGTATTATCATATATTTAGTCTTTGTCATATTAACAGATAGATCTATTAACAGATAGACCTCAACGAGTGCAGCAGAATCAGGCAGAATCAGGTCTTAATATAATAACAGAGTGTCAAATAAAATTAATTTATATTTTTCATCGTACTAACACAATCATATCGTTATTATAATTAATAAATTTAGTTTATATGACTTTTTAATGTCACTATACTAAAATTCAACAATCGAAAAATTATTAATTTCACTACATATTTTGTTTATTAATAAAAGTTACAGAGTTACAAAACATTAAATGATTTTGAACATAGCAAAGTTTTGACAGCACACAGATAACAGTTTTATATTTAAATAATGTGAACTAATAATCAAAATGTTATAACATGTTTCTCCATGCAATCTCGAAGACAATATCATTCAAAAGAAATTGTTATTGTAACATAAGCTTGTTTGTTAATTTATCAGATTACATTTAGATAGAGAGGAAACAATTGTTTTTATCTTTAAAAACAATGGCAAAAATTTATGAAGAAAAACTTTAATGCTCAAATTGAAATATAAAATAAATAAATCAAATAAGATAAAACAATATTTTATTTGGTATTTTTAAAAGAAAACAAGATTTTTTATTCAATATAGGAAGCATTTCGAATGTTTCTGACATCTACTATATTGAATACAGACTTAAATGTTTGTATTTTATGCTCAAAGTTATTCACATTTTTCTTCGAAAATTATCATTAAAAAATTTCTTTAACTGAAATTATAATTATTTCTTTAACTGAAATAAAAAGATACCCAAAATGATGACATCTGAATTATTTTCCAACATAAACACTAATTACTAATAAGAAATTTAATTTTATAGACATATTTAATTTCTTTACTTTTTCAGCACAAATTCATTTGAAACATTAATTAAATATTAAGAAAAAATAGTATCTGAATAAAGTTTTGTTATAAGAAATAAGATTTCTGTACAAGTATCATTTTATTTCTTAAACTATATGGCAACAAAAGATATTCAGTTTGATCCAATAATATTTTTACATTCCAAATGTATAAAAAAAAATCAAAAAAGAGCATGCATACAATTAATGTAGCTGTCAAATGCAATAGAAAACATTGATTTGAAAAAGTAGAACATTCATCTCAAGCGTTTTATATACTATGAAAATGAAAATTCGATTAATACTAAGAACAGCTGAAACTGATAATTTGTTTCAAATACGATTATACAGTGCACATTTATCAGATGGTTTATATTTTATTACAATACGCTGTTTGTCCTACAAACAAATACTAATATTTTCATGCTTTTATTTATGCTTACATTTTCTTTCTTATAGGCTCAAATTATGCATAACATCATTGACTAAAAGTAAATGTTTTGTTTCTATGTACATATTTTTAAATGAATTTTATTTCCACCATGTGTATTGAAAATTTCTCAATTATTTCTTCTTCAATTCACCTATAAAGAAGACTGGTGTATTATAAGAAATCTGTATTAAAATTAAAAAAATAATAAATTATCTGTTTTTATGAAATTGTCAAAATATATTACTATTGAATATGTACTGTTCTATTTAATTGTTGTTTAAATATTACAAGATATTGAAGTTTGGAAAACTTTGCAATGAGTCTAATTTTCCATTGGTGTAATATACCACAAAAAATAATAATATGTAATCACAGACTTATCACAGTTATTATAAAAGAAAATTTTTACTTCATAATATACACATAAAGCTTCAAATTTCCATAATTATGTAAATCATCTTAAATTCTTCAGTTATGCAAAAACTTGTAATGCCTTTCACGTATATCGGTTCCAAAGATTAATTTCCGCTATTAATTAGATATCAGACTTTTATTTAATTTCTGGAGTCTATTATAAGTATAGGTAAGTTTAGAAAACACCAACGTTAATCAATATCACATCTTAATAAACTCGTTAACTGTAAGCGGGTTAATTAAATACATGAATGCAAACTTTAATTAGAAAAGCAATTGAGTATGTGATTCAATTACAGATATAATTTTTTAATGTCACACAAAATACTATTCAGTCAAATAACATTCTTCAAGTCAGGTTAAACCGATTTGACTAATTCATTTGAAAGACACATAATTTCAATCCATATTTGGTAAATTAATGATTATCCAGAAGTAAAAAAGCACTAAGTAAACAACTGTACTAGATATGGAAATGTTCCTCTTTGTTCAGTTTCAGAAATAAAATTCGAGTCTAATAAATTCAATGCTTTTAACAGAACAAGTGCCACCAGTAATTCTGAATATGTATTAAATTTATAAATGCATTTTAGTAAAATTTTAAGTCTGATAAATTCTCCAGTCTGAAGTGGCTCATGTTTGAGCTTGGCAGTTCCTTTTAGTTCTAGATGTGCGCTTCTAGTTCTTTCTCTCTTTTAGTTGGTTATAATTTCGATCAAACATCAGAACACGTATAGGAACCTAGCAGCCACAACGATAAGCTCCTGTTGTTAGCTGTTTGCTTTGATTAAGATCAGCTTTCTCCCACTGAAGTCTTTCCATTTCATCGAACTTGGAAGCCTGGAAAAAAAGAGACTGTTTAAATAGTTTGACAAATATAAAATTATCTTATGCATTATCTAAGGCACAAAACGAAGCACCAAGAAGGAATTATCTGATTATAACAAAATCTCATATGAAAATAGTTTTCGTTCTGATATCTGAATAATTAAATTCTGACTACCAATGAATGAATAGCAAGAGCTCCAGAGCATCAAAATTAAATCTCCTGGTGGTGAGCTGCCTGATGGCCAATTGGCCAGCGCTCTGGCCTTTGGTATCACAGGCTTCAGGTTCGAATACTGGCGGTAGCATGAATGTTTGTTAGTGGTTTGGAATCCACCTTAAGCTGTAGGTCCCAGTCTAATTAGCCTAAAGTGTGCACAAAAGGATCATAGAGCGACAAGCCAAACCAATCTTGGTGAGTAGAGGAGAAATTTCAATAATCGGGTCAAACTGTCATTCGAATTTTATTCTATCTATTAGCTTTCACAACGAATATCTTGCATACGGTTACAAACACAGTAGAAGGATTCATCAATACTTCAGAAAAGATGTGTAATTGAGCTAAAAGAAGCTAGGTGGGGGAATCGAAGGATCTGTCAACGCGTTGCTGTTATTCGACAATATTAGCTGGAATGACTGAACTACTGAAGAAAGCATCGATCCTAGAGAGACGACGAAGCGTGAGGACAGAGAAGTTCGCATGACACATTGTTTATCGTATCAATGATCTACTTTATAACTGGGCGTCAACACTTGCAAAGACAATTAAGAAGCGATTCACTGAGATTAGAACTGAAAGCCGTCATTAAGCAGGCTTTCCCTCAGTTGTGCATATCAAAAAGCTCATTTTCAATTGGTGCCGGGATCGTTCGGCCCAGAATCTCACCGACTATAGCAGAATGGTTTTCAAGGGCTAGAAAAGTGTTTTATAGACATTCCGGACAGCGACAGGATAATAATCTAACTATCGGCCACAACAAACCTGATAGCCAGTTTATGGTCTGATAAATGGTCATATGATAGCTTTACAACCTAGCTGCATGTCGATGACATTTTACATTGTGTTGTGTTGTCCTTCCTTGTACGACGGCCAGGACATACATTTCAACAGTATAATGCCCAGCTGCACACGACAAAGATTTCAATTGATTGTCTTCACCCTTGTGAAACATTTATTTGGCCAGCTAAATTATCATATCTCTTCCCTATAAAACTCTTTTGGGATGTGTTGAGGAGGCATCTTCAACTGTCTCGGAAAATCGCTGATATAACCCGAAAAGTGAACAGATTTTGCAAAACATCCCTCAAGAAGACATGTGCCAATTTTGCAAATGAATAAATGAAAGCCAAACCAAATAACAATTTGCATAAGAACCAATGATATATATATTCAGTGCCAAATTTCAAGATTACTAAAGCAAAATCCATTGATAAAAGTTTATCCAATTTCTTTTTAATTAAACTATTATAAGAATTTTGATAAGAAGTAAAGTTCTAAATATAAATTATTGTACCGTATAAATCAGTGGAATGAAAAATTAATTCTATCAAAAAATTTCTTTCACACTTATGCGGTTTTTAAGATTCTTTCTAAATAAAAAGCTGGATATTTTAATATATTTATTACGAAATAAAAGTTTTGACTATCATTTTTAAAAAAGTTCTTATATTTTTTGTCATATTATAAAAACTTTTTTAATATGATACAATTCTTTATATGTCAATTTATTGCAAATTAAGATATAAACAAATAATATTATTTAGGAAAGGGGCATGTTATTCTAAATAACACTTATGCCCTAGTTAACATTTAAAATAATAACACAATACATTTTGTTGTAAAAAAATACGCAGTTATTTACATTTGCAAAAGGGAAATTCTCATATAACCTTTTTATATATTAAGTACTGTTATACATTATTTATTCTTTTTCAATATTAAGTGTTAAATTAAATAAAGTTATTATAATGTATACTTCAATTAAGACTTTTGCAATGTTATAATATAATTATTATATTATATTTTAAAGTATTAAACTTAATTCGTGTGTTTTTACTCCAAAAAAGGCATTTATTTCATTAAAAAAAGGATTAATACATATATCAAAGTTTTACCTATTGCACAACTCTACCATTTTCAATCTGTCTGGCAAAAGACGAATTTCTTGTCGAAACAATGTCTCCTCTTTTGAGGATATTCACAATCAATCAAAGAAACAATGTCTCCTCTTTTGAGGATATTCACAATCAAGCAAAGAAACAATGTCTCCTCTTTTGAGGATATTCACAATCAAGCAAAGAAACAATGTCTCCACTTTTGAGGATATTCACAATCAAGCAAAAGTCTCAATCAAGCAAAGAAACAGTGTCTCCTCTTTTGAGAATATTCACAATCAAGCAAAAGTCACAATCAAGCAAAGAAACAGTGTCTCCTCTTTTGAGAATATTCACAATCAATCAAAGAAACAATGTCTCCTCTTTTTAGGATATTCACAATCAAGCAAAGAAACAATGTCTCCTCTTTTGAGGATATATTAACAATCAAGCAAAAGTCTCAATCAAGCAAAGAAACAGTGTCTCCTCTTTTGAGAATATTCACAATCAATCAAAGAAACAATGTCTCCTCTTTTGAGGATATTCACAATCATGCAAAAGTCTCAATCAAGCAAAGAAGCAATGTCTCCTCTTTTAAGGATATTCCCAATCAAGCAAAAGTCTCAATCAAGCAAAGAAACAATGTCTCCTCTTTTGAAGATTTGGTAAATGTTCTATTTTCGATACAACATTCGGTATGTCTTAAGATAAAAAAACTAATATATTGTTCATAATACTAACGACATAAGTTTACTACATAACGAATACTTAACATCAAAGTCTTATTACAGTTATTTGATATGAAGTAGTTGTCAGTCTTACTCATTAGATAATAATACTAGATACAGCCTCTGTTAGAAAATCGCGCCAATTAAATGTAATACTAATATTATTTTAAACGATCTATTAAGTATATTTCAGATTATGTTCTTTAACTGTTATACATAAAATTAATTAAAGCAACTTGAATTAGCTGTATACTTCTAAAATTGACCAATATATAATAATGAATTACTTACACGTATTTCCCGTTGCTCTCTTATCTTTCTTGCAAGTTCAATAAATGCTTCATGAATATTTTCATTATTCTTACAGCTACATTCAAAAAATGGAATATCAAACGTTTCCGCCATCTGGAAAGGTTTCATGATATTTGTAAGTCTTATTTAAGGCTTTCATATCAAAAAATGATTCATTTTATTATATAAAAACTAATGAAGTGAGTGTATAAATGAATTTTAGAACATTAATAAAATTTATTTTTTCTTAATTTTATTTTAAAAACCATTTTTCGTAATTAGTTATGAAAAAAATGTATCTGTAAAATTGAAATCTCAATATTTTTCTCCATATATACATTTATATATGTATAAAAATGTTTTACTATACATTTTTACATCATGCATTACTTCTTACATTGTTGCATCATACATTATTACACTTACTACTATACATTTATACATTTTTCTACATATTGCATTAGCGATATTTGTAGGCTTGTAACCGTGCTGCCTCCTATACACTGGCAAGAGCTTTCAGTAGAAATGGTAGTCGGTATCGAGACTCTCGCCCTAGAGGAAGTACAGAGTTAACTGTGCTCTCGCTGAGGAACGTTTAGTTTATAGCCTCTCGCGAGATGCACTATATTTAGCGCATCTCGGCTCATTAGTTCTCCTACAGACTCTCACCCGGAGAGGAAGTATATTTCGCTTACCCTGCGCGTAGCTGAGTTTAGGGATTTTGACTTAGAAATGGAGTCCTTCCACTAATCTATAATTATCTGTCTTTGAATGTGTTAAACATTATATGTCTCTAATTGTATGTGTGTGGTATGTGTGTATGTGGTGTGTAAATAAAACTGTGAGTTCTGCCACCTGTGCCACAAGTATCTCAACCCAACCACACCTAGATACAAGTTTTATTTTAAACCATTTGAAATTAGTTAGATGAAATTTAATTGTAGTTATTGTGACTGACTTTTTCAAAATATTCTAATATATTTATATGATATACCTTTTGGCCTTTTTCAAAATCAATGACTCTCATATGAGAAGCATCACATTTGTTGCCAACTAAAACTTTGACGACATCCTGAGATGCATTCTGTAAAAAAAAAAAACCCATTATGTTATATTCAAGAATTTGAAGAATTAAAACTTAAGTTATTATAAACTTTAAAAATACTTACTTCTTCAACATTTCGGAACCAGTAAGTCAAATGGTTAAACGAATCCATATTTGTGACATCATACATGACAAGTATTCCCTAAAATATGAAACACAATAATATTAATTTGTGGAAAATTTGCAAAAAAAAAACAGCTAAAACCAGGGATCTTGTAACTTTAAAGCTGAAATATTTTGGAAAATTAGTGTCAAATAGAAAGTTATCTTAAGTTATGCATAACAAAAAAAAATTATTTCACTTTCTTTGTGGCAAAAATATTTTTGTTTATCAGTTTTGTGGTATAAAAAGCAATTGTGTATTTTGAAAATAAATTTCAGAATTTTCCCAAAATGATTGGAAATTAAAATTAAAATTAGTAAAATTAGATTAAAATTAAAACTAGTAGGAATTTTTAACTTTTTCACTAAATTAAAATGTAATTTTAAAAAAACAAATTTTTTAAAATACCAAAATTAAAACAAGCTTTTATTCTTACAGGTATAAAATTGCTTCTTAATACCACCATTTCTTCACGTTTGGCTTATGAACTGTCTAAAGATTTATTATCATTTTATAATGGAACACCATTTCTGTAGGTTAATCTTTTTCTCTGTTACCACCTCAATTCGGAAAGAATGCCTCATATCTTTTATGTACCCCTTCGAATCCAAAGAACAGAATCTCCATTCTACATATTTAACCTTTCCATTGTAGGTGTGGGAGCAGGGAATTTTCGATTGTGTTAGTTTGTTCGTGATAAAGATTGATAGCCATTCTACAAACCCAATACCATTTTCGTAAATTAATCGTGTTTTCTAGTGCCATAGCATTGGCGAAAATATCTCATCTGGAGGTATACTCCATCAACCCCTTCGAATCCTATGGAAGGAATTTCTAATTTACATGTTCCGTTCCCTATTAGGTAAAGATATGAGAACTTTGAATCGAGCTTTCTGCCTATGAACCCATTACAGCTTGATACTATTCTATAAGCAGGCTGATGACCAACTGGTTAGCATTCTGGTTTTCAGTACACAGGCTTCAGATTCGAATCTTGTATCCCTAGTATGCAAAAAAGTGATCGTAGAGCGATAGACCAAACTATTCTATTATGGGATTATGATCTCTGTAGAACCATCTTATTCCCTGACTCCATGGCGTGGATGCATGGACCGGAATCCACTTTAAACTATAGAGCCAAGTATAATTAGCATTAGCGTGCAAAAAATGACCGTATAGCTATTAACCAAACTATTCTATAATGGGATTAGGATTTCTGTAGGTCCATCTAATTCCCTGACTCCATGGCGTGGATTCATGGGCTGGAATCCACTTTAAATTATTAATCCTTGCGTAATTAGCCCTAGTGTGCAAAAAATGATCGTATAGCTATTAACCAAACTATTCTATAATGGGATTAGGATTTCTGTAGGTCCATCTAATTCCCTGACTCCATGGCGTGGATGCATGGGCTGGAATCCACTTTAAATTATTAATCCTTGTGTAATTAGCCCTAGTGTGCAAAAAATGATCGTATAGCTATTAACCAAACTATTCTATAATGGGATTAGGATTTCTGTAGGTCCATCTAATTCCCTGACTCCATGGCGTGGATGCATGGGCTGGAATCCACTTTAAATTATTAATCCTTGTGTAATTAGCCCTAGTGTGCAAAAAATGATCGTATAGCTATTAACCAAACTATTCTATAATGGGATTAGGATTTCTGTAGGTCCATCTAATTCCCTGACTCCATGGCGTGGATGCATGGGCTGGAATCCACTTTAAATTATTAATCCTTGTGTAATTAGCCCTAGTGTGCAAAAAATGATCGTATAGCTATTAACCAAACTATTCTATAATGGGATTAGGATTTCTGTAAGTCCATTTTGTTCCCTGACTCCACCACAGCTCAAAAATAATACCTCATCTAGAAGTATCTATCTTTTCAATGGAGGGAATTTTCAGTCTGTTTATTTAACGTTTCCATACTAGTTGTAGACAGGAAATTTCGATTGTTTTGTCTAAATTTGAAATAGTTCTGAATGTGCTGACATTTTTTGTATATCTGTGATCAAGTATTCTACTTGTGCATTCCTCGAACAGGCAACCAATGAGTGATGGAGGGAAAGTATTGCCTTTCGGAAGTACTTTTAGGAGTAACTGCCCAATGTCTGCTTGTTATAAAACAAGTATAAATAAATAACTTGCATTTGCGTTTCGTATAGGATAAAAGACGTGAACTTGAGTGTAGAAAATGTACGTCGAAAACCTACGAAACAGCTTGACAATCGATGTACGATGCTTATGGGCGTTATCATAATTGCCGTCGTGTCTGTGAAATCTGTTGCCCAAAGTATTGGGAAGCATGCAAATATTTCTCTTTCGTTTTACATCCGAGTCCGACATCATATGTTGAAGGCATATAATTGGTCGTGACGTCGTACACGGATGTATAAATTGATATGTTAATCAAGTATTGTTAGCTCGATGGTCGCCTGGCTGCAGGTAACATGATTTGATCATAATTAAGTTACAACCAAAAGTATGGTTTTTGTAAAGCCTTACTTTTTTAACCCTTATGTATAATGAAATTTGCTTTCTTAAATTAATTAAATTGTAGTGATTTTTGTTTTTTCTATACTCTACACCGCGGCACTTAGCTAAATTTTCCGATAAAAGCAGTGACTGCAATGGACAACGCGCAATTTTTTGAGATTTGTTTCGGTACTTTTCTGTAAGTTATACATGAATTTTATAGAATAACTATGGAAATAAAAAGAATTAAATGACAATTTTTTTTTATAATAGATAAGTTAAATTTTTATCAAAAGATTAAAAATATTTTGTGTTTATATTATTCTAACAAAGAAAGTTTTTAGGAGTAAATTCCTTTCAAGCACTCATTGTTATACAAAGAATAAATAGTTTCTTTTTTTTAACATTTTATTTGTGGTGAATTAATTATCTTATCATTTCTAAATTTAATTTTAAAAAGAAGATAATTATTTCTGTTCGAATATGGGAAAGATAATGTAGTATATTATCAAACCAGCTTTTTAAAAATCTTTTTTACACATCTAATTGGCATTTTTCTATGAAGAATAAGTTATAAAATTTTGCTCCTGATAAGAAGATTGAAAATGCGTTTGGTTGTCTCATAATAAAATAATTTATGTTAAACTAACTTTTTTGGATCCCAGTTACATTAAATACTCACTATAAAATAATTTGCTTCTGTGTTGCATTTTTATTTTTAATTCTCTGTCTTTATTTTTATTAAATATTTTAAAATATAAGTATTAGAACAAAATTAATTAGTATCTAAAATGATGAATTAGCTTTTATACACTTTGAAAAAAAATTAAAAACGTTCTTTTAATAAAGTATTCCACAATTATTCACCAGTTTTGTTTTGTTTTCGACTGACTGATTTAAACCACTTTTTATGGGAATATGGCATTTGCAGCAGACAAAAAGCATTAAATATTGAAATGAATAAGCCTCAAACAATTAATCTATTTTTGATGAAGCTGAACCATTAGACAACTTGCAGTCAAAACAGCGTTAAATATTCAAATGAAAAGTCTTGTTGCAGTAATCCCTTTAAATAATCAATAAGACTTTCAGATGATAAGTATGAGGCCATGGACTAAAGGTTATAGTTATTGTCTGTGAAATTAAAACTATTGTACCGAGATAGTCTCAGTCACTTTAGTAGTAATAGCATCATTAATATTTAAGCCAATAGGTGGTCTAATAAATTGAGCTGATTTGTATGAAAATGTTAACATCATTTTAGTGGGCTCAAATAGATTCAAACTGAAATTTCGTTAGTTTAAAAAGATGTTTTGATATCTTTGACATATATTAAAATAATAAAATAAATATTTTGAGCAAGATAATATTTAAATAAACACAAGTTTCCATATACTCTACATCAAATAATATCGATACTTATTCATCAGATTAGAGTGTTAAAATATCCTCTATTATGCTATAAGCTTTTTCGAAATTCTTTAGAATAATAGAAGAATTTTTAATATTAGTTTTCGAAATTCTTTAGAATAATAAAAGGGTCTTTCAATATTCTTTTTCGAAATTCTTTAGAATAATAAAAGATTCTTTCAATATTTTTTTTCGAAATTCTTTAGAATAATAAAAAAGCCTTTCATTATTTTTAAATACTCGAGTAATTACTTTATTTTAAGATATTGAAACCTTCTTCTAGTAGCATATAGCATGTTTAACGATTAACGACATTTCGATATTTAAATCTACGTTAAAACAATAGTTTTAGAATATTTTATAAATACAAATTTACCTCTAAATATTCAAATAGATTCAACGTGTCTGTATCAAACTGGTTAATAAAAATAGATCATTCTTATTTTTATTAACCAGTCTGATACAGGAATTAAAAATATAAGGAAAAATCAGATAAAAGGAGAAACTCATTAATAACTCATCGGTAAAAAGATGAAAATGCTAATTATTAATTATTTATCATAATATTCTATAGAAACCTTAAAAGATTTTTTTTATTTATTATTCAGTTTTAACCTACACATTATCTCTCTAATTTTAAGCACTTGCCTCTGGAAAAAACAGAAGCAAGGTAAAATATAAAGAAACAAAGCATTGGTGGAAAAAAAGATAAGACAATATTTTATTTTCGGATGGCCAATGAAATAGCATCTTACAAATATTGACTTGGTAGCTGAAGAAGATGTGTTCGTGCAAAAACAGTAGATATGAGGTAGGACGGATCGATACCGTATCAAATCAAGAAGGGGCTTGGACGAAAACATAGTAGTACTTTCGTTTATTGCTGTCCTCGGAAATGTTTATTTCGTTCTTATTCCACATATTATTTTTCTCCTTATTCGCTACCTTTGGAATATTGCAAAGCTCCCAACTGTGTCTGAAGCGAGCTTTATTAAACCCCCTGCAAAGGAAGGCAGATAGCAATAAAAAGTCACCTTGCTATATATTATGTTAGTAAAAAGAACGGAAGGCGAAGCACAGAAAAATAAGACCATTAGTAGATTTTCTAATTTTAGACGCAGTGTAGTTCCATTAGATAGAATTATCTCTGTCATAAGAACTAAAAGAAGTGCCTTACCTTCATATGATGATATATTACCCAATCAACAGATCAAGAAAAATAATAGTAATGAAAGAGAACTATATAGATACTACTTGAACTATTTGTTATAAGTTACTACTCGAAGACTTTTGATACTTCTAGTGATGATGAAATGCAAACTTAAGTATGATCAAAATGAATTTTTTGTATTTATATTTATTTTCAACTATATATAGCTAGTTGAAATTTTTTCATCTTGTCAATGCCAGAAAAAAAAATTTTAAACACTGCCAATAATGTATATTTTAGTTTATATTTTCATATAATATCTTTACTGTTACAGAAATTATTAGAAGACCTTTGATGAAATTCAAACTTAAGTATGATCAGAATAAATTATATATATATATAGCTAGCTGAAATATTTGTATCATATATATGCCAGAAAAAAAATATTTTTAAGAAACTACCAATAGTGGTTTTTTTTTAATTTATATTTTCATATAATATCTTTACTGTTACCAAAATTATTTTATTATAATTAGTAAAGCTTAATATTTTAAATAATTTAAATATTTTACTTCTCAAAAACTTTTGAAACTTCTGGTGATGATGAAATGCAAACTTAAATAGGATCAAAATGATTTTTTCAACATATATATAACCAATTGAAATTTATTCGTCATATACATGCCAGAAAAAAAATATTTTTAAGAAACTACCAATACTTTTTTTAAATTTATATTTCCATATAATATCTTTACTGTTACCAAAATTATTTAATTATTATTAATAAAGCTTAATATTTTTAATAATTTAAATACTTTATTTAAATTATTACTCAAAGACTTTTCAATTGTTATATTTTAATTTTTTCGAAAATAAGCCTTTGTTTTAACTTTTTAATCTCTGTTAAGAGATTTCGATAAGAGATACGATATATACGATGATATACGATTTCGATAAGAGATATGGTATATACGATGATATACGATTTCATTAAGAGAAAAAATACAAGGATTACTCACCATTGCACCTCTGTAATAAGCAGTAGTCAGAGTACGAAATCTTTCTTGACCAGCTGTATCCCTGAGAGGAAAATATAATGAAAAATTAAGTATTTTCATTGATCTAACGTAATTTAAGTTATTAATGGGATTAATAAATTTGTTTGCTGCAAATATTATTAAAAAAGAGAAGATTTTGAATATGTTTTTGTATAATAAAAGGATAAATAGCTTATTTATTTCTAAAAAAGTACTCGTCAAAATTTCAGCAAAAAAAACATTATAGGAGTAAATAAAAATTTCCATAACAATAATTGAATTCAAAATATGAAAAAGAGTTCTTATTATCCTAAATGAGGAAACTCCTAGTATTTAAAAAGATTTTATAAGAGTATAATAAGCGAGGATAGTATAAAAGAAGAAATATATAGAAATATAGTTTATTTGAAAAAATAAACTACTTCGTAAAAGACCATGTAAAAAATAAATAGTATGTTAAATATAAAACTTAAGTATGAATTCATCTTCCATCTAAATATTGTGCATGTACATAACCGAAAGCAAATTTTCTCATGGTAAATATAATAATAAAATACTTAAGGCATTAAATGACTAATATAAACAGTAGTCAATAGTATTTAAAACACAATACTTCAGATGTGATCAGAATAAAAACTTAAGTGTATCCAAAAAGTTCCCTAATTTTAACAGCAATGTTTACATGTTTATACTAAATGCCGAACATTATGCTGTTTCTGTATTTCTTATCAATTTTTTCTCCTTAAAAAGGTATAAAATAAAATAAATCCTTTTAATAATGGATCGGTTTTTTCATTTTTAATGCATCAGGAATTTTATGTTCAATTATATTTGTCATCGAACAATCCATCTGTGAATATATGGCGAATTAATGTTTTGCCCGTGAACTTGAAACAGTAACTGCCCGGAATTTTCAAGCCATGTGAGAGTAAACCTAAAAGACTCCTACTAGTCAGCCTGGCTGTTGATGTGACATGTCATTGAGTCTTAACGTTTCTGTGAGCGATAATTGCAACGTTTGCCATCAAGTGATTTGAATCTTTACCCTCTTTATGCTAGCTGAATAGATTAGCTCAAGGCCACAAGTCAGATATGTACTTCAATTATCTATTATTTTTGTGGGTTTATGGTTCTACATTAATTACCATTAACCATTGCCAATATAATTCTTATAAATGTAAAGAATTATCAAAATAATAAGCTTCTTACATTTTTCTTAACGTACTGAGTATTGTAGTAATGCTGTTGGAAAATAAAGAAATAAAATCAGTGTTGTTTTTCTGGTATCCCCTGAAGAGTACAAGAAAATCATATGAATCCTGAACAATATTGGCCAATATAGCCAATATTATTGTCTATATTGCATCGATTAATTAATTAATTAACTTGAACAATGTATTCATCTTTATCCTATTTTGAATTTAGAAATTTCACTTTAATATGAAATTTACTTGAAACTCTTTAATATAAGAATCTTTAAATCAAAATATGACACAATATGTATTCACTTGACTCTCGTAAGCACTTTTAATAACTTTGGAATGAATTTATATATTTAAGAATTACTCAAATTGTCTATTTGCTGATTGCTTTCACTATGCAAATCAGAAAATATAGAAATAGTTTTGAAAAGATTTATCACCAGATTTCGTGAAGAAAGAAAGACTGAATGTGATAATTTTCATCCACTCTCCAATTATCTTTTACTGAATGTACTTTGAATAATTGTGGATATTTAAGAAGAAATGAATTGTAATTCCAGCTTACACTTTCAAAAGCTTAAGTATCATTTTGAAATAGTTTAAAAATAGATTTAAGGGCTATTATCTGAGTTGATAGATAGTATAAGAACTTGCAGTAGCAGAATTTCCGCTATTTTCTAACATCATAAAATTTATTTTTAATGGTCGTATTATTTTTTAAATTTATTTGGAATGATCGTATAACACTCCCTTCATTGTGCATTACGATAACTAAAAGAAGTGCATTTATTTTTCTAACTACTTAATTAGCATAAAAAGGAGATCAGACAAGGTACTAAAAAGTTTACTTTCGTTATTCAAGTAATTTATTATAATCTCGCATTTTACAAAGGGGGTTTGTGAAATTAACCTATAACATTCCCTTCTCTGAACAATTAAAAGACATTTTACTATATGATATTTTTTTAATTGTGCTTTAACGATATTGAAACAAAGGAAAAGAATAATTTTTGGCCCACAGTTTTTTTCACTGGATCCAATACTTAATTAGTTGAAAGTTAATCTTATTCCTTCAGATTATATAAAAATATAATTATATACTAGAATTTTGCAAATTAATAGGTTTCCTTTCAAGAACTTTTATGTAAAAATTTACTTTATATAAAATATGGAAATTTGGAGTTTTATTTAAAATTTACTTTTGAATCTTAACAAGATGATAAATTGTCTAGACTATAATATTCGAAATCTATATAAAATTTGTTTAAGAACAAAAATTCGTTCGTTAAAATATAAAATTTCTGAGAGAGAAATAAACTTTTGAAATTTTTAATTAAATTGCTATTTACATGGATAATTTAAGTTAATTAGGTTGTATAAATTTTATTTATTTGAAAATTTAATTTAACTTTTTAAAATTTAAAGAATAGTGTATTTTGAAAATTACTCGAAAAATATGGCAATTTACTGATTAAAAATAAATATTTTTTGTGTAAAAATCTTCTTGATGTTTCCTTATAAAACTGAAAAACTTTACCTTAAACTATCCTTTTTTTTTTTTTTTTTTTTTAATTTTATCACTATTATTTTCTTTAATATTATTACACTTCTGGAAAGTTTATTCAATGTATTTCTATTCAATAAATTGTAAATGTAAGACAGTTGGTTCTAACTCACTTTTCTTTAATATTATCACTGCATCATCACACTTTAATTTTATCACTATTATTTTCTTTAATATTATTACACTTCTGAAAAGTTTCTTCAATGTATTTCTATTCAATAAATAGTAAATGTAAAACAGTTCTTTCTAACTCACTTTTCTTTAATATTATCACCTTTCTTTTCTTTAATGTTGTCACACTTTTCTCTGCTGGAAAGTGTATTTCTATTCAATAAATAGTTAGTGCTTCAAATGTTGCCAGTTGATTTTAATGAATTTCTAATTGATATTAATGAATACTGAGGATTTTCTTCTGCATGGCTAAGAGCTATTTATCCCTAAATATATTGTACAAGATCCTAATAGCTTCATTTGGGATTTACTTCAAACCATAGCAATTTCCTTTAAATATGCATATTTGATTCAAAACTTGAATGAAAAAGATTTTACTTCGTAAATTAAATGCAAATATATTTTTTTGATTACTTCTTTATTATTGCTAATTGAATATTCTGCTAACAAAAATTTTTATATTCTTCATAAATTTTTTCTATATACAGAGTTTAAATTATATATTATTTTATGTGTCATTCACTAAGACATCAATTAAAATTATTTTTTAAATTAAAATTAAACATTTTATATTATCTCATAATCGTAAATCACAAGAAGTTTGCCCTTCTGCATGTTTGGCTGCCAATCTCTCAATATTTATAAAATATTAAATATTTTCGTTATTTATGGAATTGTTCAGTACTGAACTCAATTACAGTGAAAAAACTTATTTCTGTATATGTAATAAAAAATAGGATATAATCTATATTCATTAGACCTCAGCTTGGTCCTTGCAACATGTGAATATTTATATAACTTTTCTAACATAACACGATTTCGGTATGTCAAAACTATTTCCAAGCTAAATTCTCAAGGGTGGACTTTCTAGGATAACTACTGAATTATTTGTTTATGATACAGTATGCGAGATACCCTTGAAACCTTCTCCACGTTGTCCAAGTTGATGCAAAATATATTGTCACCATTATCCATAAATCTATTAATTGTTAAGGCAACTGCAATGTCACTGGGGGAACAGACTCGAAGTCCAGCTGTTACTGGGCCACGATAGGAACTGATATTGAAACATGATTAATCAATTATGCTTATTCTATGACAGCAACCTATAACTCCGCATTAGCAGAATCAAATATGGTTTCCTAAGGTTATTGATTAAGAAATGTATTGATTATAATTTGGGAAAGTAATGACAAATTTCTTTCTTATTACAGACCTCCTGAGAGGAAATCAAATGCAAAATGCAAATGAGCCTAATTTAGTAAACTATTCAGAGAATCTCATTTCTGATAAAAATATACCGCCATCCAAGGGCAGTGGTTTATCGATTATTTTGCCTCAGTTAAGTATTTGGTGGACTTTCTAAGATAACTGCTACAATATTTGTGTATGATATAGTATGTGAGATACCCTTGAAATCTTCACCAAACAGTCCGTGATGCAAAACATATTGTCCCCATTATCCATAAATCTATTAATTTTTAAGGAAACTGCAACGTCACTGGGGAAATAGACTCGATAGCCAACTAAGCATGCTGCTACTGGGCCACAAAAGGAACTGATATTAAAATGTGATCAATCAATTATACATATTTTATGACAGCAACTTGAAATTCAGCATTAGTAGAAGCAAATGTGGTTTTTCTATGATTATTGAGTATAATTTAGGAAAGTAATGATAAATTTATTAATTACAGTCCTCTTTCTCAGGAAAAATCCAATGCAAAACTCAAATGAGCCTAATTTAGTACACTATTTAGGGAATCTCATTTCTGGTAGAAATATACCGTCATCCAAGGACAGCGGTTTATCGATTATTTTGCCTCAGATAGGTATTTGGCTAGTCTAAAAAACAATGCATTTGACTAATACAATTTAAAATTTCAACGTTTTTATGTGATGAAAAATGTGAGATATTCATGAATTATAGCAATATTAATATACTTATTCACAAAAATTGGGAAGGGGGTATATTTTTTAATAATAAATAATTTCACTTCAATGCTTTTTGAATTTAATTTCGTAATTTAAGTTTTCAAACTGGATTTCATTTTTAAAATAGATTATTTTTAGCTTCTTTTAAAAAATTAATAAAAAACAAAAAGGTATACCAAATTTTCCTCCAACTATATTTTTATTCATTTAACAAGGATTTAAGTAAAACCTTATTTCAAATTAAATACTCAACCTCTCACCTTTATTTCTGGTAAACTAGAATTGGCTTCAAGTCTAAGAAAATATTTAAGAAAGATTCGTTCATTTGCAGTCAAGTCTTACGTTAGATTATTTGGGTTAGATAATGCCGGATTTCCTTCTTTATTGCTCGACTAATCGGACGCTAAATCACGTAACGACGACTTTCTTTTATTTTCGCACCATTAGCACCATTATGGTCGATTATATATTTTAATTAAAATAAGCTGAAACGTTATTTTTCTACCACTGTATATTAAAAATAAATAATGTATAAATATAGAAATTAACTAAAAAAGATTTGACATTTCGTATCAAAGAAAATTTAATCTTAAAATTTTATGAAAAACATACGTAAAAACAGCATACGATTTAATTCTCGTCCATTTTTTGTATATATCCTTCTCTTTTTTTTATATTATTTTGCAGTTTTTACCGTATATCCTTTCATGTTAGTTGTATATATATATATACTACTACTATGTCCAAAAAGTAAGAGAAATTTTCAATTTAAAATTCCCGGGGCTTATGGAATTTCAATTTTTTTTTCTTTTTTAGGTTACTGCCACTGTCGTTGACATCTGTGTGAAATTTGACGTCAAAATATATTATTAGTGTTTGAGTTACGCTTGGCTTTGAGAGACGCTAAAACTGATTCCGGCGGATTTTGAAATGTCTAAATTAATTGAGCAAAGAACTTGCATTAAATTTTGTTTGTGGAAACGTATAGAATGTTGCAGAAGGCATTCGGTGAGCATTCCTATATCGGAAAGAAATGTTTAGAAGTGGTAAAAACAGTTCAAAGAATGCGGAGATCTCGTTGAAGACGAAGAGCCCCACATCCAAAAAATTAAAGATTTCGTGCTTGCAAACCGTCGATTTACAAGTAGAGACCTTGCTGCTGATGTTGGAATTTCAAAAGGATCGGTCAATTCCATTTTGGGCCTCAAACGTGTCAAATCTCGATTGGTACCGAAAACACTGAATGCGGCAGCTCACACTGCATTGATTCTTCGTGACTTTTTCGCCAAAATTGAAACCCATATCGTTCCACAGCCACAGTTCATCCACGACTTCTGGCTATTCCCTAAACTCAAAAGACCACTCCGGGGACACCGTTTTGAGTCGATTGAAGACATTCAACGAGAATAGCCGTGCGCTTTGAAGGCCATCCCTGCCGATGATTTTTTAGCATGCATTGAGGATTGGAAAAGAAGTTGGCATAAGTGCATTGTGTCCGGAGGGGATTACTTTGAACGCGATGAAATAAATTTGAAAAGATAAATAAAGAATTTCTGGAAAAAAAAAAAAGTGGTCTTACTTTTTGGGCACAGTAGTATATATTGCAATATTGCAACAAAACCCCAATACTCTATGACACTTTGATGAACTATTAATAATTGAAAACATTACATCAAATAAAGTATAACCTCAAAATCTTTATTGATAGTAAAAATCCATGTAACTTCTGAAGGTATTTGAACTTAAGCATGTTATATCTTGTGTTTGTATACATGTAATGCATACAGGATTCCCTGCATTTTGTAACAACAGTATAGATAGTATGAATTTTAAATTGATGCTTATTTTAACGTTGCAAATGATGACTATGTCTGCGTACTGCAGAATGTGATTCAACTTTTACATGTTGTTTTTTCTTTCGTTCTTCAAAATCCAAATTTTGAAGAAATATATAATTAATTTAATTAAAATTTTGTCTTTTAACTATTTTTTCCATTTATATTGCTTTTGCTTCTTTTTCTTTTTGTATTCTTTTACATTTTGGTTGGACTATGTAATTATTGTTGTAAACTTCTTTTTAATTTAAATTCTCTGGCTTATAATATAATAAAGAAAATACATATAATAAATAATAATGCGCATAATTCTAATGCATTAAAAGTCTTAAAACATCGATTTTAAAAATACTGGTAATCAAATACAAAACCATAAGTTCTGCTTAAAAATACTATAAAATCAATTGAATGGTCATCTGCCTTTTTGGCTCTAGCAATTAAACGAATATTGGTGACATTCAAAATGTTTTTCAGAATACTAATGAAGTTTCCTATAAAAAAGACGTGTTTTCTTCCTTAATGCAGGTTCTAAATGACTTTTAGTAAATTAAAACGTCTTTGATCTCCACAAAGCTTATGAATAATTAATGTAAAATTATTTTCATGCATCATTTATTATGAATAATTTATTTAGAAGTATTACTTTAGCAGTGAAAAACACTTGCCTTTGAGCAATTTAATACTTAAAGATTTCAATAAGAACATAAATAATACGCCTGTTAAAATTACAAAAATTCTTACCATATCTGTAGTTTTATAGGCATTCCATCTAGGTTAATAATTTTCTGTTTGAAATCAATCCCTATAACAATTAAGTATACATTAATATTTGTAACAATAACATACAGATACAATCAAAATATTTAAAGCATGTTTTGAAAAAAATATTTTATAAATTGCTTTAATTCTTTCCAAGTAAATTTATTGTTTTTCAATTCCTACTATTATTTCGCACTCTCCTTATATATATCTTGTTCAAATTTTCTATCGTTAATAAAATACTTTTTATTCATACACTCAAGTTCAAATACATTTTTTTGAACTTGTAGTGGATGACACTTGATGCTAATACAGTTTTTTCAAATATTAATTCATAAATTAAATTTAATTAATTAATTATAGTTTTTTTTAGATTTAAGTTGCATGTATTAAATAATAGATGGCCCCAGGTGTAAGAGGAAAATTTCAACTTTATTTGTAAAGGATTTTTCTGCAATATAGTGAAAAAAAAAGTAGGAATTGACTTTAAAAAAAATTTTTATATTATTTGTTTATAATATAGAAAAGCATAAAGATATACAATTACTGTGACAAAGTGACAAATATTAATTTTCAATAATGTATTATTTCAATACGGTATTTTACATCTAACTAACGTATATTACCATTTTAAAGAAAATAATAAAGAATAATAACTACTAAATAACAACACTTACTAGAGACAGAATTAAAAATTAAAAGAGAAGGAATGGTTTCGGCGAATCAAGAAGTGTTTACCTTACTTTTTATTTTTATATTTTATTGTTAATTAATATGTAACATAGAGCTATTGTTAATCTTCTATAAATTATACATTTTTATTAAATTATACATTTACCAATACATCATTATTATACATCATTTAAATTATACATTTACTAATACATCATTATTATACATCATTTAAATTATACATTTACTAAAAATTAAGAAATTTATTTTTGTTTGTTATCTTTTCATTCATACATATTATAAAATAATGTTCCGTTCGTATTTATTTTCAATATAACAAACTAAATTGTTTAAATTGTTATAATTAATATTTCTTAAATCTTAAATTGTGCATAATTTTTAATTATATTTATAATTGTATACATTTTTTTATGAATGAGATGCGTATTTTATGAAAGGGGTAATTGTTTATTTTTATAAAGGAATTACTTATTGTAAAATGTCTACTTATAATTATTGTTGGAGACTTTTTTTCTAACAAGACATATTTTTTTTAAAAATTTTAATCAGTATTTTAAGTTTTAAAATATTTTTTTTTTTATTTTAAAGCTTTTCTTTTATTTGTGCAAGACTTTTACCTTCACTTCATTAAGTAAAAAACTGAATCTTTTGAATTAACGAATTAAATTTCAAGAATAAATCATGTATTAAATAGGTCATACACATTTATTTAATTGCATAACTACATATTGTTATAACTTTGTTACTATTTGTTATTAACTTATTAAATTCAAATTTCAAGAGTAGAATCGGACTTGATTTCACATTTTACATTAAATTTTCAGTGAGCACAATAAAAGTATTTTAAAGAATGATTGCGAAATAATGAAAAAGTATTAAGTGAAAATATTGAAATGAAATAATAGTAACTATAATATCAAAGAAAAGTATGGACGAAAAAGGTACTAAAAACACAAAACTATTAAACCATCAAAAATAAATCATGTATTAAATGATTATGCCCATTTATTTTGTTACATAACTACGTATTGTTATAACTTTGTTACTACTTGTTATTAACTTATTAAATTCGAATTTCAAGAGTATAATTAGATTTGATTTCATATTTTACACAAAATTTTCAGTGAGCACAATAAAAGTATTGTAAAGAATGATTGCGAAATAATGAAAAAGTATTAAGTGAAAATATTGAAATAAAATAATAGTAACTATAATATCAAAGAAAAGTATGGATGGAAAAACTATTAAAAACCCGAAACAAGCAAAATAAATTTACATTTATTATTAATTAATAACAATAATATAATAATTAATAATAATACGTATTCACAATAATACGTTTTAATTAATAATAATACGTTATAATTTAAATAATAATACGTATTAATTTTAATTAAGAGCAATAATATATATTTTTATTAAAAAACAAAATGTTTCTTTATTTTATCTTCCAATTTTAACACTATTATCTGTTTTCAGATTTTGGCATTTATAATGCCGGTAAAGTCATTTATTAAATAAGCAAAAAATACAAGATTCAATTATTCTGATATTATAATAACTGAAATTTAATTATTATAAATAAGTAATTTATATTCTTTAATTTTCTATACCTCAAAAATAAATTAATATTTAGAAAATTCCTTTCCGGTTTTGTAGAAATATTTTTTCACAATAATAAAACGGTTACAAAAATTGATGAAATTAACTTACAAATTACTACATCTTTATTCGTGAAACTTATTAATGCATAAATATAGTAAATCTATTGGACAATAAATATTTCATGTTATAATTTAAACGATATGTTAATGATCTAGAATGCATTGTAAACATAGAACAGTATTCTTAAAAAAACACTTGCAAAACAGGACACATAGATTTAAAAACATTTTCAAAAACAATAAATTGAAAATCGTTTTCTGTATTTAAAAATGAAAGAACAATGATTTATCACTACTTCAAAAATCAAAACAAAGTTGTTGTTTTTCTAAATATGTTTAAATAAATACTTTTAGATATTTAAATATTTTCTAAAGTTACTCTAAAAAATATATTGTAAAGAAAGGAATAAATACAATAATTTATCTTCTTTCTCAAATTATTTTCCTTGAAATACATTAATTTTCTCTAATAAGCATAAAATAAGCAAGCAAGGGTCAACATTTTTTATTGAAATATTCTTCTAATTACAAAAATTAACTCGTTATCTATTATATTTATTAATATGCAATGCAAAAATTAGTCACAAATCATTTGAAAATTAATTATTTACATATATACTTTCAAAAGTTATGTGCAAGGCTTATATATTGCATCTTATGTGTTGAATTTCAAGAAGACACTATTAAAAAGTATAAGAAATTACGTTAAAACAGATTTTTTTTTTCTTTGTAAATCCCATTCAAAACGTCAGAACCTTTAAAAATGTTTTATACGTACTTAAGAAATTATCTTGTGTTTGCCCTTCATACATTTGTATCTATAAATATTTAATATAATGCAACAGATGGAACCATCTGACGGGAAAAGCAAAAGCGTTGTGAAATATTTTATTGAAATCTGACTTAAATTTTCTTTATTTTTACCCCTGAAAAAGGACAAGAATAAAACTGTATATTTTTCCTTGAATATATTTTATGTATTAAAACATTTCTTCCAAAAAGAAAGCTTAGTTTTTTTTGTGCAACTTTACAAAAAATAGACTACAATGATTTCAAGATAAGGTATAATTATTGTATAAACTATTTCAATGAGTCATACAGAAAAAATATTAAAAATTTAATATTAAATTGAAATCTAATGCAGATTCTTTATAATTTGTACTCTTATATTTTCAAACTATAATATTATTAAAAGACAAACTCAGACTTTTAATATTCCAGTCGATGTTTCTTTAAAAAAATAGTTTGCTTAACTTACGTTTTTATAATATAATATTTTAACACAAATTATAATTTAATAACAACAAATTATAATTTAATAACAACAAATTATAATTCTTCAACTTAAGACCAAAAATTGATTTTCGAATATTATTGTAATATCTTGAAATAACTGTTTAAGGCATTACAAATAAATTTTGCTATTCCTTTATAACACGCGAGTTTTGTGTATTTATCATTTTATTCCTTAAAATTTTATAACTAATATTTCCGTTTGTTTTTCCTCTTATTTCTTATAGGGTCAGATCTTCTGCACAACAGAAATCCCGAAAAAAACTATTTAATTATTAAATTAAATTGAAATTGAGATTTTTAAATTAAAATGACTAAATAAAATTGATAAATAATTGTATTTGTATTTACATTCTTATTTTGGGTTTAATGTATTTATTCATTCGTCATTTTGAAGTGTTATGCTCTTGTAAAAGTTTCAAAGATTTTTAAGATTGGAAAATCTTTCATATTAATATTTTCGATTTTGATATTAGGAGAAAATAATTACCAAGTTTTTAAACATTTTACTTTTGTTTTGCATTTTTGATTCAGGTCAGTGAGCAATGGAATTCAAAAATTCTACTTTTTGACAATTTTTAAAAACATTGTCACGTATGGTAAAATTTTCATTTATTAGATTGAATTTCTGTAGATACATATTCAGAAATTCATACGTATGGAAAGATGGATTGAAGTGATATTTTGCAATATGTTGAAAATTTTCTCGTGGAATTTTACCTGAATTCTAAGTTTACAATCTTCATATTTTGTTTTTTTTTAACTTTACAGTTTTTACATTTTTTTATACTTTTTAAGTATTTTTTTTACTACTTTTTGATATTAAAAAAATAAATAAATATTACCATGTATGGTAAAATTTTTCGTATATTATATTGAATTTTTATAGATAACATACTAATGCAGATATGCATATGTAAGGAATGATCGATTGACGTGATATTGTGCAATGTGTTGAACATTTTCTTCTAGAATTTTACCTGAATTCTAAGTTTACAATCTTCATATTTTGTTTTTTTTAACTTTACAGTTTTTACATTTTTTTTATACTTTTTATGTATTTTTTTTTACTACTTTTTGATATTAAAAAAATAAATAAATATTACCATGTATGGTAAAATTTTTCGTATATTATATTGAATTTTTATAGATAACATACTAATGCAGATATGCATATGTAAGGATTGATCGATTGACGTGATATTGTGCAATGTGTTGAACATTTTCTTCTGGAATTTTACCAGAATTCTAAGTTTACAATCTTTATATTTAATTTTCTTAGCAACATTTACTAAAGTAAAATATATTTTGATATTTATTAAAACTGCTAATTAGCTAATTTATTACAAGCATCTCTATTGCCTTTTCAACAAATATAAAATAAATTTAATCTTTCATACGTAAATATTACCTTGGACTTATAATTCAATAATTGCAAGATAATTAGCAAACTTTTATCCTAGGTAGATTGTAATCATTCCTCTTGTTATGTTTTATACTTTGAAGTCAAATCATTAATTCTTCAATATATCAACTATCATAATCATTGCATATTGAAATAACTACGAAAGTCCTTTTGGGACGTATAAGAAAAATTCCTAACATTTGATTATTCAGCCTTCAAGAAAAATAAATGATTCGTTGGTAATAAAAAAATGTAATTCATAAGGCAATTCACTGTTCAATTCTTTTCTTTTAGAAAAAACTTAATCAATTGGAGTTCACTGATCTCTGTAGATTAAATTTCTTGGCATCGCCAAACTCTTAGCTAGAATCAATTTGATGAAATTTAAGATGTTTTCTTTGAGGTATAAAATTTCTGTGACGTTAATAATATTTTTACGACTTAAAATAAAAACCAAAAAAAAAAATGATAAATGATATAAAATAAAACTTCCACGGATATTACTTTTTCTACTAAGCTTCAGTATGCAATAGGCAAACATCTTTCGAATTGCGTGAATATATTACTTATACTCAGATTCAAGTCAATGACCTTAGTAGCACAAAAGATATTGGCAGGGGATCAAAAACTGCAACCCATCAAAAAAGATATCAAGTTTTCAAAATATGCGTTTCCTTCTAAATATGGATATAAAATAGTTATTATCAAAAGAACAATTCAATTAGTAGATACATGTCGTGATTATCTTTTTAATACACACAAACAACTGATTAATGCTTTCAAGATACATATTAATAGAGAGAAATTAATAAGAGAAAAGATTATTATAACATTTTATATTAAATGTTTGCCAGCTGCATTAGAAAGAAAAAAAAAACATTTTATATTAATACAAACATAGCCTTAAATATTTCTTGTCAAAAAAAAATAAAAAGGTTTAAAATAAAATTCATTATTTTTATTAAATTTCACAAATTAAACATTTTTTATCTTTTGGAAAGGTATTCGTTCTATATCAAATAAAATATTAATATTGAGAAGAGTATCGAACATTTAAATTTAGATAACTTAATTTAGAATTCAATTAAAACGTCAACATGAAAAAATTCAATAATTAAAAGAGATAAACTTAAGAGCAGCACATTTAGAGAATATGCGAAAAGACCTTAAGAATTTCAGACTTTTTTTCCTTTGTTACACGGCAAAGAAAAATTGAAATAAAAATTAATGCAATTACGTTTCAGTTTTTCAAAATAAAACACATAGACAATCATCATGGATGCATTGTTCTTGGTAAACGATAGAACGTTCTCTTCAAATAGAATTTAGGTATAAAACACATCTTTGCCACATCGTTCGTTGTTACACCACAAAGAAAAATTGAAATAAAAATTAATGCAATTACGTTTCAGTTTTTCAAAATAAAACACATAGGCAATCATCATTGATGCATTGTTCTTGGTAAACGATAGAACGTTCTCTTCAAATAGCAATTTAGGTATAAAACCCATCTTTTCCACATCGTAGCAAGTTAATGTTTAGTCTGTAAACAGCATGTCCCATGCATAGTTAAACTTCACTTACTGACTTCTCTCTGCAGCGTTGACAATGTACAACATGTATTTGTCACAAGTCAGTCTGATTCTTGAAACAAAAGAACAAGAGTCAGAATGGCTTGACGCAAACACAAGTTATCATTCTGTAACACACATTAAACCCAATTTTAGATGCTTCACTGGAATTTTCATGGTTTATTCACTGTAATTATGAAATCGTAGAAATATATTGAAATTTTTTTGTCTCTTCTTTTATCTTACTTAAAAACATTTGAAATAGTATATCGTGCTGGTCTAAAATTAAATATAATTTAGCTGAAACTCAGTTTTAACTAATTTATTCTTCTTTCAACTATGAGGAAGTATACAATTTAATGATAAAGTATACAATTTAATGATGAAGTATACAATTTAATGATGAAGTATATAATTTAATGATGAAGTATATAATTTAAAGTAATGTAAAGTATACAATTTAATGATGATGAAGTGTATAATTTAAGTATATAATTTAATGATGAAGTATATAATTTAAAGTAATGTAAAGTATACAATTTAATGATGATGAAGTGTATAATTTAAGTATATAATTTAATGATGAAGTATATAATTTAAAGTATACAATTTAATGATGCAATGTAAAGTATACAATTTAATGATGATAAAGTGTATAATTTAAAGTATATAATTTAATGATGCAATATATTTAATTTAATGATGCAATGTAAAGTATACAATTTAATGATGATGAAGTGTATAATTTAATTAAGCGAGATATTTTATTAAGAATGATCAAGATAAATCTCGCTTTATGTTTAAAAAGTTCTTCCTAATAAAGTGTGTCCTAATAAACGTATTGTAATTGACAAAAAAGTTGTTTTCAGTAATAGCTTTAGCATGCATGCTTTTAAGATTTAATTTTTTAAAGTATTTAGAAAATATAGTAATTCATTCATCGAATAAAAAATAAAAAATTTTTAATAAATCTCTTTAAACATTAAGTTTATTGTTAATAAATTCGTAAATTTACAATAAATAAATAACTGCTAAATGTCCCCATTAAATTTCCAAAAAATGTAGCAATAAAATATTTCTTTTAACAATACACAAATGTATAAATAATCAAACAAATTCCATTCTCTAGAGGAAATTTTAACTGCAAAAGTCACTGGATTCCTTTCGTAAAATATTAATGCACATGGAGATAATACCGATTTAAAATGCATTCCATAAAATTGATGTTATAGTTAAGCGAAGTCGTTAACAACATATGAAGATTTATAGGAAGCATTTCAAAACTAGCCAGCTAATACAAAGCTTTCGCTCGAATCAATTAGGGAACGCATTCTTAGTAAAGTAATTTCCTTCCTCGCAAGCTTCTTATAAGAGAAAAATCTTCGTATCCGGAATGTTAATTATCGAAACTTTTCTATCCCTTAATTTCCATACTCACTTTGTTTATTGTTTTCTTAAGCGTCACAACAACAATTCGAAGCACTTTCAGCTTTTCAAATTTATTAGTAGGAGGATTACTACAATTAACCTTGGTTGCATTGAAGAAATATAAAGAAAAATAGAACTTAAATGTTCTTTATTCTTTTTCAAAGGATAAAACTTATAAAAACTTTTCAAGAAATTTTTAAGTCCATCACTTTTTAAGATAGATCTAAAAAAGAAAGTTAATTCAGAGTTAAGGAAGGAGTTCAGCACTTTCAGTTTTTTGAAATTTATTAGTAGGAGGATTACTACAATTAATGTTAGCATTGAAGAAAGATAAAACAAGTAATATAAAAAAAAAAAAAATTTTTAAGTCAATTCCTACTTTTTTTTTCACTATATTGCAGAAAAGTCATTTACAAAGTTGAAATTTTCCTCTTACATCTGGCGCCATCTATTATTAGATACATGCAACTTAAATCTAAAGGAAAAACTAAAATTAATTAATTAAATTTAATTAATTAATTAATATTTGAAAAAGCTGTATTAACATCAAGTGTCATCCACTACAAGCTTAGAAAAATGTATTTGAACTTGATTGGATGAATAAAAAGTATTTTATTAACGATTGAAAATTTGAACAAGATATATATAGGGAGAGTGTGAACTAATAATAGGAAATTAAAAAATTGAACTAAAATGTTTTTTATTCTTTTTCAAAGGATAAAACTTATAAAAACTATTCAAGAAATTTTTAAGTCCATCACTTTTTAGAATAGATCTAAAAAAGAAAGTTAATTCAGAGTTAAATTAAGGAAGAAGTTCAGCACTTTCAACTTTTCAAATTAATTAGTAGGGAGATTATTGCAATTAACCTTGGTTGCATTGAAGAAAAATAAAGAAAAATAGATCTTAAATGTTCTTTATTCTTTTTCAAAGGATAAAACTTATAAAAACTTTTTCAGAAATTTTTAAGTCAATCACTTTTTAAGACATTTTTTGGTCTTGTAATGACAATGTATATTTATTTTACATATTATTATTTTTTACTTAATCAGCTATTACAGTTCTAATTGGTTTTATATACGTATATGTATTTTTCATTAGTTAGAATAAATAATAAAAATTTTAATCTAGAGAATTTTAAAGAATTTGTTTTAACCATATTTTTTTTTTTAATAAAGCAATCATATACTTTTACAGGTTTATCAGTATTTTTGTCATTTTCTGATAAAAATAATGTATTAGTATATTTTCACACTTATGAATAGAAATCAATAAATTTATCATACATTTTAACTTCTGCAGCATATACTCGAATCACAGGAGCATTTTTATGGTATCCTATATCCATTGTAAAAGTATTCAAATAAGATTGTAAAAAGAAAAATACTAAGACGAAGTTCATTACTATTCATGTGTAAAAAAATAAATAGTAATTTTCAATGTTTATACTTGACTGTTTTATGTTATTCTTTACTATTCATGTGTAAAAAAATGAATAGTAATGTGTTCAATGTTTATACATGAATGTTTTATGTTGTTCATTACTATTCATGTGTAAAACATGAATAGTAATGAACAACATAAAACATTCATGTATAAGCATTTAATAATAATAATGTTTTACTTTAATAATGGGTGTTACAAAATAAATATTTTATATTCTTAGATATTTATTTTCAAAGATTCAAATATTTTTTAAATTCAAATAAAAATGAAATTCAAAATGAAATGAAGATGAAAATAAAAGATGAAATTATGGAGATATTTGAATTTGATATATGAAGAAAGTCTGTTATCTATCCGTTATAAGAAAAAAAAATGGAACTTTCATTTAAGTTATTGATAATAGATTCAGAATAATCGAAAGTGTAAGTTATTTTAAATTACAAATAATTAATTAATTAACTTTAATTCAGTATTTCTATTTTGCGTTTTTTTGTAAAGATTAAATTTACTTTAATAATTGGTGTTGTAAAATAAATATTTTATAGTCTTAGATATTTATTTCCAAAGGTTCAAATATTTTCGAAATTCAAATAAACTTTCTAAAGGATAGAAAAGGAAATGAAGATGAAAAAAAAGACGAAATTATGAAGATATTTCAATTCAGTATATGAAGAAAGCCTGCTATCTATTCTATAAGAAAAAAATTGCATCTTTCATTTAAGTTGTTGATAATGGATTCAAGATAATTGAAAGTGCAATTTATTTTAAATTTAAAATCATTAATGAATTAATCTCAATTCAGTATAAACATTTTGTAATTTTTTGTAAGGATTCTTTTAATTTTTCACTTTGCTACGATATCTGTGAAAAACTTTATACGGCTTCAACGAACAAATACTATAGTGTCCTTTATTTATTAATTACGAAATAGGAAAATAAACTTTCTACAATTATATCACGATTTTCTTAGGAATTTAGCTACAAGCTAAAATATAAGAAATTTTTTTTCAATCTAATTTTCGATTAAATAATTAAAACCCTCATGATTTTCTTGTTAAAAACGCATGGAAATATTTTTTTTTTTAATTCTCTGAATTAAATGTTATTCCCCAAATTAAAAACTGGTAATTTTTCTCGGTAGTTCAGAGACTGACAAGTCATTTTAAAGTTTATATTATTATCCCTGTTCTCATATGAAAATTTTTAGAAAGTTTCCAATAGCAAAACTTCATTTATAAAACGAAACTCATTAAGCAGTTCTTCTCATTAGCTCTCGAAATTAATAATATGATAATACGTTACTAAGTCTTACAGTGACGAGATTAAATTATTAATTTAGTCATCGCCACTTGAAGTAAATAGAGAAGCAAAATAAGTGACTAATTAAAACGAGAAAAATTCTGAATAACTGAGCTCAAATATCAGATATATTACAAATCCGTTATTTGCAAGGTACAAATTAAATAAATTGTTATTAATCACATTCAAGAAGCTGGGAATTAAAGTGAAAAAAAGTGACTATGCGTCTAAGAATATAATAAACTAATATTACATTTATCATATTATGCCCCTTGAAGAAGACATAAAATTTATTTAGTTATTATTAAAAAACGAAATTTAAATTACATCCTTTTTTCAGCAACCACTAATTCAACCACGATGTAAAAGCTCGTTTTTCCTAAATTAATATTTGTCAAGACGTCTACTTCATATGATGTAATATTTTAAACATACCTTTCAGACTATCAATACAACGCCTATACATCAACATCATACCTGCTTAATCTAATATCCATTCCAAAAGCGAAAATCTAACATCCATTTTAAAAATTACCCACCACACAAATCTACTAATCAAGATGCCCTTCACAAAAATTAATAACCGTTCAATTACTAGCCTGAAAGTCTTTGTTTTAAAACGAAATGAATACAATAAATAAATTAGCATATCATAAATTGGCAACAACTGATTCATATAATCAGAATTAAGTTTGTTGCTCTACGGTCATTTTGTGTACACTTTAGGCTAATTAGACCGAGACCTACAATTTGACGAGGATTCCGAACACCTAACAAACATCCATGACAACGCCAGGGATCTAGAACCTGAAGCCTGTGGTACCAAAGGCCAGAGCGCTTGCCAATTGGCCATCATGCCGCTCAGAATTAAATTATATATATGTCAAATGTGAGTTGTTTTATGTTGGTGCATATATATGTGAGCAATCAAACAATACATTTAAGCATTACATTTTAATGATTCAAAGGCTTCAATAATATATATATAATAATATTATAAATAAATTAATAGGAAATTGTAATCATTAAATGGGGACTAAAATCCCTCGATGTTCAAGTTTTTTTCATTAGGACAATTTCATAATTGATTATTTATTTTGCTGTAACATCAATCGAAAATTGAAATATGCAATAATGGCAGAATTTGTTAAAACTTTTATTACTTAGTTAGTTAATTTTACTAATTTGTTGAGTTGAGAATTTCTTTAAAATTATGTTTATGAACTTCATTGTGTTACAAAACTTTATTTCGCTTTTCCTATTTTTTTTTTTTTTTTTTTGGACATTTCTCATTAAGTATAATTTATTAATTATAAGATTTTTCTAATACTGCGATTCTCTAATGTAAATTTAGACATCATACCTTATAAGAAACCCCGTTGACTTAATTAGATGTAACTACGATTCAATAATATATTTGTATATGGCATTTGCTGGTTTCTGAATTTTGAGGAGAACCAATCTTTATTTACATTAATAATTACTTACTGTTGCATTTTTCTAATTCAATAATAAAAGAAAGATATTTGTTTATAAATTTTATTGGCAATTTTTACAATATTACTGCTGCATTTTTTTTAATATTGCTTTATGTGCTTCAGAATTTTATTTCATTGAACAATTTTAATTGTATTAATTCTTAAATGATATTTTTTACATAAAATATCATAAAGTTCTAATTTTTATCAAATTCATCAAATTTTGACTGAAATATCATGGTGCATAGTCTTTTAATGGAGAATAATTTAATTTCTTTAAATGAAAAAATGAAAAATAATCTAATCTTTATTAATTATTTTTAAAATTCTCGCGTAAAAAATTCTTTAATTGCTATTTTATTAATTTTTATTTATGTTAATGTTAAATATAAGGAACAAACAAATGAAATAAGTTTAAATCATAATTTACTGTTGCTAAGCTTATGCTTTTATAATTTTTATTTGTATGTTTATACGAACACAAGTTTTATATTTATTATTATATTTTTATTAATCGATACATTATGATTTTCGTAGAAGTAAAAGTTTTTTTTTAACAAAGAAAATAATCCGACATTTCTCACTAATATTTTTATAAATTAATAATTACATGATTAATTTTTCATTGTCCTAATTATTACTCATATATCAACTACTCGTCCTCTGATGATGTTATTCTATACTGAAAATATAATTCACATAATAACAATTTATACCAATAGTAACTGATCATAAATCTTCAGAATTCAAAATTATTTATTAAATAGTTTATTCAATTCAAATTTGAATAAAAGGATTTTTTAAAAGAATTATCTTATTACAAGAATAAATACAAATATATAGATATTAAAAAGTTTTCTTGAAATAGACCATTATCAATATTCTTCATATTTTTAAATGGCATATAATCAATAATATTATAAAAGATAAAGAATTACAAATCAGAGCAGAAATCATGTAGTAGCAACTCGACTATAACTAGACTAAAGTAAGGTAATGTATTTTTGTAGAAAAAGGATTACTTCAAATTTAACAATTCTCTGATTAAAACTTTTCTTAGCAACAGTGGTTTTTTTTTTTTTTTAGAATCTGGTTTTTTGATTATTAGATATATGTTGTACTTCGATATTTTTAGTTTAAAGACATTTAAAAAGCAAATTTCCTATTACAAAGAAACATTTCCAGTATGATACTATGCTCTAAAAATATTTTTTTTTAAATTTCTGTAATTGATATTTTAAATGCCAAAGATATTATATTGAATATTTTATTATGAAAATAATGTTTAAACAAGTAAGTTAGGTTAAAAGGTTTTAATTGATTAACTGATGTAATTAATTTATTTGGTAATTGTAAACATTTTGCCAGTTTTAATATTTACACAAACAGATATTACTCTGCAATGCGGTTTCGAGTTCGCTCCATAAATTTTATAATATGTTATTTATTTTGGTAAACTTTGTTGTGAAAAACTTCAATAAAGATTACAAAATTAGAATTCATTAAAAAAGTTCCATATATAAAACAATTTTTAGAATCGATCCTCTCATATCCAAACAAGTTAAAATTTCAAAAACAAAGATAATTTTAACCTTAAAAACCTTTTTCAGTTTTCTTAAGAATATTGATATATAAGAATTTTGCTTTACATAGTAAAGATTTTGTATAGATAAAAATTCCTTTCTCTGTGAAATGGTTCGTAAATTGTAAAAAATGACAATATGTATACAAATCTTTTACGTTATAAATATAGAATTCTTTTTTTCAATTTCTACTATTAGTTCACACTCTCCCTATATATATCTTGTTCAAATTTTTAATCGTTAATAAAATACTTTTTATTCATCCCCTCAAGTTCAAATACATTTTTTTGAACTTGTAGTTTATGACACTTGATGTTAATACAGTTTTTTCAAATATTAATTCATTAATTAAATTTAATTAATTAATTTTAGTTTTTTTTAGATTTAAGTTGCATGTATCAAATAATAGATGGCCTCAGATGTAAGAGGAAAATTTCAACTTTGTAAGGATATACGTTCTATTTGTAAAGAACTTTTCTGCAATATAATGAAAAAAAAGTAGGAATTGACTTTAAAAAAAAATTTTATATTACTTTTTTATCGGATTTTCATTAATATATGCATAATGTACTTAGATACATTTATAATGTTAGCCTGATAACAGTTTTTCTTTTTTTTTAATTTTAAGGATGATAGATTTTAGAATAGAAAAGGCATTTTAAAAAGGTTTTACAGTCTTATATGTATGTTCTTAAAAGTTAAAATGTAAAATAAAATAATTATTCTTGAAAATGTTTTTAATGAATTTTATGTCATAGTTAAAATGAATGTTTATTATGATATAAGAGAATAATAATAATAAACATATTAAAAGATGTAGTTAATTTACTAAAGTGTAGTAATTTTATTTTTAAATAAAAACAGATTTTAAGTTATATACACATAAAGCTGCAAATAATTCAATAAACTCCTATAGCAAAATATTATTTTTCCATGTTTGATAATTTGCAAATGTTTTCTTTAATATTTCGAATACTGGTTAAAAATATTTAGATTTATTTAAACTAAATAAAGTTATTACAAGAAGACAATAAATGTTAAAAACATTATATATATCAGCAGCATTAAATATTTACCAATATATTAAATATTATAATATTAATTATTTACAGCAGAAATACAATTTTTTTTATTTTTGTGTGAAGAATTCCAAATCTTTCAAAACTTTGTACTGGTTTTAGATGTATGCAGATATCATCGTTTTCTTTGTCTTTAAAATATGAATATCTATATTATATACTATATTTTTTTCAAATTTAGTAACATGCTTTTTATCTCAGATGTCTATTTTGAATTAAAAATAATTCATTCATACTTCAATTACCCAGTTACTCTATTTATACTATTTTAAATTTTGAATTTATACACAATTATTAACTAAAAATGTTGTTTCATGTCAAAATATCCGTATAATGAAATATCTTTCTTTAAAAAAAGGCTCAATTAAAACATCTAACTATCAGAATACCACCGTAACGTATCAGAATACCACCGTAGTACTCATTGAGGAAAAATTAACTTTTCAATAGAATAAATAATTCGATTTTTGAACTTGCCATTAACATCATAATTGGCTATGATTATCAAGTCAGTTGAAAAATAACATGGAAGTAATAATTTTATATTTTTTCTAGAAATTCATGTTACTCTAACCACAATCGTTTTTAATTTAGATTTTAAAATAAATAAATTTTTAAATGATTCTTTAATTAATATATTAACAAATTAGATTAAATTCTTCCTTATCTTTATTTATGTTTAGTTAAATTATTTTACAAATTTTTCATCTTATTGAAAATTAAAATGATTCCCGATATAAGATTAAAACTAAAACTCTCATTCGTAAGCTATTTTATTTTACAAAAGAGCTTACTACTTCGGTAATAACAATATAGAGTTAGAGTGATTCATAAATTACAAGAGTGGCATTAACATCATAATTGGCTAGAATTATTAAGTAATAATTTTATACTTTTTCTAGTATGTCCTCTAACCACATTCGTTTTTAATTTATATTCTAAATTAAATCAATTTTGAAATGATTCTTTAGTTAATATATTAACAAATTAGATTAAATTCTCCCTTATCTTCATTTATGTTTAGTAAGTTCTTTTACAAATTTTTCATCTCATTGAAAATTAAAATGACTCCCGATATAAAATTAAAACTCAAAAGAGCTTACTACTTCGGTAATAACAGTATAGAGTTATAGTGATTCATAAATTACGAGAGTGGCATTAACATCATAATTGGCTAGAATTATTAAGTAATAATTTTATGTTTTTCTAGTATGTCCTGTTACTCTTCATTTTTAATTTGCATTTTAAATTCAATCAATTTTGAAATGATTCTTTATTTAATATATTAACAAATTAGATTAAATTCTTCATCATCTTTATTTCTGTTTAGTGAATTCTTTTAAAAAATTTTCATCTTATTTAAAAATTAAAATAACTGCCAATATGAGATTAAAACTCAAAAGAGCTTACTACTTCGGTGATAAAAATATATAAAGTCATTCATAAATTACAAGAGTGATGTTAACATCATAATTGGCAAGGATTATCAAGTCAGTTGAAAAATGGCACTGAAGTAACAATTTTATACTTTTTCTAGTATGTCCTGTTACTTTAATCACATTCGTTTTTAATTTAGATTTTAAATTAAATCAATTTTGAAATGATTCTTTATTTAATATATTAACAAATGAGATTAAATTCTTCATCGTCTTTATTTATGTTTAGTGAATTCTTTTGCAATTTTTTCATCTTATTTGAAAATTAAAATAATTTCCAATATAAGATAAGTCATGTTACTCTAACCACATTCGTTTTTAATTTAAATTTTAAATGAAATCGATTTTAAAATGATTCTTTAATTAATATATTAACAAATTAGATTAAATTTTTCATCATCTTTATTTGTCTTTTGCAATTTTTTCATCGTATTTGAAAATTAAAATAATTCCCGATACAAGATAAAACTTAAAAGAGCTTACTACTTCGGTAATAACAGTATAGAGTTAGAGTGATTCATAAATAACAAGAGTGACTTTTATGTGCTCCCAAGTAAAACGCACGGGGAAACAAAGACACTGAAAAGGTTTCTTCTTTCCTTAAGACAAAAGATTATCTTTTATTTTGATTTATTTGCTATCATTAAATTGTCAAACTCCTTTCAAAAATTGTTTTTTTGTTCTTAAAATAAACAAGTAAGTAATAAATTGATGGAAAGCGTGTTTTAAATCCGATAATATTAGAAATTATGTAAATGAATACGATTGATAGTGAGAAAAAATGAAAGTTTTTAAGATATTAAAAATAAATACATAGTGACTTATTGTAATCATTACAAATGGTAAAAGAAAGAATTGTAACAAATTATTCGCTGAATTATTTTAATAACAAATTATTCTTCATTACAGAACCTTTATGAAAAAATATTTAATATTAATAACACTCTTAAATAACATCTGGTATCTTTTATGTAATATTATGATTAGGCAAAGAATTATTATAAGATTGCTTTATATTTTTTAAACTAATATTATATTCATTAATTTAATACAATGATTTAGATTTCATTAGAATGATTTTTATGAAAGCAACATATTACTTCTTTTCAAAGCTTGTTGAAGGTAAAAACTAATAATATTTAATAGAAATGAAAAATATTTAATATTAATAGTACGCTTAAATATCTTTTATGTATTGTTATGATTATGCAAAAAATTGTTATAAGATTGCTTTATGTTTTTCAAACTAATATTAAAATGATTAATTTGATACAATGATTTAGATTTCATTAGAATGATGATTTCTATGAAAGCAATATATTAATTGCTTTCAGAGCTTGTTGAAGGTAAAAATTAATAATATTTAACGGAAATTATAATGTATAATTGAAAAATATTTAATATAAATATTACGCTTATGTATCTTTTATGTAATGTTATGAAAACTAATAATATTTAATAGAAGGTTCCTTCAATGCTGCAGATATTTTGCAAATTTGATTGTAAATCGCAATGTTATAAGAAAATTGAAATATAGTTTACAAGACAGTTAATAAATTAAGGATATTGTCTCTTTTATATTTCTTTTTTTTTTTTTTTTCATTAAAAAAGCATTTGATTTAACAATGTATGGAGTTTATCCTAACAAATGTGCTTAAGAAAAATAAATATCATTTTCTCTACAGTAAAATGAGAGGAAAAAATTATGCATAAGAATTATTAGAGTTATTAATTGGGAATCATTAATATCTTTATTTTATTTTTTTTTTTTATGCAAAGAAAAAAAACACTTTGCAAACCTTTTCTGATTCAATTCGCTGCGTTTATTAATCCTCACGTATTTAAAATTAAATAAAAATATTATGCTCCATGGGGAGAAAAAAATATCCTCCTCCGCGACGATTTGGACCCATTTATTGCAAAAATATATGAATGTTTCATAATTCTTACTTACCTATAGTGGAGATATAGGTGTCATAGTATCTTTCATCGCAGAAACGGTGAACAATGCAGGTTTTTCCCACATTGCTATCACCCAGGACCAGAATTTTGTAGGTAGCTGCAAATTCAGCTGCCATGTTGACACAAGCTAATCTGCTCAATCAATGAAGAGGGATTCGCTCGCTAGGGGTCACGTCGAACCGCATTGGGTGACATCATTCTTGGATGACGTCAGAGAGCTCCGCGGAATTTATAATCAATCTTTTCCCCTGAAATCGCCTGCCCAGTTTTCCGCAAACAAAGAATAACACCCTTTTTTCTCTCCAGGGATTTTGTCCAGGGATATTTGTCAAATGGATAGAGTTGCAATTTTAATTGGTTTTCTTTTTTTGCAAAAAAAAAATTCTTATGAAATATATATTACTAATAAAATATAGCGAATAAAATTATTTAGTACAGTTTTAAATTTTTGATGCGTTAAGCATGCATTTTTTGCAAATCTAGCACGCTTAATTAATCATGTATCCGCTGCTAGTCTAAAAAGGTAGGCATAAACAGCAAGGGCAGTGCGTTTATAACTAATAGAATGAATTCAAATGCATTTATAACTAATAGAATGAATTCAAATGCGTTCATAGCTAACAGTTTAAACTAGAAATGCCCGGACAGCGGGCCGCATGGAGCTTGGAGTTGCTTTTCTTGCAGCTTCCCTCGTCATATGCCATTGTATTGTTCTCCCATCATATGCCTCGTATTTGTCAGACGAATAGAGTTGCAATTTTAATTAGTTTTGTTTTTTTGCAAAAAAAAATTTTATAAATTAAATATTATTAATAAAATATAACAAATAAAATTATTTAGTATAGTTTTAGATTTTTGATACATTAAGCATACATTTTTTCAAAACTAGCACGCTTAATTAATCATGTATCCGCTGCTAGTCTAAAATGGTAGGCGTAACCAGCAAGGGCAGCGCATTTATAACTAATAGAATTAATTCAAATGCGTTCATAGCTAACAGTTTAAATTAGAAATGCCCGGACATCATGCCGCATGTAGCTCGGAGTTGCTTTTCTTGCAGCTTCCCTCGTCATATGCCATTGTATTGTTGCCCCATCATGTGCCTCGTATTTGTCAAACGAACAGAGTAAAAATTTTAATTAATTTTCTTTTTTGCAAAAAAATTCTTATGAATTAAATATTAATAACAAAATATAACAAATAAAATTATTTAGTATAGTTTTAAATTTTTGATACGTTAAGCATACATTTTTTGCAAATCTAGCACGCTTAATTAATCATGTATCCGCTGCTAGTCTAAAATAGTAAGTGTAACCAGCAAAGAAGGTGCGTTTACAGCTACTAAAATGCATTCTTATGCGTTCATAGCTAATAGCTTAAATCAGAAATGCACAGACAGCGGGCCGCATGTAGTTCGAAGATGCTCTTCTTGCAGTCTTCCTCGTCATATGCTCATTTTATAAAATGTTATTAATAAAATATAAAAAAGGAAATTCGTTATTTTTTTTTATACATTAAGCATACATTCTGCAAATATGCGAAATTAATCCTGTATTCGCTGTTAGTCTAAAACATTAGGCGTAACCAGCAAAGAGGGTGCATTTATAGCTAATAGAAAGAATTCTAATGCATTCATAGCTAATAGTTTAAATTAGTAATGCACAGACAGCGGGCCGCATGTAGCTCGGAGATGCTTTTCTTGCAGCTCACCTCGTCATATACACATTTTATTAAATATTATTAATAAAATATAAAAAAAATTAGTTATTTAGTTGGGTTTTTTTAAGCATACATTCTGTAAATATGAGTAATTAATCATGCATCCACTGCTAGTCAATAGTAGGTGTGACCAGCAAAGAAGGTGCGTTTATAGCTACTAAAATGCATTCTTATGCGTTCATAGCTAATAGTTTAAATCAGAAATGCACAGACAGCGGGCCGCATGTAGTTCGAAGATGCTTTTCTTGCAGTCTTCCTCGTCATATGCTCATTTTATTAAATATTATTAATAAAATATAAAAAAATAAAATTCGTTATTTTTTTTATACGTACATTCTGCAAATCTGCTTTATTAATCATGTATCCGCTGCTGGTCTAAAACGTTAGGCGTAACCAGCAAAGAGGGTGCATTTATAGCTAATAGAATGAATTCAAATGCTTTCATAGCTAATAGTTTAAATCAGAAATTCACAGACAGCGGGCCGCATGTAGCTCGGAGATGCTTTTCTTGCAGCTTCCCTCGTCATATGCCCCTTTTAATTTAAAATATGATTGCTAATTTTTTTGAAAGAATTTCAAATTTTGTCAGAAGATTAAAACAACAACATGATTCAACTTTAGTTTAATAAAAAGTAAACATTTAAATATTAAAAAATACTTTAATCAAAATTTTCTTTTTTATTTAACACAAGAAAAATAGATCCTTTATCAAAAACGTGTTGGTTCGGATGCAGGGTTCCAACCTATGATTTTATTTTATCTCTACTATATTTATTTGAAAAACATGCTTCATTTTGAAATTGTGATAACTAATGCGCGGCTAAATTGTGCCAGTTAATATGAATACTAATAACATAATTAACTAATAATAATAACACATTAAATTTCGCAAGCCCATGTTAGATCAATACATATTTGTAAACAAAACTTTTTAGGTAGGAATACAAAAGAAAATTTGAAAGTAAACGCGATTTGACTAATAATTTTTGTTCCTAGTCATTACAAAAAAAACAATTATTAAAACACTTATTAAATTAATATAATATGAAGTATCAAATTTATTTTTTATTATATTATGCAGTTTATTTTATTGTATATGAAAGAAGAAAATATATAAATGTCAGATAATTTTCGAAATTTTTTTATGCGACTTGGGTAAATTTACCTTGAATACATGTGTCCTAGGGCATTTACAAGTTTGTATCTCCCTAGTTTAAAAAAATGAAAAGTGCGTTACCAATTAAACTTTTATTTTAAATCAGAATTTTATTTTTAATCAGAAATCAGACTTTTACTTTAATAGATAATTTTTTAATTCAGGAAACAAAAATTTTTTGATGAGTCTAGATTTTCCTCATGAATATCAAGAATTTAGATGATCACTTTCTTTACTGAATATAAAAATGATATATCAAAAACTTCAATATCAGGTGGAATTTCTTGCAGACAATATTGAAACGTACAACTAAAAGAAACTAAGCTACATTTTATTTGCCAAGCTTTTACACTCATAAATTCCCAAAATTACTAACAATTACTTTTATTATGGTTGCATAAAGTATGTATCAAAAGTGGCTCTATTCCAGAGAATGCGCAATTGGAAACAGTTATTTATAATAATAACGCAACTATTTATTTTTATTTTGAGAAATTCATTTAAAATTAAATTAATGACTTTTAATTATATATTTTTATTAACTATTTTAATTAATTAAATATGTTTTCGTAATAAAACGTAATGCCTAAAATAAAAAATATATTTTTTGGCCAATAGCACACTTTTCGAACACTGTCAGAACTTACTTTTCATAAATGTAACTTCAGTCTCATGTTTTTATTGTTGTCATAAAAGTTTTTAGTGCATAATGTTTATCAATAAATTATATTTTTCTTTTCATATTCTTGTTTTTATTCTTCAAATATCTCACATCAGTTTCGAATATTTGGGCTGCCTATTTGTCGTACTTGTGTGCGCAATATGTCTTTTATTACTAAATCAATAATGTTTGTAACATGAGGTCTGGTCGTATCTCCTATAGTTTTTGATATACGAACCCAAACTCCTGAATGTATCGTTAGAGAGAGTAAGTATGTCCTCATATAGCGCATAGTCATTTGTACTACAGTAGAACCTCTGTAAGTCGAACTTTAAGGGAGACGTCAAATAATTCGAGTTATAGAGTTTTCGACTTATGGAGGTTTCGACTTACGCTGATTTTGTAAGGAAATATTCAACTTGTAGAGATTTAGATTCTTTCTAACTTATTTTGAGTTAGAGAGATAAAATAAACAAAAATTCAAGTTACGGAGGTAATAAACATGTTTATTTGTTAGAGTTCAAATGAAATCAATAGCAATAATAAGAATTATACATAATAAGAATATTTCATAGAATTAGTTATTCTATTTACTGTATATTCATACATTGTTTTCTAAGAAACAATGACGGGCATTGTCTGCATAAAATATATAATAATATCTCATAAAATATATAATGATTTCTTGCAGCAGATAAATTAAAATAAAACGTTAGAAAAAAAAATTTTTTAATATTTAAACATTTTTTTATTGAATCATGGCCCACGATTTGATCTTTGTGGATATGATGATCACGCGAGATAACATTCCATGTTTTAATCTTCCTCTTTTTTGCCAAAAGCAGCCAACATGAACAATAATTAAAACATTGATCAATTGCGTACAAATAGTAGCGTTAATAATCGCTAAATGTATTGCACTAAAGCAAAGTAAAGAAAATTGAATTGTTGAGAATGGCTTATATAAGATATTTAAAAATTCATCAAAACAACATTTCTTATTTGTTATGTAAAATATTACTCATTATATCCTGTTAAGCATTATTTATTTCTGGTAATTTATCCAGTTTTCACGACAACATCACCGACTATATTAAACAAATTTTATTAAAAATACAGTGGGTGTTCACATATTTTTGTAAGGATTTTGATATACACACAAACAAGTATATATATACAAACAAATATAAGTTTTTTATTTTCTATTATGTTTAGTCTGATAGCCCATTTTGTGAATTATCCTATTGCATCTCAATTTCGAAGATGTAATATGATATCAAGAGCTTTTCTTGAAATATCAAGATTGATTTTGTTTTCCTCCGCCACAGTCTTCCAGTGTTTTGTGATGTCGTTTATAAAAAGCATTTTTTAATTTTCCAAACACACAGCAATCTATAGGAGACACATCGGAGGACTTAATGGGATGCATTTAAATGAAATAGCCTTAATTTCGGTTTAATTTCTCATTTTTTTCCAAATATATGACTGGTTTTAAAGATATGACTGGTAGCCTTATCCTGATGGAACTGAAAACAGCGAAGATTGCTTGGGTAAAATGGTGGAATGTCTTCGTTATAATTAAGTGTTTAAACATATTTCTGATAGTAATCAGAGTTAATTTTGACATTATTTGTTTACTTTCGTTATATTAAATTTCCCATTCTAAGAGGGTCAAGTAATCATCATAAAACGTTTGACAAAACTTTCCTTATTTCCTCTGAACCAACATCTTTAATCTTTTTCTCCTCTTTTTTGTGATAATAAATCGATATTTTTCTATTTCAATCAGATAAGCATATCTACACCTCATCAACTGTAAATTCATATTTCCTTTTTCCACCTGCCAAATAATTTTTATAGTATTGCGTAACATAATTTGCCGCTAACCGGTGTACTTCATGTTTTTTTTTGTTAAATTCCTACTATTAGTTCACACTCTCCCTATATATATCTTGGTCAAATTTTCAATCGTTAATAAAATACTTTTTATTCATCCACTCAAGTTCAAATACATTTTTTTGAATTTGTAGTGGATGACATTTGATGTTAATACAGTTTTTTCAAATATTAATTCATTAATTAAATTTAATTAATTAATTTTAGTTTTTTTAGATTTAAGTTGCATGTATCTAATAATAGATGGAGCCAGTTGTAAGAAAAAAATTTCAACTTTATTTGTAAAGCACTTTTCTGCAATGTAGTGAAAAAAAAGTAGGAATTGACATTAAAAAAAAATTTTTATATTACTTGTTTTTATTATTATTAGCTTTAAATCATATTTTATAATTTTGTTTAACAGTCCTTTTAAAATTGTTTAAAAATTCTGCAACGATTCTCTAAAATTGCAGGGGGGGATTCAATTTTCTTTTTCTTTTTTTTTTTTTTTTTTTTTTTTTAGCACTGAGGTGTGACTTTAAATAAAATAAGAGTGTAGATAACTTGGATGATATGCTTTTTTTTTTTCAACTTTTTTCCAAATTAGAATGAAAATTTTCATGTCCCAACCACTTTTTTTTTAGTAATTATGCCACTTATTTTACATGTAGAAATATTAAAACCATACTTTTCATTTCTTTCTTTTAATAATCGAATAGCAGTGTTTCTCTTCGTAAAGCGCAAAATATAGCCTTTGATCCCTTATTTATTTTCCAGCGATATTTTAAAGCAAAGAATAATTTTAGGGATGCAGAGCGATAATTAAACCTTATTCCGAATTGAAGTCATTCAGGTTTCTATTTTTTCTTTCATTTAACCCATGGAAAAAAATCATAATCGTTGCAAAAATGTCTGAACACAGTCGGTAATTGTTCTTCAAATATATGATATTTTAGCTTATTTCTATAAAATAGCATAACTTTCATATATTACTACAAAATGAAAAAAAATTTACAACTAATCGAATTCAGAAGACTGAATAAAACAGTTACTCACATATTTCCAAAACAATCTTGGGATATATTTAGGTCACACTGATTAAAATGTTTCAAAATTAAATCAACAACGATATAATGTTTATTCAGATTTATGTTCAATATACCAAAAATTCGGCAGAAAATGACAGCTTGATTTTTGATATTTTAAACAATAATTTAAAGAGTAGAAATTTAGTCAATCTCAAGGCATTTAAAAAATTCATTAAAGCTTGCATTATTTTATAAATTGAACTGAAATACCTGTTGTTGTTGTTGTTATCGTGTCCATGGATTTAAAATATAATCATCAAAGTTAGATCAAGTCAAAAGTCTTCACGATAGCGGCCACTAGCAATGGCGCCGCTTCACTATACAGGACTTCTCTTAAGTTGGACACCATACCCAATTGCAAAACATGGGGAGTGAGTGCTGGGCACTCTAGAATGTGCTTAGGTGTTAGGAAAGTGTTGGGGCAATTTCTGCAGGGGATGTATTCCCTGGTCTTGTCTGGGAGAATCTTCATCCTTCTGTAATGATTAGTTCTGAGTCTGCTAATGACTGATGTCAACTTCCTAGGGCAGTTGAAGTCCGTGATTAGTAGCTTCTTAAAGTTATGAGGAATTAGTCGTTGGAATGAATGGAATAAAATGTTCTTTGAATGTGAATGTGGAATATTTGGTTCTGAAGGAGCCTTAACCTTCTACACTGAAATATGTACAGTAAATGTTAGAGAAGAAATATTTCTGTTTTTAATTCAAAATTAGTGTACTTCAAAAATATAAAAATGCTGAGCTTATGTAGACCACTGTAAATTTGCTTGAAATCCACTTTATTAAATACCATATTTAACATAATATATGTAAATAGCACGATAAGCATAAAAAGATAAATCCCACTATAGTCTTTTTTTCTGGAGCTCGGTACCACAGGTTTCGGGTTCGAATGCCGGCGGTGCCATGGATGTTTGTAGTGGTTCGGAATTCACTTTAAGTTGTAGGTCCCGGTCTCATATGACTGTTGAGCGTAGAGCTGACAACCCAACCCCGCAAAAAAGACAAAACATCTCTCGTCTCGAAATCTACCAGTAGGTAGACAGCTGACGCTGGGCTGTTGCGCCAATGCTGATGATAGTCTTTTTTAAAAATTATTAAAAAATTTCCGAAAATTTTTTTATTACCACTTCGATATTGCTATTTTGAGAAATTGATAGTTTCAAGGTTCCTTTTAGAATTGTTCTACGATTTTAAAACACAAAACTGTTGCTAAATTTATCAATCATCTATTTTTCCGGGTTAGCTAAAAATGTGTTCCCATGAAATGCTAAACTCCATAGATTTGGAATTTAGATTAGACTTCATCTCCCTTGTGTCCATTCTGTAAAGCACCAAAAACTGGAACATATTTTGTTCTAATGTACGAAGTATGAAGAGAAAAGAAATAAACTACAAAGTGCTTTCAGATATAAAGTTCTATCTTTTTCTTGGATATTCAATATGTCTGAGGAGGCATAAATATAAGACTATAACTCAACAATACTTATTTTTCTACAAATGTCTCGGAACCTCGTATGCAACTGGGAATCCTAACTGTCTATTCGATTTTTTTTTTCAACTTTGTCATAATGATTGTTATTCGAATTTTCTTTGCCTTTTTCCAATTTTACTATGTTGTGATACAGCCGATCAATATTTCTTGTCTTCTCATGTATCTTTGAGATGGATCAGTATTTTATTCCATTTATTTCTTTATATTTATTCTGCTTAGTTATTTATTTTCTTTTGGTTGTTAGAAAAACAAGCAATATTTTTTTTTTTTAAATTATGTTTAAGGCTCAACATGAGATCTATTATATTTGAAAGACCATAATAAATTCATGAATTTTGGATTTTTATAGTAGTTTGATATTGTTTTTTTTTGTATTTTGCTAGCATTTCGATAAATTGAGATAAAACAGAAACTCTATACCCAAAATCTCAACATCACAAATTAAATTGAGTCTTAACCAATTTAAAAAAAGAAAAAAAATAGAAGATATTTTTACAAAGGAAAACCTTGAATTAATTTTTTGCTTGGTTACTAAAGGAATTGAGCTAAATTAGAAACTTTTGCGCCATTAATAAAATGTCATGCCTCATATTAAATTCCTTATTTAATTTTTACAATTTATCTTTAAACAATGCGCGTAGATATAAATGAAAGGTATATTTTTTCTTTTGGAAGTCCTCTTATTAGGAAGAAATTTCAATTAATCACAGAAAGAATGTAAAAAAGAATATGAATTGATCATAAAAGAAAAAATTATAGAAAGGAAACAAACTTACATATTATTTTATTGTGGCGCCATCTATTAAAGATAAACGTTATTTTTTCTCTGGTAGACAAACATTTAGTATAGATTTCGCCCACCCCACCCCCCACCCCCACCCTCTTCACGATTTTAGCGGTTAGAATCAGACAGTTTTATTTGAAACAGAGATAAGAAAAACAAATAATGATTGGTTAACGGGGTTAATGCTAATATAAATTAATGGTTAATTTTAAGGTCCCTTAATTTTGCTATGTAGAGATTATGTTATGTACATGAATAATATTCCACTAACAATAATTTTGATTTACTATATAACATAGAATATGTTTATTGGAAACCCTAAAAAAAATTCGTTACAATTTTATGTTATATTTTCTGGATACAGCTATACAAAAAAAATTTTAATGTGCAGGAAAATAAATTTCTTATTCAATAAATGTGCCTAAACATAATTAATACATGGAATATATAAGTGGAACATAAGGTCCACTAAAGTTCAGCGAAATAAAATAAAAAATCCAGGGTCCCCTAAACTTTGTTTTAAACTTCTACCACAATCAAAGAGCAAATAATTTTTGAGCACAAAACTTTTTTTCCCATGACACAAAATCAATACTCAAATTCCCTAAAGTGGAGCAAAACTTAACATATTTATATACACGAATTATATAATAAACACGTATAACGTATAATAGCACGTATAAAAATTTTAATAAAAATATAAAAGAATAAACTCTTTTATCGTGATCTAACTATATGATTAAGAATCAAGGCTTTTAGATTTTATTAAAGTTGATATTATAATAGATTTAGATTATTGATATTCTTACAATATGTATTGTACAAAATATCATACTCAATTAATGGATAACAATTATTTTTTATTAAAAATAATTCTCGAAATATAAGTATTATTTCAAAATTATCTCGTTTTAATACGATAAATTATCTTTTTGACAGAAGGCATTGGGGTTTTATAATGATTCAGATTAAAATTTTTGCAATAAAAGAATTACTTGAAGCATTGAAAAGTGAAAATTAAAATTTTTTATGCGAATACATATGTCCTAGAATAAACTAACCGAATTTCTATAAGACATATGTAATTTCTATACGTAAATTTATATAATACAGCTTGCAAATTATAATAATTTTAAAATTATGTAGCAATGTTTATAAAAAGAAAATTAAAATATGTCCCTATATTCAATATATATGAAATGTATACATATTATATATGAATGTATGTATAAATGTATACATTACACATGAAGCATCGGAAAAGGAAGATTTAGAAACTTGGTTTCCAACGCATTGATCTTTTAAAAGCTTTATAACTATTATCGAGTTAAACTTTTAGAGCTAATTAATCTGAAGAAGACAACGCCAGTCGGGCGGTCGCCACTATTGCTTGCTTCGGCTCTAAAAATAAAATTGTGACAGCAGTTAGTTGTACGCGGTGTTTTGTATGAAAAAAATTATTGCAGCGAATTTGCTTTTTAGTTAAGCACATTATATTTTTTTAGAGCGGGGGGTCCACGTCAGTGCCTCGATTCTGTTAATAACTTCCGTAATGTATGTGGCAAAGTGACAATTAAAATCCACAAATGTTCCATCACTCCATTAGTGAAAAAGGCATATCACCTTTATTTCGGTTGCAAAATTGGAGATCAAGATAAGCCTTAATTTGTGCTGTTATTATTATTCAAGGAAACTTTAAATATGGCTGCGAGGCAAAAAGAAAATAACAACGTCATTTGCCATTCCTATGATTTAGAAGGAACAAAGTAATCACACAAATGACTGCTACTTCTGTATGATCAAACCTCTTCGAAGAAGAATCACAAGGGGAAAAAAAATCAAAAGTACTGTATCGGAATATATCATCTGCAATCCAATCAATTCTCCATGGTAAAGTGTTTACCATTCTGGAAACTCAAATGAATTTTTCATTGATCCAGAGGAATATCAATAAACAATTTCATGTGATGCTCTACGGTCTTCTACATTTAGTGCTGAATATAATGATGATGTTACAACTACACCACACATTCTGTCTCAAGAAGAACTGAATAACCTTATTAGAGATTTAGATCTGTTCTAAGACGAGGATACTTACATCGAAACTTAGAGAAGGTAATTTACTCTAGGAAGATATCCGTGTGACTTCGATTTTTCAGTCGGCATAAGCAAACTATGTCTTATTTTATACAAGAAAAAAAACTCATTTTCTATACAGACGTCATTGTCTTACTGACGTCTCTCAAAATAGTACATGGCCCTTCGCAATTCCAGCTTTTCATAGATTTATCCACAACAAATACCAAGCAGTATTGCTGCATAATGGAAACCAACTTCCATCCATTCCAGTCGAGCACTCTGTTTCTGTGAAAGAAACTTAAGAAAATTTAAAATATTTGTTGAACTGCCTTCAATATAACAATTGTTGTGATTTGTAAATGATAGCTCTTCTCATTGGTCGTCAATTAGGACATACGAAGTGCAGCTGCTTTTTATATGAGTGGGACAGTAGAGCCAAAATTTCGCCCTATGTAAGAAAACTATGGCCTACTAGAAAAACATACGGTATTGAAGAGAAGAATGTGCAAAGTCCTTCATAAGAAGAGGCAAAAAAAAAAAAAAAAAAAATCCTACTACCACCCTGGCACATAAACCCATGCTATAAAAAAATTTTGTTAAAGCGATGGACAAGAGTGGATCAGCCTTCACGCACTTAAATAACAAATTTCCTGCAATTAGTAAAACTAAACTTCAGACAGAAGGGAAAAGGCAGACGAGGACGGATCCTAATGGGAAAAGGTGAGCTATGTGACAGCTTAGACAGCTTGGTCTTGGATGCCTTAAGGCAAGCGCTGCACAGACGTACTCACTTTGCATTACCCAAGGGGCGCGTGTAACTTGAAGATAAGCCACGGACGCGGAGTAACAATGACCCCGCAACGCTCTATGATCCTATTAGACCGGTACCTACAGTATAAGTGGATTCCGAATCACTACAAACATCCATGGCACCGCCGGACTCGAACCCGAAACCTGTGGTACCGAGCGCCAGAGCGCTAGCCACTCGACCATTCAGGCCCCTGTTGAAATACTAGAGATCAAAGAATTTATAACAAAAGTGACAACAATTATGAAGGAAACAATTATGAAGGAACTACTTTAAAACACAGAATTCTTGATGTCATTGCCTATGGTGGATAACAAATTCAATTTAAAAAAAAAAGAAATCGTTGCACATATTTTCCGGCAAACAAAAGAAAATAAGTAAGAGGAATAAATATGAAAAAGAAAGAAATTAGTAAAACAACAAATGAAATAGATCATGATATTTTAACAGTTGAATGATGATTTTTACCTCACCAAAACAATCCTCCAAAATAAAACTAGAAAGGTTCATACAAAATTCCTCTTACCTTTCCAGTTCCCAGGAATATTAAGAGTGAGATATCCAAAGGAGCGAGATGCAGACAATTAACTCCAATATCTATTTAAAACACTTTTATTAAGCATATTATAATGACGAGATGACACAAAAAATTACTGGGCATACAGACAGAGAAACCGCATCTTAGTGCGGCTAACTACTAATAAGGAAGTACCAAAGTTCAGAGCGCGAAAAAAGTTCTTAAACCGAAGTACGGTGGGTTACAGTTAAAAGAGGAAAAGTGTTCACGTGACAAACAAATCAGAAGTTCTAGTTCGACATCATTTTCGACAATGATTAAAACACATGAAGTATAATTAGTACTTGAAATAAAAGTGAATAAAAAGTAATAATCCCCAGAAAGAAAAGTGGAATACCTCATTGCTTACAGGATAACAAGACTTTTCGTAGAAATTAAAGCATCATTGTGGTCTTGTAATACGTATCCTCTGACATATCAGATGCCCAAATTTATATCCAAAAGTACTTTGTAGCTTGTTTCTTGGTTCTACATATTTTAAGTATTAAAAAAATATATATTCAACTGTTTCTGGAGTTTGACAGATTGGGCATATAGGAAATGAAGTCAGACCAACTTTATGGAGTTTAGAATTAGAAGGGTATATGTCTTTGAGCGAAACCTGGACGAAAGAATTTTTCTCTTAGATGAGTAGGAAGAAGTCTATGAGAAGGTTTAATACTATCTAAATAACTGAAATCTTGAGGATATTCTCCACCTATCCACTGCTCTATTGTTTTAATCTGATTTTTTTTAAATATAAGGTCTTCCGGAGATATCCAATGAAATATTATTGTATTTGCTACAGATTTTGCCAGAGAATTTGCTAGCTCATTCTGTGTAATACCAACATGCATTGGGGACCAGGTGAATTCAATGAGTGAAGTGCTGTTGCAAAGATTTTGTAGATGATTGCCAAAGAATTGAATAACATGATTGAAATACACTCATGTCCATAAATTAAGGATAATGAAGTTCAGGCAAAGAAAGAGACAGAAGCAAAACAAATTTGACTTATTTGTAAAGTCTATTTATTAAACAAAAGGTAAAGAGCAAAAAAGATGCTATATGTTTGACATAATTAATAAAAATTGCGATTTTTACTCCCTGGAGCAAATTTCAAAAAAGAACCTATCTACAAAAAACAGTATAGCATGGTTAGTATGATGGTTAATATGGAGTATGTCTCCCGGACGATGCAATACAGGCCTTACAACGCATACGCATGCTGAGTATCAAATTATCAATCTGATTTTGGGAAATATTACACCACTCATCAAGCAATGCCCTCCGAAGTTCCGGTTGACAGGTGGGAGGGGGTTGACGGGCTGCAATTCGTCGGCGAAGCATATCCCACACATGTTCTATTGGATTCAAGTCCGGTGAGTATGCTGGCCAATCCATACGGGTGATATCCTCCAATTGAAGGCATTCGTCTACAATGTTTGCACGGTGAGGACGGACTTTGTCATCCATAAACAGAAATTCAGCACCCATGGCACCCCGAAACAAACGTACATGCTGTTCCAGAATGACATCCCGATAGATGTGGCCTGTCATCGTTACACTCTGAACATGCAGGTCAGTTCTGGAACCAAGAATAATTCCTCCCCAAACGAGCCATCCTGCACAACCGTAACGGTGTCGTTCAATGGTGTTCTCTTGGTGGTAACGGGTACCTGGCGCTCTCCATATGAAAGTCCGGCGAGAATCAGACTGCAAACTAAACCTGGACTCGTCGAAAAACATCACACAAGACCACTGTTGCGGTGTCCATAATGCATGCTCTCTACTCCAGGTTAATCGCAGGCGACAGTGAGTTGAGGTAAGTGGAACACATCTGACAGGCCTACGAGCATATACACCAATGTGCCCTCAGCGTCTGTACACGGTCTGCCTTGAAACTGTCGTACCGGCAGCTGAAAAGAGCTGACGAGACAGGTCTGATGCTGTGCGCCGTCTGTTTCTTTTGGCAGTAACTGCTTAAATACCGGTACTCATTCGGCGTTGTAACTCGGGGGCGACCTGTGCTGTAACATCTACTCACATTACCATCATCTTGGAATCGTTGCCAAAGCCTGGAGATGACACTCTGGGCGATTCCAATTTCCTTCGGATACTTCCAGCTGGGTACGTCCACATTCCAGTCGTCCGATTATTCTACCACGTAAGAAATCATCCAAATGCTTTCTTTGTGCCATAACTATGCGGTTATTGCACTGAAAGGCTTTTAAAGCGCTTGTGAACAATTTTACGTCTTTGTCACCATTCCTTATATACCCCTCTCTTACACTCTCGTCATTGTGACGTACTATCCGCGCCATCTGGTGGTTTCCTGTAATTTGCATATTCTTCTTCAAGATGTGTGTGATAATTCTACAGGTGAAATTTTTATTTTAGAGTTCAATTTCTGAGTGATTCTGAATTATCCTTAATTTATGAACATGAGTGTAGATATTACAACACTATAATATCTGATGAACTGAAAGACTGTCTGGCAGGATATTATATTTAAGACGTGAGAGAACGTAAGTCAAAAGGGTTAAAAAGAGTGCAAAATCTTCTTCTGTGAAAATACTGTTGCAAATTTGTCCTGATGAAGACACTTGTGAAAAAGGATTTGATGACTTCTATTGAATGTTTAAGTTTGAAACGAAGATCTTCCTTAAAGTTTTACCCCATTAAATCTGATTTCAAAGCAATGTCAGTCATAATAAGCTCTAACATTTCATATTCTTCTAAATATAGGGCGTCCTTGGTTCACATTGAACAACGAAACAAAAACTAACCAATTGCATGAAATTCCAGTAAAAGGAGATTGTGAAAGAAAAAATGTATATAACAATGACTTATCTAAAATAAAGATTAAAATTAATGAAATATAAAAAAAAACCTAAGTCTCTAACAAATGGACAAAATGAGATATTAGTCAAGCCAACTTTCACTTAATTGCCTCCGCGCCTTCACCAAATAGAAACATTTCTATTATTCACAGAATAAAAATTTTTACAAACCTGAGAAAAAAACAATATATTTTATACAAATTGCCAACCCAAGGATTCTTAATAAATTAATATTTTCAGCAACCAAGAACAGCAAACCAATAAAGTATAATTATTAATCATTCATTGTATTCATCAGAAGAAAAAAAATTCAATGAATTTCACTAACTATAACAGCAAAAGTATATATTGTTGTTTTAATATAAAACGCATGAAATTGAGGAGAGAATGAACTATCAAAGGGAAAAAATTTAGATTACTCACTACTGAAATTTAGTTCGTCTTGTATCAAGTAAAAATTTATTCGATTAAATAAATAAATAATAAAAAAATAATATAAAAGAACTTCTTGATCATTACAAACATTGATTATTATGAATTTCAAAATCGATAAAAATTATTCTCTAATAGATATGAGGTTTCAAATTTAAGATTTTTTTTTTCCCTTGAAATTAACGGTAGAATTTCTTAATTACACATTAAATGAAAAAGAAAAATTATAAACAAGTCACAGTGATATTTAAATGTTTAAATTTATTTGAGAAAATTAAATGTATATTAGCTATTGTTATATTAGAAAAACACATTGATCATTTGTAAATATTAATAATTGTTTCGAAAATTAATATACTTTAAAATAAACAGGGAAATTTATGATGAATAAGAAATTAAAATTTATAAAAAATCCTCTTCTAATCTATTGGTTTTATTAGTAAATAAAACAAAAAAATATCAGCTATTATGTCATGATGAAAAATGGTCGAGGTTCAAAAGAATTTTCCATCATTATGGCAGAGTTCTGAAAAAAAAAAAAATTGACAAACACTGTTAAGGATGATTTTGACATCTTGGTTTCCATCTATAAAACAAGGAATTAATTAATTTTGAAACAGGAAATTTTTAAACAATAATAAATTGAAAAATGTTCGATGACATTTCAAAACACTCCAAACGTGGAAAACCCAAACTGTTGGATTCGTTGTTCTGATATCTAGGAGACCGGTGTTAATTCTAGCTAATGTAGTTCTAGTGTGACTGTAATTAATAAACAAACAATCACGATTATTTTCATCGCAATAACTTTGCATGCTGCAATCTTCCCGTAACTGAGATGAATATTTTTGTTTTCCTTTTTAACCGATTTAAATTTTTCAAACGATTAAGCAGCAATTAAATTATATTGCACAAATTACCATTTGTTTCTAAACATTCGTTTAACTGGGAATTATGATTTCAAGAAAATCGTAAAAAACAAACACTGTATGTGATCTTTTTTTAAATGTTGAAAACAGCCTCCGGATGATGTCGATTATTTAATGAGTGAAGGAATGTTTAATTATATAGATAGGTGTGATGTGATGCAGCCCAAAGCGATGTCGATGGTTGCGTTTGTTTCAGTTTTGTAACCTATGATGATGGTTTAATGGATACTGAATGAAAACCATATATAAGGTATTAATTTATTTTAATTGTTTGTATTTATATTACAAATCTAAAGTAGAAAAAGTAATTTAATAAGACATGAAATCAAATGATGAGTATATTTAATTTCATTTTGGTTAATTCGGGTTAATAATAGTTTTGATTTTATCCATTTATATCCCAAATTTCATTGAATTGCCGTTTCCTCATTCCCTGGATTTGTGTTTTGTTGAAAAGATGGTAATTTGTGTATATGAAAGCGGCGTATACTAACTTTTATATAAGCATGATTAAAACTGTCGTTTTCTTTAAAAATTAGAAAAGGAAAAAAAAAAAACATTCTTCTGAGAAAATTTTAAAGCTTATTCTAAAACGTTTTGTTCATTAAAAAATAAGATCAATTATTCTCACTATTTATTTTAACTTTGTAGTTAATAATTAAATTCTTATTTTATAAATGGACATAATATTTTTTTTATCATTTTATAGAAAGATAGCAATGAACATATTCATTCAAATGTATGTTTACATTTATGTATAATTACATTTTAAAGGTGATTATTTTCATTATATAATTTACCTTAAACCCATTTACATCACATAAATATGTGTTAAGTACAATTTTATAAAATTATTCAATATATTTTTAAACTATGATATTATATTAATTGGATATTTATCCATGTGTTGTGTATATTCATTTAAGTAAAAATGTTCTGCATAACTTATTTTCCTTAGTATTGAAATAATTAAAATGATAGCATTTGCCAATAGTAAATGCAAGTTAAGTATTTGATAATAAAGAGATAGGTTAATACTATTATGGTGGCTTTTAAATAACCATAACAAAAAGAAAATGTTGGGATATGTTTTAAAGTTACTTTTTTTTTAAATTATATTAAATTGTGTTTATATTTTAGCCTTTTAAATTACTAATTTTGTTTACATTTATATGTAAATTACATTATATTTATGGCTTGCAAATAATAGAATATGCATTGTGTAGCAATGCTGGGAATATATCTTATTTCTGTTTTTATTGTTTTTCTTTGAAAAATTTTAATAAAGCTGTTAAATAAGAAACCCTTTTCAGCTATATTTTTCAAGTTCATATATTCTAATTGAAATATTTAGATCAAATGCAATTAATCCTTAAAACAAATTTATTCAATATCTTAGAATAAAATGTTAGAATATCTCATGATTAACTCATTTCCACTTATAAATGTTATTGAGCTATCTTGAAAATATTTTCATACAAATATAATTTAAAATTTTTTTGATCTTAGATAATTTTGGTATTGCTTCTTAATTAACATCTACATATAGATTAATATTATTCATTGATATTTTACTTTTTCTCACTCTGAGAATTTTATCTTATTCCTATAAAAATTTCTGTTTATTAAACAGGTCAACTGATTTGATTGTCCATTTATTAAAAAATCACTTTCTACTTCTGTAAAACTCGTAACAATTATAATTTAAGTTGTTCTGCCCTTTTGAAAACTTCTATGATATTGTGGATTTGATTGAATGATCATTAGTGAAATCCAACAATTTGCTTTTAGGAGGCAGGACTTTCAAAAGTAACTGCCCCTATTTTGTGTGTCATATGGGAGAAAAACAGACCCTGCCAATGTTAGTGTAAGATGTTGGAGATTTCTAAGATTTCTTTGAATGTTTCTTACAAACCTTGAAAACCATTTATATGAATTTGATACCTAAGAATTTTACTTCACATGTATAAGTTTACTTTTGCTATTGTATATAGAGCATTTCTTCTGTTGATAAATAAGTTAGTTACTAATATGAAGATACTTTAGTATGCAATTCTTAATCTTCTTTTTTCTGCAATTCTTAATTTCTTAATCTTCAATTCTTTCTCTTCAAAATTATAGCATGAATGATGGGCAATGATAAAAAAAAACATTAAAGAACTCTTCTCTCATTTTTAAATTCTATATAATTTTTTTTTAGAAAAATCTCAGCAATATATTGAAATGAATATTTCCTATATATCTGATAAAATTTTCAAGTAAGAAAAAAATGTGATGAGTTCCAAAGATTGAGACTGCCCTCAACCTCTCATTAGATGCTATTTTGTGCTGTAAAAAAAAATTGGTATGTTTGATTTATATGATCATTATTAGGGTAGGTTTACAATAGTCATCATTTGTGGGTAGAATATAACATAAACATAATGTAATTTTAAATGTAAAACTTCTTTAGTTTATATATACTTTTTTTTTTTTTTTTTTTTTTTTTTTGCTCAAAGCTGAAGTTTTGATACAGCAATACACAAATTTTTAAGTCTTGGTTATTTTTGAAAATTAGAAAATAGATCTAAGATTTTGCAATCAGCAATTTTTTTGAAAATACATCATCTACATTGATTGATTGATTGATTTAAACTGCACAAAATGTAACTGTATTTCTCTTATGTTGCACCAAAATACCATTACCCTGAAAGGTTATTTTAAAAAAAATAAAATTGTGCACAGAAAATTGGTTTAAAAAATCTCAGATTTCTTTCTTGACTGTTGTTCACTTTATTTCGGATGTCAAAAATTATCATATGTAGAAATGTGTGAATTCCAATTAGAAATAAATCCTCGACAGTTGTTCAAAAATTGCATGTTGTATTATTTATTCATTACTTTCTCGTCTATCTGGGATTGATGATCAATCAATTGGGGATCTAAACTAAATTGTAGAAGTCCATGTGAGACATATTTTTCCACAGGAGAAAGTTCATTTTAAACTTCTATTATTTTTCATTGTTGTCTTATATATTTCCATATTGTGCTTAATAAAATGGTTGCCATAATTATCTAATTGTACTGTAGTTACATTTGAAACCAAATAGAACCTCATTAAAGTGTTTTAAAGATAATTTGAAATTAGGACTGACTTCCTTTAATCTCTACTAGTTGTTTCTACAGAAGTTTTATTTTCTTTGTTGAGGAAACTCTGATACAATCGATATTTATATCACTGTGGAAATAATGGATGCACTCTAGGGAAAAAATTTAAATCATTACAAACTTTTAAACAAATGTTAGGTAAAACATAAAAAACAAAGTTTTAAAATATCTCTGATATGTTATAACATGTAAAAATATGTCAGATGAAACATGTACACAAAAAGATACTTTGATACTAAAGATACTTTTAGTCTTATTATATTTAATATGGTTTCCTTCTTTTAAATGCATATTTGTTTATGAACATCTCTAAAAAATTTCCATTTAAATGTGATTAAAATAATGCTCTGCTTTTTTTATTTATCTTTCTATCTTGTATTTATTTTCAATATACTTTAGAAAATCTTAGGCGGCTAAAAACAAATTATTTTTTCTCTTTTGTTTTAGAATCTACAACATGGGTTTTGCAAGTGATCTTCAAGGTAAAACTTCACATGAGGCTTTGATGTCTCTTCAAGATGCTGAGTTGAGACTTCTCGAGAATATGAAACGATGTATGTCCCTCCGAGTAAAATGCGACCGAGAATATGCAATTGCTCTGAATTCAGTTTGCATCCAAACTTTAAAAATTGACCAAAATGAATTGAAAGGAAGCATGGTTGCACGGGTAAGTTATAATATTATGTTAGCTTAAATTTTTTTTAAAAATTAAAGTGAATTATTAAGCAAGCAAAATAAAATATTCACTTAAAATTTGTTGAAACTAAGAAAATGCTTAGAACAAATGTCTCTTCTTAATAAATATGATAAATAAAACTGCTTAATATGTATATAGATTTTTAAATGTAGTATTACATTTATATATGATATTTTAGTCTGGCTTATTATTTTAAATACTTCTACAAAATAATTTATAATTATAATAATTTATAATTGTTGACTTGTATTTTAAATACTTATACTAGTTTACATTTTCTATACTTGTAATTTATTAAATTTTGTTTATATATTGCCATTTAAATTTGTTTTTTTTTTTTATTAAAAAGATAGTTTTTATTATAATTTTCTGCTAAAGCCGCATTGTTATTAATTAAATGTTTCAGATAATATTTTGTTACAATATGAAATAAGTAACAAAAGATTTTCGGCGTATAAATTTATTTATAAATTTAAATTTTTTCCTCTCTCTTTTAATTTTAGGCTTGGAGTGTAATTGCCGAAGAAACTGAGGCAATGAGTCGTCTGGTAAAACAAAATGCCGATTACCTTGCTGCTCACACGGTTGATGAAATGAATGCTTTGATTTCAGAAAAAAGGGCGCTTCGTAAACTTTACATTGATGAACATAACCGTATTCATGGTGAATTATTACGAGTAAGAATACCACATTACTTAAATCTTCGATTTCTTCTAATATCATTAATTAACCAAAACATTATTGTTTGCAAAATAGGGTATTGTAAATAAATAAGGAAAGTAGTGTAAAACTTTTCTTATCCTTAAAAATTTTATTAAATTAAAATTCTTGTTTTAGTTTAATAAATACAAGGGATTTATAATTTTGTGTCGTAATCTGGGACATTATGTTATCTTTATTTCTAATGCTCTTTCAAAATTTATTTTTTACCATCATATGTGCTGTACGTATTATTAAATTTTGGCAATGCAATATAAATATTATTGCATGCACTTTTATTTTTAAATTAATGCCTTATTGTTATGGACAGGTAGTCAAGTCTCATCTCAGGCCTTTAAAAAAAATGAGCATATAAGCAAAAGTTATAAATAAGTTAACTCTATGATTTGGATGGGGAAGGGGTAAGATGTAAGCATTAAGATTAGGTGTAACAGAATGATAATTTTGGAATGTTAGGTTTCCACATTTATATTTCATCTTTAATAGATTTGCATCTTTTTAATAATAAAATTCTATTATGTTATATAATTTTGAACAATTTGATACCTTTTTATTCCATTTTAATAAATATGTCAGATTTGTCCAATTTTTAACAAAAATAGATACAAACTTAATGATAGTCAATTATGGTGACCTGAACCTATATTAATATGAATATTTTTAAATGATATATTTCAACCCTAAAATTATTTCAAATCAACAAAAATTTGCTATGAAGAAATTAAGTTTTTAGTCTATGAGGTCTAAATTGATTGTAAGACAAAATTTTATGTGAAAGGTTTTTATATCTGTAGTTGAAAGATAAAAATTCCCTGTATAAAGTTATATCTGAGGTAATATTATGTATATTATTAGTACAGCTTTGGTTAAATACATTCCTCATGTATTTTTTGTAAATTTTTCTTTGGGTTGTATTTGAAGAATATTATTAAGCTTAATATCCATATGTATCTTTTATGAATGCATAATAGTAGAGACAATTCTTAACTGATAGTGATGTTCTTTTCTAAAGACTACTTCATAAATTAAATTTGGCAATTTACATAATGCGAATTAAATTGCCTTTGAAATTTATAAAAATACCCTTTACTGCCATTAAATATCTGTTCACCTTGTTTAATTTTTTGTTGTCCTTTAATTGTGAAACTATTAAATTGTAAAATATGCTCTTGTTTGAATCATAAAAAATAAAATTAAAAATAATGATGTATTTTTAATTATTTATCAATATCATTAAAAAATGTTATGCATTTAACTTATTTCATTGTTGAAATTTAAAATTTTTCATTAGGGTTTTAAAATAAGATTGGTAAATTCAGAAAAACTTATTTCAACTTTTTATGTTTCTTCTGGATGGCAGTGGTTATTCAGAAATAAGTTTTATTTAGGGAAATATGAAGGACTTTTTTTTTTTTTTTTTTTTTTTCTCTCTTTATTACTTTAAATTTCAATATTTTTTTTAATTTAAAGATACAAATTTATATATTCTTGCAGCATAAAATCTAAAAAATATTTGAATGATTTCCAGTGGTTTCAGTTTTAACTTCCTGAAGACAAGAAACTAACAATGTTATTTATTCAAAACGTTGTACAGAAACAGGATCTCTTTTTCTTTCATTTTAATTTGCTAGTAAATAAGCTATGTGTGAATTTTTTTCTACTCATGGAAGAAAGTATGTATTTTTAATGATATTCAAAGAATAAAGCTTTGCTGGAATGGAATATATATATATAGGGGTAATCTTTTTACTCTTCAGGTAAACTTTTATCTCTTCAGGTTCCTTTTCTGTTTAATAATCAATTGTTTGGTTGTTATTTAATCAAGGTTTTTCATTTTTATGTATAATAGTTTTTAAAATTGTGTGAAGAAAATATTTAGCAGAGTTATCCATTTTAAATTTTAAGAATTAATGATTTAACTTTTAAACAGGAAGGGTTGTGTTCCAAAATTTAAATGTTATTATAAAAATCTTATCTTTTCTTAAAATACTTAATTTCTCCATTTCTAAAATTAATATACATAAAAAGTTCCTATAATTTCTGTAGGCAGTGGGGAAATAGAACATATTTAGTAGACTATAATACACTTTCATGCCAAGTATGCTTATTTAACATCTGCAGTAAAAGCATACTTTATTTTAAAAATTAAGCACCTTTAGTTGAAAGATGTTTATGTTAAATATAGGACAAAAATGTGGTACAGGCTTCAACTTGAATCACTCAAAAAATTGTGCATAATTTTTTTTCATGCTACAGTTTCAGAAAATTCGACATGTAGTTGAGAAGATTTCAGTTTCACATACAATCAATGCTTCTTTTAATTTAATTGTTACTACATCCAACTCATTTAATTGAGTAAAATAAACTGGTGCCATATTACAAGAATTTGTTTCTTTAGTCCATACTTTTATCAATATTCATATTTAATTGAAAAACAACAAGGAAATTCATATCATAAGACATCTTTTGGAATATTTCTTCACACCAGTAAAGTTTTAAATTAGGAAGGAAATGCGAGAGGAATTTTTGAATTCCTCCTTAAATAATGATTTTTTTTTTTTAAATTCAAATTGTAGTACATTGTATTTATTTTTCATTTTCTTACAAAAAAAAAAAAAAAAACTTTTTTTTTTTTTTTTTTTTTTGTAAGAATGTGTTTTTCATTTTTCCTGAACAGATTGGTATAATTAACATGATTCTATAAATACTAATAAAAGTTTTAAAACTTTGTAAAGCATTTAAAGTCTTCCTTTTCTCTCACACTCTCTCTCTCTATATATATATAGAGAGAGATGGAGATGGAATTCTAAATTTTCATAACATCCAACATAATCATGTATATTTTCTTATATTATTATTTAGTCACTATTAAGATCTTCTATTCTACAGATTTTTAAATAAATTATGTAATAAACATATATAGTTTTTTGTACTTAATTAAAATGTTTTTATTTTTCTTTATGCATTGAGATATTGTACATTATCAAGTTGACATTATTATTTATTAAACTATAAGAAAGTATTTTAAATTATTCTAAATGCATAATTTGAATAATGTTGAGACACATTTCCTTTCAAAGCTTCAAGATGCAGTAAATAAGACTAGGAATTTATATGAAAAATCTTTAGAACTGTGGAGAGTATCAAAAGCCAAGTATGAAGATCAGTATGTTAAAGGTAAATATTATTTCTTAACTAGTTTTACTACCATGTGCCAATGTGATCTTTTATACAGTGACTGCCAAATGTTTGCATACATTCACTGTGATACATTTGAAAACATATTATTTACAATGTGTTACATTCTGCTAAAAAACACAATGCCATGATACATTTAATTTAATATTAAATAATTTACACAAATATAGAAAGCTCATACATGTCAAACAAGTAATATAAAATAGAAATTTGAACACATATTTTTTGTATCAAAAGTATTTGTACACTCACTAAGTATTACATAAAGTGATGAAATTTTTATATATTAATATTTTGTAAGGTACCTTTATTTTTAATTACAAATTTCATTTTGTTGGCATTGATTTTTCAGTAATTTCCGGTGATATATATTTATGCTCATTTTTTAAGAAGAGTCATTTTCAGATTACTTTTGCTTGTAATGCATCTGTCTAGATGTGTATCATATGAAAGTAATTTTGCTGTATAAAGATATAACTATACACCCTGTAAATTTTTATGCACACAAATAAGCTTTCTCTGTTATAATAAAAATATTATTTAGGACTTGAGACTTCATGTATTTTTTTTAGGAAAATTTGTAATTTTTTTTATCTATTTTGTTTTCAATCAGATTATTTCATCCATTTGATTCCATAGTAGGATAATTTATATTTTCGAAGCAAGAAAATTACATGCTTTAGTTCTTGACATTTGACTTAGTTCAATATTTGTTTAATTTATTTAAAAAAATTTATAAAAACACATTCAGCTGGTAGGAACAGAAATATAATGTACTTAAGTTTTGCATAACTTAAAAACTGACTTGTTTTTGTTCAAAGATTACTGTTGCTATGGTAATTCTGCTGGACAGAATCTTTTAATAAATGTTTCATTTTTTATGTATATACTTTATCACATTCTTCCATTTTTATAATTCTGTAGAAAATTCAGAAAAGGGATAAAATCTAAAAAATTCATCTTAAACATTTATGGACAAATATTGGAGTATTTATATGTTACATTGTTTCTTATAGTTTTGAAAGTGTATGAAGTTCTGTCTTCCCTTTTTAATATAAATTCTTTATGAATTTTAAATTTTAAAATCATATTTAGTTAATTTAAAAGTACCATTAATTATTCATAGAAAATCTAGTAAGAAGGATCAGCTATGTTCCATTTGTTGCAAGGATAAAAATAGGGGATATCTTAACAACAAAAAAAAAATCAATTAATATAAAGTGAGCCTCTATGTACACTAATAACTTAATTAGAAACTGAAGTACAATCTGATGACCATGATTTCTACATTGTTTTTATAGTTAGTTTAGATTCATAATTTGTTTTCATTAGAGGGATATTATGGATAGTTTTTTTTTTTTTTTTCCTCTCAATTTAATTTCCTCAATATAATTTTATTGTGATAACATACTATTGTTCTTGAATTATATGAATATAATATATTTTTAACAATATGTTAATTTTTATGTATTTCACTTTGTACATGCTGCTTTTTTTTAAGAATAAAAATGTGGTAAGTGAATTTGTTTAATTTGTGTACAAATTTTAAGCGATTGTGTCTTTTAAAATTTTAATTTATTTGGTAATTTCAAAATTTAATCTTCAAGGTATTTCTGTAAAATATAAAATATTGTTTTTGAAATTTGTCAAAATTAATATTTTTAACTATTTTAATGTCTATTTCCTGGCAGATTTAGTTTTATGTGTCAAATAGAAATTCATATTTTAGTATATTTAATTCCAAATTTGCCCTTTTGTGTATTTAATTATATTTAAATTAATGTTAAGGCTTTTCTTTTTTTATTTTGTTTTAAATTTGTGTATTATCTTTTTCTTGTTACTTATCTTTAATTATTATTTTGATTATCTTAAAACTATTTAAACTGTTGTTAAAATTTTAGGTAAAGCTGGTAAAAAACTGGAAGAAGCTAAAGAGCGCTATATTAAGATCACAAATAAACTCCATAAACTGCACAATGATTATGTTATTCTTGTACATGAAGGAAAGGAATATGAGAAACACTTACGAAATACGCTTTTGCCCTCTCTTCTTGAATATCACCAAACAGTTCTACAAGAGACAGTTGATAGATGGTATCTTCAATTACATTTTTAAAATAAAAAAATAAATATTATTTATTTAGCTTAAATAGTATATAAGTTACTAATATATAATAATAGCTACTTATAATGCTAGTGTAATTTATGAAAAAATAAATTTTATTTTTCTCAATTATGTATAATAATTTTGTTTTTTATAGGAAGGTTCTGATGTTGCAATTTTCTACATACACTGACTTCTCGAATGATACTTTTCGATCGTTAAATATTAAAATGAAAAAGAGTATTGAATCAGTTGCTGGGGAAGATGAATATAAAGACTTTACTGACAAACATAGGTATAAAAGTATTATTGAATGTATTTTAAAGAATTTATTTCTCAATTTTATCTTCAGGGAATTTTTGTTGAAATCTAAATAACTATAACATTGTTTATAGATCTCATCCTCCCCAGCCTGTCGATTTTAAATTTGATGTAACTCTTCTACATGATTATAGTGGTCCTTTAAAACCAAATCAATTAGCTTTGGATGATATGACATATGATGCATTGAAAGATAAGTAAGTTTTATTTTTACTGTATAATAAAGTTCAGAATATTTTTATTTTATATGTGATTTAAGATCTTTTACATTTATGTTAAATAAATGGTGGTTTTTTTAATTGCTTATGTGTTTCTTAGGTTACTAAATTTGAAAGGCAAGCTTGCAGAATGCCAGACCTTAATAAAGGAAAAGGAATTAGAAATAGGGCAATGTGAAAATGAGATGAAATCACTCCGTAAAACTACAGAAACTGAAAACATGTAATTTGTGTTTTAAAAAGAAAAATTTTTCATTTATTTCTTTATTATTTATTTTATAGTAGAAACCAAACTATGTTGTATAATTATTTTAAAAATTCTTAGGCTTTCTGGAAAGCGCCGGGCCATTGGAATATTACAAAAAGAACTCAATGAAATTATATGCCAGGAACAAAGGCATCAGCAACTATATAATCTCATATCAGGTTGGGTTAATGATGTCGAGTCTAAAGAACTTCCTCCAGGACTTGAGTTCCCAGATGTTGTTTCAGTTGAAACTGTAAGTGATGATTTATTCTTAAAATCTTGTATACTGTAATTCCTTAATATATTGTCCATGTGTTTCTCTGGGGAGGCAAAAGCCATATAATGCAAAAAAAAAAATAATAATAATAATAATAATTGGAATAAATTTTTTAAAAACTCCAAGACAAAAGCAATGTCCACAAATTTTACACAGCAGTTTGTAATGGTCTAAGAAATTCTAAGGATTTTCTGTAGAAAATTTATCTATTTAAGTGATTGTTCTTTAATACTGTTGTGTAGTTTGGAAATGTTTTAATTATTTAAGCTTATTTTTTCTAAAATTAAGATGATCAAGATTATCTATTTAAAGGATTTATTTTATTTTCATTTAATAAGCCCTTATCCTCTCTGTCTTTTATCTCTATAATTATAGAAAGATGAGGATACTTCTAGTCTAAATGCAATTGGAAGAAGATCTGCTAGAATCATTATGTCTAAACTCCGTCAACCATTTCATGCATTTCAGAAAAAAGCAAATGTAAGTTTATCCTTATTGTTTTTAAATTCTTGTTAGTTTGTAGTGTTTTTTTTTTATTATTAAATTCAAAATTGCATTCAATTTAATATATATAGTTGACAATTCATGTTTTTTAATATTTTTTATGAAAGATAAAAATTACCTAATATTTTTTAATTTGTAATTTCCTGTTAAATATTAGTATTTTGACAAAAATAAAAAATAAATAAATAAATACCTCTTCTAGCAAATTTGATATTGTTTAGTAGACAGAAATATTTCATGTTATATGATTTCATTTGTTTTTAATTTTATGCTGCATCCTTTAATTTTTTTTTTCAGAGTTCCTTTGATGAATCTTTTACTTCTCATGGAGGAAATCAAAGTTATTCTCTTACAAATCCTGGGCATGATAATGTAATTGAATTATTTTTGTCATAAATTGTTATTATGGTGTTTAAAGTACCAAAATAATATTTTTATTTTTTTGAGAAATATATCTTTATTGTTTTTTGAAAAATATTAAGAAGGCATATTGCTTACTTTGTCTTTGGCTTTTTACATTTTTGAGAATTTTCAGTCCATGTAGACTTTATGATTCTAGTAGTTTTATTTATGATTATTAATAATTTATTTATGATTAAATACAAATATTTCTAGGCAGTTATTGCAATGTTTCAATATCAAATAAAAATACAGGAATGTAAATCAATGAAAATACAGAATTAAAAAAGAAATATTCTTGAAGAAACTTGATATTAATTGTATACTTAAAGTTTAATTTTTCATTTATATACATGCTGCTAATTATGACAAAAAAATTTCATTCCATAAAATTTGTAATTTTCAGTTATTTGCAACTATGTATTTTAAACTATTCAGCTGTTTAAATCCTGTAATCGAATTGAAGATATGGTTTTCATACTCCTGCATAATTAACTTTAGTACATAATGAAATTTATGGTATTCCACTTATTTATTCTTTCTGTCTATTGAAGTGAGCAGAAAGTCTCATTATATACTTTATCAGTAAACTACCAACAATGGCAAAGAGACAACCAATTATTAAAAAAATATTTAAAAATGGAAAAAGATATTTTTTATATAAACAAAAATAATTATGAATGCTGAGGTTAATTTACTTTTAAATAACTCAAAAATTCAAATTGTAAATAATAATACTTTTTAAATATAATACTTTTCTATCAGTGAGGCATGATTGTTCAAAATATAAAATGGTGCCAATTATAATTCAGCCTTGTCCAAAATATGATGTATCCTTTAAAAACTCATTTATCTTAAAACAGTTTTAAAATAAAGTAAAACAAAGCTTTTCATCATTAACAATAATTATAAAGTGATGTATATTTTGTGGCATTGCTTTCAGTATTGTCATCAACTATTTTAATCATAGTCCATATCAATTTGCAATCATTCCCTGCTTCTCAGAAAACTTTCTTAAATAATGTTCTGATGTTATTGAATGTTGAAACTTTAGTTTTAAAAGTTCCTTAAATTGCTGATCGCATTCAAGTTAGAAGTAGGCAACAAGTCTAAACTGTCAATGTTTTCATCCTGAATCCACTTCTTTAAAGACTTTGATACATTTCATATTATATTATTCTATTAAATGCTATGCTATGGTCCCAATAACTTGATTGTTCATTCATTCTTCACGAATAAATATTTTCCCTATACATCACTTATCATGCAACCCTAGATTCTTTTTGCTATTTTACAATAGGAATTGGTGTTTCTGACCTACATACCTCTCTGATACTTCATTGTACTTAGGCACAATTTGCAATTTTGTGCAAACACTGAAAATTTATTGGGAAAATTATACTTTTTTAGAACTTTATAGTACTAAAGACTTTAATAAATATTCTTTGAAATCAAATCAAGGCATTAATTGGAAATCTGATTTAATATAAAATGGCACTTCTGACCAATTGTAAAATGCTCATAAGCTACAGCTAAGTTTAAAACCTTACATTTGTTTTTACTGTGAACTAGTATATTTTTTTTCTGGCTTTCCAGGACTAGTTTTTGTAAATATCCTTTTGACTATTCTTGCATTCACTGTGGATGTCTAGTTTCCATAAATATCTCAGCAGTCTGTAGGATGAGGTTAATTTTATTTAAATCAAGCAACTATAATTACATTCTAATGTTATCGTTTTTAATATGTTCCTTTTCTAATCCTCATTTATTTTTCCTTTAAATGTTCCTATGTATATTGTCCATTCCTATGTAAACCTGTTAGTTTTTTGTTTTTTTTATAATATTTTCCCTGCTCACTTAATAGTAAATTACAAAGCTATCAAAGCAATAAATTTTTTTTTTTCAAATAATCAAATTTAATTGGAAAATTATGTGCTGAAAACTAATTTAATCTAACGCTTTTATTCTAAATTAGTTTCAAAATAAATTTTAGCAAATGCTATATAAAATGTCACTTTGTTTTCACTTGATTCACTGATTCTTTTGTGTGTGTATGTTTTGCATGTTACTTTGTTAATGGAATTTCATAAAATGTGAGGTGTCTAAACTTTTTAATAGCAACAATTGTACTAATATTAATTATCTAAATCCCCTTTATTAAAAGAAAATCTTAAAGCATATTTTATTTTTTTTATCTTTACTTTGTTTTTTATTACCTCTGATAATTCTATATGCCTATCATTTATTCAAATTACTTTTATGACTCTTTTGAAATATATAATTAAAATCTTCTAATAAAATTGTCTTAATTTTTTTAAAGACATCTCGTTTTTTATTTATATAAAAATTATATGGTTTATATGTAAATCTTTTATGAATATTTAAGTTATAAATTATCACAAAATACGTACTCTTGTCTTAGAACTTTTTACTATTCCTTCATATATATAAATAGAAAATCATTAATAATACAAGGTAACTAGTTCTAATTCTGTAAAAAAAATTTAATTTCAGAAATTCTTCCTTAATTTTGTATAATTATTCCATATTGAGTCATCCCAGCTGGCAGAGTGTAAAGAGCATTATAATACTTAGAAATTTGAATTAAAAGTCTTTTACTTTTCTTTGAAATAATTTTTGAGTGTTTTTCTTTTTGAAACGTTAAATCTAATTTTGACTTTTTTTTTTTTTCATTTCCTTCAGGTTGTTTTAAATCCCTCCTATACCAGCCTCCAAGATGAAGACTGGTTTCATGGAGTCTTGCCTCGGGAAGAAGTTGTTCGTCTTCTGGAGAAAGAAGGAGATTATCTTGTTAGAGAAACTTATCGTAATAACAGTAAACAAATTGTTCTTTCTGTTTGTTGGGAAGGACATAAGCATTTCATCATTCAAACAACTACTGATGTAGGTATATATAATAATCAAAAGTATATGTAAATTAAATTTCAATGTTTTTTTATATATTCTCACAGTGTCTTAAAATATAAATTGCAGTGACTATTATATAGTATTTAATTTCTAAAATTTTACTGTAAAGTATACAAAATTATGAAACAAAAAAAATATTTTTTATTTTATTAAATTAAGAAGTTATTGTGCTTTTACAGTTGTGGAAAGTAAAGAATTTTGTTTGAATGCATCCTGATAAAAGATGTGAAATGTTATCATTGTCTTACTTTTTAATAAATTATGCTGTTCTGTGTTTCCCAGCATGGTTTTTTATTAAGTAATACTACAAGAAAAATCATATCTTTTAACAATTCTATATAACTCATATTTTATTTTCTGTTTGTTGTCTTATCTTTCAAATAAAAATGGGGTTCTGATTCTTTATAATTGAATGAAATATAAAGAATTTCTGAATGGCCATAGTGCATTTTCATATTTAAGGCTCCTGTCTCTTGCATTATTATCAATTCAATATCACAGCCCTTTATGTGACAGTCAGTTGCCGTAACTGCTGTAATCCCAAGTCTGATATGAATAATTCACTTCCTCCACACTATAGGGCATAATGATGCAGAAATTCATCTACTAGAATTGTGTACCATTTATGAACCAGCAATAAAGAATGGAGAAAAGGATATGGTAATGGTGCAGTAGCTCATTATTGTCCAGACAAATCAAAATTTTTCATTGGAATTGTTTGGTTCCTTTCCCATTACAGCCCAATGTACCCAGTGATATAGCTTATTCCAAAAGTTTTCCAACAGTAAAATGTTGGTCAATTCAAATTCATTATTAGATACCCTGGTCGCTGAGTATTATGCATAGAATATATGAAAGCTTGTTTTATAGTATCAAAAGTTCTTACATGTGAATAGCAATTATGTGGAAAAATCTTCAAAGTATTATATAGAATTACTAATAAAATTGTGTTTTTATTTTGTTTAATTAAATAATCATCTCTTTTGTTTGAAATTACCTTTATATTGCCCATACTAGATAATTGATTTTGCATATAACTCTTTATTACATAGTTTTATAATTTTAGACTTCAACAAATTGCTAATAAGTTATCTTGAATCAGAACTTGCTAGTTAAGTTTTTCTACATAACTTCCCATAAACTAAATTGCAAAAGAAAATATTTTTAGAAATTATCTGAATTTGCTGTATGTTTAGGATTTTATGAAAATTTTATCTTAAACTTGTATAAGTGCAGTATTATATTTCTTTTGCTACTGTTCCTTGGTACCAAAATTATTTCCAAATGACTTATATAATTTCATTTTGTAAACAATATTTGAAATATGAAAAATCATCAATGCATTAAATGTTATTTTACAACAAAAGTAAGAAAACAAACAATTAAATGGTTAGTAATAGTGAGTCTATTTTGAATTGTATTGTATGTTTATTTTCAAATATTTCACATATGTTACCTGTTTTCTGATGTAAGTAAACATTTGAAAATTTGTATTGTAGTTTATCTAATTTTAACGTTTTTGCTTATTTATTTTTTTCTCTTTTCTAAATTAGTTTAAACTAAAATATTTAAGTATTCTATATAGGATATATTTCTTAATTGAATTTAATATTTTTTCCATATTTGTTTTGGAAATAAATTTGCAACTAAAAACTCATTAAAAAAATATTGATATGTTTTCTTATCTATATATGTTAACTAGAACAAAGTAATTAAAAATATAAATATCATGGTCTATAGTTCAGAGAGATCTTCTTACAATTTATAAGTTATTAAATTATTCTAGTTATATATATGTATATGCACAGTCCAGTCGCATTAATGTGACCACCACCTACTTTCGACGTCAACGTGAAATAACCAATAACAAAAGGCAGGTGGCAGCACATTGCAGTGGTGTGTATATAAAGGATGTCCTAGGGCATCTTAAAACATTTCAATCTTAGCCTAATGCAGAAACGTAGTGATTTATCCGGCGTCCAAAAGGCCATGATTATTGGCTTTCGGGCCAAGGGTGAAAGCATTTCGGAAACGGCTAATTTTGTGAACTGATCGCGTGCCGTCGTGGTAAAAGTATACCATGCATGGCAAACTGGCACTATCCAAAATCAGCGGCGTGGCACATATGGTGCACCACTAGCTATAGATGACGAAAGCTATGGAGATGTGTTCGGGCGAATAGACGTGCAACTGTTGAGCAACTGACCGCCCAGATGCACCAAGCGGCTACCAACAGTGTATCCTCAACAACGGTTCAGCGAACGTTGCTGCGCATGGGCCTCCGCAGCAGACGCCTGATTAATGCACCTATGCTGTCTGCTGTTCATCGGCGACGAAGACTGGAATTTGCATGCCAGTACCGAAACTGAACGTCCACAGAGTGGCGACAGGTGGCTTTTTCCGATGAATCACGTTTTATGTTCCATCGGACTGATGGACGTCGCCGTATACGGCGTGAAACGTCTCACAGCAAACACCCTGCAACAATTGCCGGAAGGATCCAAGCTGGAGGAGGGAGCCTTATGGTTTGGGGAATGTTTTCCTGGCATTTACTGGGTGCATTCATCATTTTGGAAGGCACGATGGATCCGCACAAGTACGCATCTGCCCTTGTGAACCATGTCTACCCCTACATGCGAATTATTTTTCCTGAGAATGATGACATCTACCAGCAGGACAATACGAGGTGTCATACAGCTCGCAGTGTATGTGCGCGGTTCGAAGAGCACCAGGATGAGTTTACCGTACTCCCCTGGCCAACAAAATCACCGGATTTAAACCCAATCGAGAATCTCGATTGGGTTTAAATCCAAACCCAACCCACCTCGATCGGGTTGTTCGCGCCATGGATCTTCAGCCGCGTAATCTTGCGCAGCTGGCCACGGCACTGGAGTCGGCATGGCTCAACATCCCAGTGAAACCTTCAGAAACCTAATTGACGCTCTTCCTGCACGTCTCACAGCGGTCCGCTCTGCCAAAGGTGGCTATTCTGGCTTTTGACAGGTGTGACATTAATGTGACTGGACTGTGTATTTTCAATGTGTTAACCTTCAAAAATATACGGAATGTTCCTGCATTTTAAATTTCTGTATTTCTTATAACATCATTTCTTAACTTGAATATTTTTAAAATAATAATTAGAAATTTCTTTTATTGAAATTGTAACAAAATCATTACAAATTTTAATTACTTAAATAAAGAATTTTAAAAATGTATAGTCAAATTAAGCAGTATGTAAATTATATTTATTAATTTAAAATTTTCATTACATTTTTCGAAAATCGTTACACTTTTGACTACATGTGTCATTTTCTTGAGATATCCAAGATATTTAATAACATTACTTTGTAGAGATTTGTAACTCTGAAAACAAATTTATTTTTTTACATGCCTCTTCAAACAATTCAGTCTAGATATTTTATTTTGGGGGGGATACTTTTTAGCTCTTATTGATATTGGCTTTCTGGTTTTTGTGCTGTTTCCTCCATGTAATTAGTAAGCTAGTGCCAAAAAATATTTCTTAGTCTTGCTCATGTAATTAGGTAGCTTAACATGAATTACATTTTTTATTACTGTAATTTCCTGCCCACAATCCAATGTTTAGCAATGCATAATCCACAGGCAATATACCCCTGTTCACTTAGATTTATTATTATTAAACACATTATGTATTAATATAGTTCCATTCTTATACCTTTGGTTGATATCTTATATAATATTTTTCAACTTAAAAGGCATTTTCATGTTATAATAATATGAATTAATGTCTATATATCATAGAATGAAAGCCTTAAAAAGAAATATTTAAGTACCACAGTAAAAAAGGAGTGTTTAATCATAAAGGAAGGAGTTAAGGGGTGAAAAGAATGTTAAATAAACAATAATTCCATGCAAAAATATAATCATTTTAATATTAGAAATTTAAAAAAAAAAAAAAAAAATTTAATATATGGATTCAAAATAGAACAAATTTTTATGAAAGTTTCTTCGATTTGTGATTTTTATATTTTGTTATATATGTAAAAAAAAAAGCTTAATTAGTATAAGTCAATCATTAATTTGCTGTCATGAAATTTGTATTTCATTATTTCATTAACTGTTTATTTTCATCCTCTCGCACATTGCTGTAATGCACAAAGGTTGTTTGTACTTTTACAAAGGAGGCAATTTGAATTTGCCTCCTTTTGTAAAATCACAGCTACCTTTCAATATCTTCCATTTCCATTTCTGATGGGTGTTTTTTAAATGTTTTTAATTGCGATCTTTTTTTAAATAAACTTTTACTAAAACTTTGAAAAAAATTTTAGAGATTATATGCTAAAATTCTAAGGTTTTGTTTAATATTTAATCCATGAAATTATAAGTAGGAAATTACAATACTTAAATCCAAATCTTGAATCACATTTGAGGTCAAAATGTGACAAAAAAAATGTTAATTTCTGAAGAGATTTATAATTACAAGTCAATCTGTATTTTTATTTTGCATGTATAATTTCATTCAAACGTTTTTCTGCATTAAAAAAAAAAAAAGATGAAAGTATATTAAAGTATGATTTAGTGATTGTTTTGTTTGTGTGAGGGAAATCAACAATATGTACAAAATTTGCGTCTAATATTAATGGTTTCTATAACATATTTTACCTTATAAAAGAGGATCATAGAAAATTGATTTATTTGCAGGGAAAATTCAGATTTGAAGGTCCAGCTTTCCCATCTGTCCAAGAATTAATACTTTATCAATTCCATTCTGGACAACCTGTTACTAGTCGATCTGGTGCAGTTTTGAAAACACCCATCATTAGAGAAAGGTGGGAACTTAATAATGATGATGTTGAATTGGTTGAAAAGATTGGCCGAGTAAGTTTAATTAATTTTTAAATCTTATAAACAATATTATTTTCTAAAAAAAAAGAGTATTAAATAATATTTAAATATATTTAATACTCCATTAACAAAATGAATATCTGATTTTAATAAATTCTAAAATGGTTTTCTTAAAATCTAGCCCAAAATACTTGCTTAGTTGAAAAGTATTGAATAAAATGGTGGTTGGTTAAAAAAATTTCATCATATTGTAAATAATATTTCTCATTCATTTAAATTAATGAATGAGAAATATTACTAATGACTCAAAAATGTTCTTAACCTTCATATTTAATGATGAAAATAATGAAAAATTTCATGTTAGTTAAAAGTATTACATTTACTCTATTTTGCATATGCATGAGCTTCAATGCAAAAGTATGCTTTAAAATTACCTTTTAAGCCTTCTTCATACCAACGTTTGAAGCTTTGACGAATCACCTCTAATGCCAAACACAATCGTTTGAAGTCCCTCAACTTTTAACTCTCAACACGTTATGTGACTTGGATCAAATAGGTTTTGCCATTATTTTTCCTTATGATTCCTGTAATGGCTGGACAACTTTTGTTTCCTGTATCTATTATGTAGTATTTAAAATGTCTTTCTTTTGACAAATTTCTAATAAAGGAGATACTAAAGTACATTTCTATTATTAAGTGTCAATATGATTGACTCATTTGCATGATTTAAATTAAAAATAAATATGAGGCAAAATGCCTGGCAGGAAATAAGATTTGCCATGAAAAAAATGATGAGTGATTGTATCTTTTTGCTTTTATATAAATTAATAGTGATATAATTAATTAGTAATTTGTATAAATTAATGGCATTTATGAATATTTTTTAGGCTTAGAAACATTACATAAATTTTGTTCATTCACATTCAATGTCAAATCTTTATAAAATTATCCAAAACATTGTACCATGAGTGTTTGTTATGCCTTGTGCTTTTTATGGAATTAACATTCAATTATGTATATAAAATATGCATAGACACATATATATATATATTACGATAGGTCGAAAAAAGAATTTTTTTTTTTTTTCCTGAAACGCTTTAGTGCAGAAAAGTTGCTTATTGTAATAAAAAGAAAAATGACATAAATTTTTTTAATGTTAACATCTTCCTTTCACGCATCGAACTTAAAAGTTTATGAAAAATTGCAAAAATCACAATATTTTTGTAATTATTTTTTCTTTTAGTTAAAACTTTTAAAATAAACGCGATTTAGTTTTTTGCTGGTTTTTATGGTTTAAATAACTTAAATAAATTAAATTCTGATCAATAATTTAATATTTTCCGTTCGCACAACATCTTAGAAATATACCGATATTTCCAGTTTTCACTGTGCAACTCTTCGTTCGTTTTGCTAAAACAATGTCGTGTTAGTACGGATTTGAAAAGTTAATTCACATCTCCTGAAAAAAGTTGGAGTCTTTTCTTTGACATATGAAAAGAAGATACTTTGGTCATCGAATAGTTGATTGCCAGGCAATTTTGCAAGAATGTGCAACAAGAGCACTATTCTGATTATTCTTAAATTCTAGATCAACTTATATTAGATGTGTATCTTCTTCCTCTACTTCATCAAATAATATAAATCAAAGCATTACTTCTCATTTGTCTGAACTAACACAATCACTAGAAAAATTACAAGTAGTAGTGTATGAGGATGACTGTAACCAACACTGGAAAGAAGTACGATATCATTCACCGACTAGAAAATTATGTAGGATCCTGCTACAGTGGAGCATATGCATCCTGCATTTTAAGGAGCTTCCTTTTCACCACATTTTCCAAAATATTCAAACTGCATCATTTAGTGGGCCAATCGGACAGCAGCTCCCTTGCTGTGAAAAACTTTCTGTGGTCGATTATGAACACATAGCTCGTTTGATTCCTGATATAGAAAGGAATTCGTTGAGCAAAGACCAATACAGTCAATCTGTTGGACATTTCGGATGCAATCACCTTGGGCCATTGTTCAGAAGACGTGGCAAATCGGGATCCTGGTCCTTTGTCCCATTCCAGATGGCTAGCTGCAGCTAACCGAGTCATTAAGTTGTATATAAGTTCATCAGATACATCCAGAAACATAAAAGAAATAGTTAGCTTCATCTTAAAATCATATGTGCCTGTGTGGTTTGCATTAAAAAAAAAGAGCATATATTTTAATGATGGAACAAAACATGTCTTTCAAGCAATCTAAATATCACGGTATTGGATGAATTACTTCAAGTTGTCAATCCAGTAATACAACGAAATGCGTTCTTTGCGCACCTTGAGAATGAATGGTCTGTTGGCAATGCTTGTCGATGAGAGAGAACATATTCGGGAGCTTGGTTACAGAAGGATATTAAAAGCAAGACAAACCGAAAAACTGTTAGAAATTTCGTATTACCAAATATAAACTTTCAAGCTTCTGATTACATTGAAATTCTTGTGTTTTGTGTTCCCGCACCCCCAATGCTGTTGGACCTAAGTGAAGAGGATGTTAAATCACTCATCAATTCTGACACTATGCATATCAGTGAAATACAAAAGTTTCCCTGTCACAACCAGATAATGGAGAAGTGCGTTATACTTGTGACGGATACCTGAAATAGACATGAAACTAGAGATGGCTATATCCGACAAAAATTGAAGTCTATATCGTTTATACCTCATTTCTCCTAAAAAGCAGACTTTAAATGTGTAGCAGATATAAAAATAAAAAACGTATGCCAAAGAATCCTACTCTATGGAAAATCTTTGTAAATATAATGTAAATACCCACCCAACAATCCAATAGTTGGTTGGGTAGTGTGTGGATGGAGCTCGACGTGCAACCTTCATATGGTGAGTTCTGGGTTGTTTTATTCTGGCAAAACGAGCGAAGAGTTGCACAGTAAAAATTGCGAAAAATTGGTAAATTTCTGTTTTTTCTAAGACGTTGCGCGAACATAAAAAATTAGATTATTGATCCAAATTTAATTTATTTGGGTTATTTAAATTATAAAACAAGCATAAAAACTAAATCGGGTTTATTTTAAAAGTTTTATCTAATTTAAAAAAATTTACAAGAAAGGCTCAATTTTTGCAATTTTTTATTAAGTACCATGCACGAACGGAAAATGTTAACCGATTTTAAAAATATATATATATATACGGATTTCCTTCTTATTACAATAGGCAACTTTTATTCACAAATTCGTTCAGGGGGAAAAAAAAATTTCTTTTGGGCCAATATATAGCGATGCATTTTTGTTACAATTCATTGTACACTAGTATTGGATCTCTGTTGGTTGCAATCTTAAGATCGCCATATAAAAAGGGATAAGCCTTTTGTACATTGCTGATGAAACACAGAAGTATTCAAATTACTTCAAAAGAAATAATTAGATGGAGAAAAGTAAAAAGGATTTAAAGAATCAAAAGTAGGTTTCAATGAAAAAATGTACAATTGTCGATTTCTCTTTACAACAAATGAGAAATATTTTTTGATGGTGTTTCTTTAACTGTCAAATTCAGTTGCCAATTTTTTTGAGAAGAAATGACAAAATATACAAATGCTATTTTAAGTTCTGTTATTTATTTTCCATCAAAGAGAAAATTTCTTGATATTTTATGTGTGGGTTATTATTCTTTTGTATTAAAAATGTCAATTTAAAATAATAGAAGATATATGATGAAAATTTAGTCTTAAAATAATACAAAAATTATTTATATATTATTATTAAGATAAGACAATTTGTTTTGACTATCCATTTGATCTTGTGTTTCAAATTTAGAGCTGTCTATTAAAATATATTATGCAGTTCACATTTTAACTTAAATTCATATTTATGCTAAATTAAATATGTTATTAGTAAATTATTTCTTTAAATTTTTGAATTTATTTTAAATTTTAAAAAAACACCTCCATCACATAGGGCAATTTTGGAGATGTTTATCGAGCAATTTTAAGAGCTACTGGTGTAGAAGTTGCTGTAAAGACATGCCGAATGAATCTTCCTGATGAGCAGAAGAAAAGATTTTTGCAAGAAGGTCGAATTTTAAAGCAATATGATCATCCAAATATTGTTAAGTTGATTGGAATTTGTGTTCAAAAACAGCCAATTATGATTGTAATGGAACTTGTTCCTGGTAAGAATCTTTTTTTTATTTAGAATTTTGTACTGATGAGTCATAATTATTATGAAACATTATCTTTTTTTACATCTAGGTGGTTCCCTTTTAAATTTTTTAAGAAATCATAAGCATTCTCTGTCAATAGCCGATTTGATAACTATGTGCTTAGAAGCTGCTCGAGGTATGGAATATTTAGAAATCAAAAATTGCATCCACCGGTAAGTTATTAGCAAGTATATTGATATTTGTTGTGATATTTGTATTTGATTAATAGAGTTACAATCATATTTGATGTGAATTATTTTAGTGATTTAGCTGCACGAAATTGCTTGGTGGGTTTGAAAAATATGGTAAAAATTTCTGATTTTGGAATGTCTCGTGAGGAAGAAGAATATACAGTGTCAGACGGAATGAAACAGATACCCATTAAATGGACTGCTCCAGAAGCTTTGAATTATGGTACTAATAATATTTAAATAATATACTTTTAAATTAGTTAAAAGGCAAAAAATATATGTAAAATTTGTTTTTATATAGGAAGGTACACTAGTCTTTGTGATGTTTGGAGTTATGGTGTTCTCATGTGGGAGATTTTCTCATTAGGCAGCACTCCATATGCTGGATGGTCAAATAGTAAAGCACGGGAAATGATTGATTCAGGTAATTATGTGTATTTTTTGGTTATAATTTGTATATAAGTATAATTTTTGCTTAATTTGACGATTGGATTTACCTTTTATTTATATATATACCTATAATAAGATATTTACAACAAAAAATTTTTTACTGACAAAAATTTATTGCTTATTTCTCTAGTTAGTCTCATTTTTTGTAATAATGTTGTCTTTCTTTTGAAAAAACAGTATTTTTAACTCTAAACAAATTTTGTTGGTGGAAAAAAAATCTTAAACATAAAATTATTTAGTTTTCACATTCAAACATTAAATTTTATAATATTTATTAAAATGTATAACTTATATTTGAAATCATCAGAGAAGTTTTTATAAAAATAATAGTAATAGCTAATGAAAATAAGTTAAATTAACAAGTATGTATTTGACTATAATTTATGGTTTTATCATTTTATCACTACAAATATTGACTATTTTATTTTGTTTAATTTTGAGAATGTTTTTCTTGTATACCAAAAAATGATAGAAAAGAGATGTTTTGATAAGTAGATCTGATATAATTATTGTTTCCTATTTGGTACACTTTAAATACTAATATTTTGCTTGCTTGGTGCATCAATCATTCTTCATCTAATCATTATATGGAATTCCCTTGAAATATTTCCACCATTAGTAAACTCTAACATTATTTCTATATTAATATTTTCATAAATAAAGTTTTTTTTTGTTCTATTCGAAAAATTCTAAATATACTTTGGAATTACATTTTGTACCTATCAAGAGAATAATAATTAAAAAATTTTATTTAAATACCAAACAACATTTTCAGTTTTTATTTCTAAGATATAAAACTGTTCTACAAATGAAATTATAGATATATTTATCCTTTAAAATTTTTGCTTATTATTTGTGATACATTATACACTCAAGAGCCAAAACATTATGACCACCTGTCAACGAGTTGGCCCACCTTTGGCGCGCAACACAGCTTCAACTCGCCTTGGCATGGATGCCACAAGTCCTTGGTAGATGGCCGGAGACAGATTGTACCAGATGTTTAAGCAACGGGCACGCAAATCCGAGATATTGCGAATTGGTGGTCTTTGAACTCTGAGCTGCCGTCCCAGGACATCTCAAATGTGTTCTATCGGGTTGATATCCGGTGAGTTAGGCGGCCAGGACATTAACTGGAATTCAGCATCATGTTCCTGGAACCACTCCAACACAATTTTAGCCTTGTGACAAGGGGCGTTGTCTTGTTGGAACATTCCATTTCCAGCTGGAAAAACAGAGGCCATGTAAGGGTGCAACTGGTCTGCAATGATGCCCTGTAGCATTCATGGTCTGCTCTACCACAACCACGAGTCCCAGAGACGCCCAAGAGAACGTCCCCCAAAGCATAATACCGCCACCACCGGCCTGTGTATGACCTACTGTACATTGAGGGAGCAACTGTTCGCCTGGAAGACGGCGTATCCTGACACGGCCACCGCCATTCATCCACTTTGCATAAGTACTAACAACTGTAGATCGCGAACAACCCACGAGTCGTGCAGTTTTGGAAATACTTGTTCCGAGCCTTCGAGCCATTACAATCTGCCCTCTATCAAAGTCGCTTAGATCCGCAGCCTTTCCCATCACATACAGAAGTAAGTGAAAGAATGATTCTTCAGACTCTCCAGCAGCAGTTAAATACCACTTCCACCTGATCACGTGCCTTCCACGTCATCCAGGCGAGTTCATTGCAAAATGTAAGGGTGGTCATAATGTTTTGGCTCTTGAGTGTATATATTGATTATTACTATACATACAATATTATATATTGTATGTATTGTTTATTTAAACCAACTATTTAGTAGTATGTGCATTCTGGGACTAATTTTCCTCCTTTAAATGCGATTCAAGGACTGATCTTGCTTTAGATTGAGAAATGACTGTTTTTAATGAAATTTAATGGTAGTAAACCTATAGACAAGTAATTTAATTCAAGCTACTTTTAATTTTTGCCTTATCATCATCAGTGCCGCAACAGCCCCATGGTGGGCCAATGCCGTCTGCCTGCTGGCAGGAGGTGATGTGTTTTTTAAGGGGTAGGGTTGTCAGCACTATGCCCAACGCTCTACAGTCATATTAGACCAAAACCTACGGCTTAAAGTGGACTCCGAACCACTACAAACATCCATGGCACCGCCTGGACTCGAACCCGAATCCTGTGGCACCAGAGTGCTGGCCACTCGGCCATCAGGCCGAGTAATAAGTTTCAGCTGCCATTTTTGCCTTATAAATAAGTTTTAATAGATTAAAAAAATAGATATTTTGTTAAATAGATTTTTTTATTAAAGGAACTGAAAAGATAGAAATATTTGCAATTAATTACTTAAGTTTTAAAATAAAACAATTATTTATTATAAACAATTTGATTAAAAAATTAAATATAGATATAGTTTGATAGAAGGATCAGATTTTAATTTTAAAAAATGCTCTAATATCAGAACTCAAAAGTGTATACTAGTTTTTGAAATTTCTTGTCAATGTCTATAAAATTAGATTGACATTTTTTTTTTTATAGAAACTCTTGTTTCTTAGGAATTATATATAAATGTGTTTCTAGATAGATAAAATAAAAGGAAAAGTTTTTCACTCCTCTAAATGAACTATTGAGGCCATTTACTTTCTCAAATATATCCTTCTTAAATAAATCTGTAATTATAGCAAATTCTGGTTATTTTTCTCAAACATTATTATCCACTTTCTTGATTAGGGGTTGTTTCCTAGAGTTTGAGAGCCACCATAATAACCTAAGAGTACCATGAATTGAAATGAATCTGAATGTGAAATAGAAATTTTGTTCTATTTTTAAAATAGGTTTTCTGTAATGTAAAACATAACACAACAGAAACTGTAGTGTTATTTGTGAGTAATCATAAAGTATAATACTATGAATCTTCATGAGCTGACAACAGAAATGAAAATTATTAAAAATTATTGTACTCTGTGAAAAAAAAGGAAAAAAATGTTGAAATAAAAGGAATTTTATATTTTAGGTTATGAGTATGCTGCCTAAGTATAAAAAGAATAAATAATGTCTATTCTTATAGCTGCAATATGGGAGGGTTTGTCGCTACGGTCAATTTGTACACACTTTAGGCTAATTACACTGTGAACCTACAGTTTAACATGGATTCCGAACCATTAACAAATATCCTTGTCATCACCAGGATTCGAACCTGAAGCCTGTGGTTCCAGAGGCCAGAGCACTAGCCATCTCTGGCTGCCTTATTGGCTAGGACATTATTATTCAGTGAACTGCAACACCAATAAAAACCACAATTGTTACCATTTTTATATGCTAGTTCAATAAAAATGCTCTCTGTCACCAAAATTAACACTTATTGGGACATGAATATTGAATCATTTGCACATGTCACAAAGAATTTGCATTTTGCAGAATTTGGAAAATGTCAAGATATTTTTTAGGGATGCTTCATTTTATTTGCAAAAGAATGTAAATTTTTCATCATTTGAGCTCCTTTATTTAATATAGCTAATATCTGTACTAATTCTGCTAATAATAAGGTTCTAGTTTTTAATAGTGTCTAGCAATTCTTTCATTTTGAAAGTTAAGATCAGTTGATTCACTTTTATGAATTTTTCTGTTTCATTTGTAATATAAGAAAATATATATTTGTTGATTTCATTAAATTTCTATGATTTATACATCAATTTAACAGAGAAAAATAATTTCTGACAATTATGAGAACAATTGTTGTAAATCGAAGACTTCTTATAGTTTATATCATTAAAAACTACCACAGTGTTAAATTTAGAAATCAATATTAATCATAATTTATATGCTGAATTCCTACAAAACTATTTATGAAAAATATCTTTTTATATAGGTTACAGACTGGAATCGCCACCTAATACCCCTGAATACATTTACGAGCTAATGATCAGAAGTTGGGATTATAATCCTGATAGAAGACCACATTTCTCAGAAATAAGAGAAACATTAGAAAGCATTTCAGCAAGTTTTATATAGCTTGTCGTGTGATTTGTTTATAAGGTTTTATCACTTCAAGATCATTGTTTAATTTTTCATGTTTTTCTGACAAAAGAAAAGTCGCTGAAATATTTTGGAATTGCAAGCTAGAAAATCAGTATTATATATTTTTGCCAGTCTCTGCATCATTTTACTCTTTAAGTTATAAAAAGGCTTAAAGTATACATTTCTGCTTTATTTTAATACCTTAAGATCTGCTGAAAAACAATTTTTTCTATATACTGTAAATTACTGTAATTAAGGTTCCTACTTTTGTCGAAAAATCTTGTTCTATTAGCATTTATTTTTTAGATAAATATGTGATAAAATGCATTAAAAGGCAAATTGTTGAATATTAGTCATGTGTAGTTTAAAAATCAAATTTGTCTTTAATTCATTATCTAAATGCTTACACATCTGCTATAAATCAAAATAATTTAATATATATATACTTATATATATATTAACCCTTTGGAAACATTCAACATGCCTCTTAGTCATTTTCCAGTCATTTGTATTTTTCATTTTATATTCATTTTTAATTGGATAGTTGAAGAAAACTTTTATTAATTTATTTGATGAGAAAAAAAATCATTTTTTTTATTCCCTGCTCTTCAAACAATAAGATTTTCTGCTTATTTAATTTTTATTTTTACGTTTTATTTGTTGATTTAAATTTATTTTTCTCATAGTCATTTTCGTATATCTGTTAAATTCATTTTTGTATGAAAGAATACTTTTTAGGTTTACTTTGTAAACTATGAATATGGTTGTGATTTTAGTCGTATTTATTAACTACTATCCTTCCACAACAAAAATTTTTTTAACCTTTAAAGTTGTTTGCGCTAATTTAAAGTATTTCTTGTTAGAAAAATATAATGGTGTCGTGTTGTTGAATTTCTTTCATCGTTTGAATGAAGTGTAAAGGTGACATAATATAAAATAAGGTATTATATTCAGAAATACCAGACCTTTTTGCTCATTTTTAGGATTTTAATAAAAATATTTTTTTATTCTATTTTTAGTGCTTTAAGATCTTAATGCAATATAAAGAATTTAATAATTATTTTTCATTCTAAAATCATACTTCGTTTAATTTAGGTTGTATAGATATCTAAAATACTCAGAAACTTCTTTAAATATTTTTTTTTTCTCATTTTAATTGAATGTGGTATCAAATGTAATAACGATGATATTACAAGATACATAGTAAACATTCTCCTAATCATTTATCCATTTCAGATAATTATGATTCATCTGATTTAGTGCCAAATTTTTCAAGCTATGCCGAGCTGTGACATTTTTGTAGAATATAAATTATATTGCATTTTTTTATGACTTATTGTATAAAAACTATGGCAACTAAAATTACAATCATCATTGCACATAAAACTATAATTATATACTATATTTTTATTTAGTGTCAAATTTGTTTTTCAATTCACGAATCTCATTTAAAATATTCTCTTAATATAAGCTATTTTTAATTATACTGACTATGTAATCATTACAATTCTCTTAAAAAATAGAATATTTGATTACTTATAATTGTTTACGTTTTTTTTCTATATCATCACGTATTTTAGTGTTGTATATTTCTCTAATTTTTAAAATTCAGAAATCATAACGATTTGTTTTGTTTATATTTTTATACTGTACTATATAAACTACTTAATTTTGGTGTTAAAAAATCAATGGTAAAGGAGAGCTTGCTGTCAATTTTTGGCATGCTTATATATTTAAAAATATGACTAATAAATGAGCTGTCAATCAATATTTTTTATTAAAAAAACAATTTGATTTTTTATGTATTGTTATATGAAAATAGGCATTTTTTACTAGCAGGTTAAATGTGATTTAAAGTCAAATATAAACAATTTTCACATGGACATATTTTTTTTTTTTTTAGTGTGTATTAAAATAAATTTTCTGGGTGATCCATGGAATGAATTGTCAGATTTTCGTGTGTTATGAAATTTTACTCCTGCAAAGATGTTTGTTTAAAAATTCCTTCTGTGTTCTTAATGTACACTTGAACAAATACCACATGTTGAATTTTAGAAAGCCATTTCTAAATATTTTTTCCACTATCTCATTAATTTTTCTGGGGTAGTTTGTTAATTTTGTGTGATCTCGACATTAAGTTTCTAAGGATTGAAACTTATTAGTGCCAAATATATATATGCTTTATTTGTTTTTGTAAATCTTTGCATATTATTGGCAATTTGCTATGTAGTTGTTAATTATATAAAATTGTTACCTATACACTATTCTTAAATAAAAATTTGTTTGTTATCATTAGTTTTTCTTCTTCAATGCTAAAATATTTTAAAACTTATATTAAATTGATAACTGGTTTAATAAAAAGGTTTCCAACAAAAAAAAATTATGTATTTTACTCTCATTACAATTAGATAGTCCCTCTGAATCAAATAGTTAAAAGTAACAAGCCATGACAAAATCAGGTTTATGTGGTATGATATTGTATTAAAAACTGATACCTATTACTGCAGTTATTCTTTAAAGTAATCTAGAGAATACAGTTTTGCAAAATTTAACATAGATATTTGAAAAATAGCATGGGTAATAAAATAATTAATATAGAGTTCCCTTTATTTATTGATGTATCAAAATTATAAATCTGCTTCAACTTCAAAGTATATATAATTAAAATATTAACAACTATATCAGATTCAAATTTTGTAGGTATTTTGTGATTCTATAATTACATAATGTTAGACTGCACAAATAGATGCATAAATTGTAATAATTTTACAATTTACCAACTATAGTCTACTTATACAGTTATAATGTAAACCTTTTAAAATAAATATAAATGGGCTATATTTATTTCTGAAAAGACATAAGTAAATAAAAATGAATTATTTATATTTAGAAAAAACAATAACATTAAAATTTCACTTTATATAAATACATATTACCAAGATACATTTGTGTGTGTTTTTTTTATCATACACATATATAATTTATATTCAATTTACACTTGTTTTTAAATAATGCAAATTTTCTTCAACAACTGATTACAAAATAGAGAAAAAATATTATACATACATGCAATTATGTTGCCAAAATCAATCTTTTATAAACAACATGTATATAGGTGAGATTGATCTAATCAAGTGTTTTTGCAATAACCATCCTGACACCAGATGGGTTTACATTTAAAGTTATATTATCAGATGGGCAATATTGTTGGCTCTTTTCATTATTAAATGCATCTTTTACATTGTAACAACTTTCATTATCGAGTCCAATAGAATCCAGATTAGCTGAAACACTGACTGGCCCACCTAGTGTTCTACGATTAAAAAAAACCAATGCGTATGAATATTTTCCAGATTTGCTAACAGGACTAATTGGCCGTGTCCAAATTTCCATGTTGTTTTTCTATAAAAAGAAAATACCACCATTAAAAAAATGCCTAAACATTATTGGGGGGGGTCTATATTGCTATATACATGGTATTTGAAATTTTGATGATACTTGCACATAGGGAAGAAGATTAAAAAGCAATTAATTATTACATTATTAACAAAAATAAATTTTATCTCATGATTTTAAATGACCTTTAATTCTCCAATTCATTTAATACATTATGTAATCAAGTGTAGTTATGAAGATATATGCTTTGTCACTGCACTATTTTAGACAGATATGTAATGTAATTTCTAATAATTAGTGCTCAGTTAAAAAAAAAAAATTTGAAAAATAGTACTCAGCTTCCTGAGGCCAGTTTTTAACAGGGCAATATGATGCTGCATGTAACATGCAACTTTCAATATTCATCCGGTTTTACTATTTCAATAGTTTGTTTTTCACATTCGTGGCCTGTCAATATCCTTAAGACTGCTACACCAGATGAACTTGAATGAGGGTGGAAACAAGATAGATTAAGAAACTCCAAAAAAACGTCCTACTTAAGTCTCTTTCAGCCATCATTGAGGCATGTAGCAGTATAACTGCCCCAATGTACTTGCCAGGTTGCCAATGCAACCTGATTTATCCTTGTGACTCATGTTATTTGTGTAATTGTGTTTTGTATTCTTCATGGTGCACTTAAGATGGTCAGCAGTATAGAAAAGATATCTAAATGTCAGGTTGAGTAAAAAGTTTTCCGCCAAGGGGAGATGCTTTCGCGTCAACAGCTCTCATTTTTGTTATTAGCTTTCCACAGACGGGTTTTTGCATTCGAAAGCTGAAAATTGGAACTGCACGAGACTGTGTAAATTATTAAAAATTTATTATCTCGTGCATCAAAAAAAGTGTTTAAAATAAAACTATGGTGTCAACAAATCAGAACAATTATATACAATAAATTGTGTAACAAACTTAGTACAACTGAATGCCACAAAAAAAAAAGTGTGTAAGTTAAGGCATCAATACTGTTTCTTATGATACAATAAAAGTTTGGTCTCAGAAGTCTAATGCTAGAAATTTCAGCATTGAAATTAACCACGTTCTGGCCGCCCTATTGAAGTTAATTGTGAACAGTTAAAGCAAATCATTGATCAAGACAGAAATATTTCAACACGAACTATTTGCGTCGAAGCTGGACGTTTGCCAAAAAACAATAATTAAAGCTCTGAAATGCATAGATCTAACTAACGTTAAGTTCAACCACCGGATAACCTCACGAATTGACAGCAGAAAGGAATTCCCCCCCCCGCCCAAAAAAAAGGGGCCTGTTTTGCTCTGCTCAGAGAAGATTCAGGACAAAATTGTGACCTGTGATGACAAATCGGTGTACTATAACAAAACAAGCCATAACGGAGGGTTGTCAGCTCTTGGAGCAAGACGAGCCCTAACTATCGCGGAATTATCTACAAAGAGTATCGACAGTGTAATATACAGTAACATAATAATGAAAGTTCATGATGCCATTTGCAAAAAACCCTGAAACAGGTTCAAAAGGAAGGTGTTTCTCTTTCATTAAGGTAACTCCCGGTCGCATTTTAGTACAATGACCTGCTGAATGCACTAAAAGCTGAAATGGGATTTGATGCAACATCCACCATACAATTCAATCTGTCTGTTCTCGCAATTGCATCTTCATGCGCAATCTTCCATTCAAATGAGGAGGTCATAAATGAGGTTAATCTCTTTCTAAATTCGCGTATGCCACAGAGGGGACTGAAAAATTGCCAAAACGATTGTACATTTGAATGATTAATATCCTCATTAGCTTTGCTATGTGCATTTATTTTGTTACAATAAAAAAAATTTGGCGAAAAACTTTTTACTCAGTGAAATATAAGAATGATTTAAGTCATTTTTTATTTGCTCAACTAATTTAGCGTATTTTAAAGTATTCTTGTTATCATAAAAAATACATGAAAGTATACATTTTTGACTAATCAAAAGTTCATATTATTTTTTAAAAACTGAAAATTTGAGATAATTGAAAAGAGGTGTTTTTATTGATAAATTAATTTTCTGGGTTAGGTCATTAAAATTTGTGTTATTTAATAATATAATTAATATTGTAATTGAATGAAATTTTATACACTTACATTGTAAATACGTTTTCCCATGATTCCTAATGCATCTTGATTGACAGCGATCACATCTTTGTTTAAGAGTAATTTCTTATGCTCAGGATCTAGAGAACGTAGATCATTTGACATTAAAAGTGGGCTAGCCATTATAGCCCATAACGCAAATTGTGCTCTAGCCTCTTCATAACTGAGCCCAAAGTTTCCAGCCAGTATCTGCAAAAATAAAACAAAAAAATTTTATCAATTATGCGTTTTCAAAATTTATATTTCTAACTACAGAAACATTAACACATTAAATGCATTAACATACACATCTTTTGTATATTTAATTTCACAATTGTTATTTTGAATGTTACATTCAATATTTATCTAACAGAATAATTAATATCTGAGAATTTTAATTACGAATAGAAGAAAAGGTAATTAAAAAAATTCATAGTGTTAATATATTTGGCATTTATTTACTTATAGCAATTATAGATTAATTAAAAATAAGATTTAACAAAAAATAAAAGACTTTTTCTTTCCTTTTTTTTTTTTTTTTTTTTTTTTGTCAGAGTGCAGTATATGTATAAAAATATAATGAAGCTGTTTTAAAACCCCACAAACATGGAGAGGGTAGACAGAGTACATAGAAACCAAGCCCGAAAAAGTGTAAGTGACATTTTATGGTAGTGCTCAAAGTCGGCAAGGAGGGCTTTCTCATTCAAGCTTTGAACATCATATAGACATACGTCAGTTCATGAACACAGAATTGGTATAATTCCATGTATGTGTTAGCAGATGGAGCAAATATAGTCGCCATGCAGGACACCAGGTAGCCACGATTTACTTAGACATCCACCATGGACGAGAATTCTACTCAAATATAAGAAACTCCAGGCACATCTGAACATTTTCAGCAATCCATGAAGTGTTGGTGCTAGGCTAGAATCACTGTTAATGGTCAGAATTTGGAATACCTCTTGTGAATTGCATGCTGTTTATCTACTTGTTCAATTTCCCAATTAAAGCATATTGTACGCCTTTTCGCCTTATATTCTTGCGCTGTTGTGTCATTTTATCTCCTCTTAGATTTTCGAACATGTGTTCCTATGTGAATATGATTTCTTTCAATATACTCAATCGGCCTTCCGAGTTGTTACATAATGTTTTGAAATATCCTATAAGAATATAAACGTGTGTGCGTGTTACTTTTGCCATAGATCTTGTAACAAACCATACTGCAGTTCAAGATCATCAATTGCCAAAGGCTATATTACTCTCAAAAACCAAACAACATACATAAATGATAAAGAAAGAGAAAATTGCTTATCTGAAAGATTTTTTTAAAACGAAATGTATTTTCTATTTTATTCATACATGGGCATAATTGGAAAATACTCATACAGCCAGTTTTATTATACATATTGTTGCCAGAGTAAGCACTGGAGATATATTTCAATTTAAATACTAGGCTATATAGCTTATAAAATTAAAAAGAAAATGCAGCCAGTCTTATTATACCTATTGCTACCAGTGAGCATATGTTTCAGTTTAAATACTAGGCTACATAGCCAATAAAATTGAAAAGAAAATGCCATACTTAATGTTAATATTACTTAATAATTCATAAAAATGAATTTGTTTAATTAAACAAGGAAAAATGGAAATGAAGAAATAAATAATACAGCAATAAAATTTGCTAAAATAAAAATATGAAAGTCAGCATTATTGAATCATTTATAAATTGCAAAAAGCTAGAGAGCAGATAGATAGATGGATGGATGGATGAAATCCTCAAAATTTATTCAATTCCTTTAATTCAGTAAAAATATTTTGCTTTGCAAATACAGTTTTGTGTGTTTTTGTATTTCATACAGCTTAAAAACTCTAACATGGAAAAGTCAAAATTCTGCACCCCTGAAGCCATTATATTTTTACCTTTAGCACAACAAAAAGTTTAATTAGTCTTACAAAATATACAAACAAAAAAAATATGCTTATAGCACATTTGCATGAAAATAGAAATCATGAAATAATCCTGTTCCTATATTTATTTGCTGCCTCATTCCAGATTCAATTGCCTATTAATATTCAATAAATCAATAAATATTTTGGATTTAATATATTTTTTGCTTTAATTTCTTATTTTATTTTTAAATCCACACTATATATATACATAATTTTTTATTTTACAATTACGGAAAATTTCATTCATTCACATTACATAGTTTATTGATAATTACATAATTCCAAGTGTTTCATATGACCGTTATAAAAACAAAATGTTTGATAAAATCCATTTCTTGAATTAATAAGAGGAAATGCTAATATGAGGATTTTTGATAGGGACTGATTATTTTGAATTGTTTAATGGAGTAAGATATTTAAAATGCATTATAGATTATACACTGAAGTGACAAAAGTCATGGGATAGCAATATGCAAATTTTCAGATGGCAGTAGCATCGCGTAGAACAGGTATAATTGCGCAGTGCTTTCGCAGAGCTTTCATTTCTGTTCAAGTTATTCATGTGAAGAGGTTTTGACGTGATGATGGCCGCACGACGGGAATTAACAGACTTTGAACGCGGAATGTTAGTTGGAGCTAGACGCATGGGTCATGCCATTTCGGAAATCGTTAGGGAATTCAACATTCCCAGATCCACTGTGTCAAGAGTGTGCCGAGAGTATGAAATTTCAGGCATAATATCCCACCATGGACAGCGCAGTGGTCGACCGCCTGCACTTAACGACCGAGACCGGCGACGTCTGCAAAGAGTCGTAAATTCTAACAGACAAGCAACACTGCGTCAAATAACCGCAGAAATCAATGTGGGACGTACAAGGGACTTGTCTGTTAGAACTGTGCGGAGAAATTTGGCTTTCTTGGGCTATTCCAGCAGAAGACCGACTCGAGTGCCTTTCCTGACAGAACGACATAGCTTGCAGCGACTTTCGTGGGCACGTGAGCATATCGGTTGGTCCCTAGATGAATGGAAAACCGTGGCCTGGTCCGATGAGTCACGATTTCAGTTGGTAAGAGCTGATGGTAGGGTTCGAGTGTGGCGCAGACCCCACGAAGCCATGAACCCAAACTCTCAGCAAGGCACTGTTAAAGCTGGTGGTGGCTCCGTAATGGTGTGGGCTGTTTTCTCATGGCATGGACTTGGTCCTCTGGTGCGACTGGACCGAACATTGACTGGAAATGCTTATGTTCAGCTACTTGGAGATCACTTGCAGCCATTCATGGACTTCATGTACCCAAACAACGATGGGATTTTTATGGATGACAATGCGCCATGTCACCGGGCCACAACTGTTCGCGATTGGTTTGAAGAACATTCTGGACAATTCCAACGAATGATCTGGCCACCTAGATCGCCCGACATGAATCCCATCGAGCATTTATGGGACATCATCGAGAGGTCTGTTCGTGCCCAAAATCCTGCACCATCAACGCTTTCACAATTATGGACGTCTATCGAGACAGCATGGCTCAATATTCCTGCAGAAGTTTTCCAACGACTTGTTGAGTCCATGCCACGTCGAGTTGCTGCACTTCGCCGGGCGAAAGGAGGGCTGACACGATATTAAGAGGTATCCCATGACTTTTGTCACTTCGGTGTATTTTATAATGCAAATGGTAAATATGACAATGTAATACTAACAGCTAATGTAAATGTATAATTTGTATGATTTTTTTTCTCTATAAAAAAAACGTTTATTTAATTTTAAAAAAATAATTAATACATCAAACAAAATCTTGTCATTCACTATACACAACGTTTTCCCATCTGTTTAACATAGTAAGTAAAAGACGAATTCTTGTTGAAAGAACAATTTATATTTTAAAGCTATCCACAAATCAAATCAATTTTAGACTTCCTCAAAAGAAAGATCTGCTCAAACAGAATATGTGACAATGATCAAAACAAGTGGTAATCAGAAGTAATACCTGAAGAATGTATAACTAAGGTGAAAGGTGAGTATAAATAACTTTATCCTGCCTATGTTTCCATCTTTCCTTTACATTCTTTGCTCGGCTCAGATGCATCAATTTCCATTGATAACGTTCTCCAATAATGGTATCACTGGTTTTTATGATGGTTATGATTTTTTTCGGATGACCAGGGAGCTATTTGTTTTCTATACTAAAAACACAGTCTTTGAATTGTTTAAACTATTTTAGATAAGTTCTTTCACCTGATGCATGTTCTTTGTAAGCTTCCACAAAAGTTCGATCTGGTTCAGCACCACTTTTCTTCGAAATAAAATAGAAAAGTAAAATTCTGCAAATGATTGTTCATAACATAAACAAAGTTAAAAAAAACTTTGTTGTCCGTATTTCAACAAAATGACACATAATAAATATCAAAGCCTAGTTATTTATTTGACATGAAATAGTTTTCAGCCTGATATATCAAGTAATAAAACTAGTAAAACCCATCTGTTATAAAACCGCTAGAATTAAATTCAAAACCTAATTTATAGACAAGAGTGTTATTATATTTTAAAAGCTTTTTCAGTTTTCAAAATTATGCTTTAATTTCATTTTAGTAAAAAGTTTTGGTATAAAAATGTTAAGATATATTTATCTAAGACATTTTTACATAAATAAAATACCACAGGAATTAAATAACACAATTTTTTATCATATAAATAAAATTTCTGAACTTAAAAGAATTTAAAATATAGAAAATATATTTAGTTTGATAAAATTTAAATTAATTATAAAAATAAATTTAATTGCAAATTAAATTAATGAAGTCCTATAATGCCATCAAACAAATTTCTTAAATACCATGTCTGGATCATTCCAATGACCAGGACCAGCAGCTGCAACCAGTTCATCTTGATGAGCAGCATAAAAGTCCACTATAGATAAAACACTAGCCCAAGAATCTTCAATGTCATTAAAATTTCGCCACAAATTGCAATGATTTGCAATTTCTGCATAATTAGGCTGAAACAAAATAGTAAAAACTGAATTAATATAATGTAATATATTGTGGTAGATAAAAATTTTGCATCAAGCAAAATAAGCAAAATTTTTAGTGCTATGTAATATTCTCAATATAAATGAAGTTGATATATTAGTTTGTTTTAAATTTTTTAGCTATTTTAAATATTAAATTTTTTAGTGTGCCAATTCATATTCTAAAAAAATCCATTATAAAAATATGGTAAACTCACACTGAAAAGAATTATTGAAATTAAGCAAAATTACTAATTGTTTTACAATACTTACAAATTAAAAAGTATTTGAAATACAAGAATTTAATAATACAAATATGCCTATGATATTTAATTGCCCATCCTTTTCTCAAACATAACAGCAACACACATGAGAGGCAGTGAAGAAATACATTTTCTAATAAATCTGGAGAAATTTTGTTCCTAATTGAGATCAGATCTTTGATAAGTTATTATTTCATTACAATTATTCCTTTTCTTTGAAGTACTGGCTTCTTTTTCGATATTTTATACCCACCTTTGTGCCATATATTTTCAATCGGATACAAATTCAGGAATAGTCCAGAACATTTAATTACTTTGATAGGACATACTCGATCGGATCAACTTCAAATAACAATTCTTCACCAGGAAACATTTTCTTTTTAGAAGGGAATACTCTACTTTCATAGTTCATTATCCTAGTGACAATATAGATGTATCATTCATCAATGATAAAAATGCAGTTCCAGGCCTTAACTTTAATTTGGAGCTTGACCATGATGATGAGACACTGGTCGAAATTCTTTGCTTTTAAAACATCAAGCATACTGGAATGATGTATTAATTTCAGAAAAGACAAAATAACTTCCATCACTAAATATTACTTAAGTGATAAAAATAAGTTAATTTTCCCTTTTGTTATGCTCAAATTTTAATGTGCTTTGGCTCATTGCATGTGTCACTGTTTTTTAAATGTAACAACTTTTTTTCCCATGCTTCCTTTCTTGAGCCCTTCTGCTTGAAGTCTGAGTCCTATTCCGTAATAAAGTTGAAATAATATTTTCTTCAAAACCAACTATCTGTACACACACATGAAAAGTCAGTTCTTCAAACTAGGGCATTTTGAAATGTGATCATGTAGCCCTTTGACATTCTTTAACATCCTGTTCTTGATTCATTACTTATTTTACGTGGTGTTTAGTATTCTTGAAATAATAGATTATTTGCTTGAGTATATCATTTTGACATTACGACAATTTAAAAATGCTTTTCTTTCTGTAACTTTACAATAAAACAATTTTTGGATTCAAGGGAAAATATAACGATAGTGAAGAAAATATATCCTTCTGTATTTACCAATAATTTCACTATCTGATTGATCAATTGATGAAAAAAAGGGAGGGATTAATATTTTTTTAAGAAGTCAAAAAGTTACTGTGCTTTCTAATATGTAATTTTAAAACTATAATTTTTAAACCACTGATTACAAAATATAATTTATCTATATGAATAAGAAATTCCATAGGATGGAATTAAAAATGGTAAATTCCATAGGATAGTATGAAATAATGATTAAAAATAGCAGCATTTAGAAATACTAATTCATACTATATATTTTTTCTTATAAATATTATAAATTCAAAATTACTAAAAAATGAATAAAACGGCATTTACAATGATTATTTACTTAATTGCATGCTACACCATTTATATTCTTTATTGCTGCATGCAGGTCAGAATTAAATTTTATCAAAATAATACAAAAGACATAAAATAAGAGGATGAAGAAAAATAAAATTTAATAATTAATTACCCTTATCATCATCTTTAACATGCACATAATATCAATCGTTAAGATTTTATTTTCTATTGTTGCAGTATAAATAAATGCATACATAAATAATTAATTTGTTTTTGTTTTTTTCTTGTCTGGTGAAACATATCAAGCAATCAATTGTTTTCAAATTTACAGCAGCATAATATGTACCGATTGCTTTTACTTTTACAGACGACGGTTTTTCATAAAACAATGATCTTGTAATTTTTCAAATAGTGCTATAAAGCTAAAATATGATTTGGGAATTTGCATTTGAATTTTTCTTATCAACTGCATATTAATGATACCTCCCTTTTGTAAAAGAAGCTTTCTCTAACAATTGCTTAACTTTCACAAAATGGATTAGAATGATAAAGACAGCCTATATATATTTTTTAATTCATAAAAAATGTAACTTACTATCAAATTTGCAAAACATTTATATCATACCTACCTATCAACAATATTCTTTACAGAATTAGCACAATTGATTAATTATGGATGCTTATTAGTAAATTTATCAGTAAACTTTTCATATTAAACACATTTTATTGTAAATTTTTTTTTATTAATATTCAGTACCTGTTTTATTATTATTATTTTGACTTGTAATAAACATGTTACATTTTTGTTTCTCTAATTCTAGTATAACACCCATATAGCATTCTTCCGTCTTTAGAAAAACAAAACTTATTACTCAAAAATTTATCATACACTTATTACTCCTCTTCTTTATGATTTTTTCTCTTATTTTAGGTTTAACTTTATTATCTTTTTAGTTTTGCAAAAAATATTAAATGATTAAAATGGAAACACATAAAATACACTATACTCTATTGTACAAAATATATAAATTAGATAGTATACAATTAAATAAAAATAAGTAAGAAGAGGTAAACATAGAAAATTCTCCTAATAATGCTTTTTTCCCTTACATCCATTCCAGCATCAACTTGATAAGCTGGCCAACTGCATGAAAATACAATAGGGCGACCTGTTTTGTTTAAGGCAGCTGTAATCTGAGGATACACTACAAATGAAAAAATATCTTTAGAAGTTGAAAGTTAAGAAAAATAAGCAGAAAACAGAAAAGACCACTTATTAATTCATTTAATTTTTGAAGTTACTATTTTTAAAAATAAGTTTCTTATGTTCTAACTTAAAATCATGCAAAATTCAAATACTATTTGTATATTCCATAGTTCCATATATAAGGTGATCAGCATAAGAAATTATTGGTAATATTCACTTAAACAAATGTACTCACCACAGAAGTGAATGAAATTTAAGATTACATTAACTAAATTATAATGAAGGAGGTCGCATTAAAGATACAACCAGATAAGAGATCAAAAAGTGCTGAGTGATGCAAATAAATGTAGTTCTTTCCTATCTGGGTGGATCTTGAGATATATGCTATCATGAATCAGAATTTATGAAAGACAACTTTGTCTGGGGTCATTTTGTAGCATGCATGAAAGGCTTTACGACCTACCAAATGACAATTACTTGCTTGCATGCAGTGTCAAAAAAAAAAGACTTGTTTTTATAGTTCAATCTATAGGTAAAGAGTCGGGATCAAGCATTTTTGAATGTCAGAAACCAGTATTCAAATCCAACCGCTGATTCACTTATAAAAAATACTTCTATTCTGTTCAAAATTTTGGGGACTTTCCAACCAGAGACGCCAGTCACCAAGCACGGAATATATGTGAGTTTCACTATCACAAAACAACGTTAAATAATCCATCATAGTAACCTCGAAAAAATAAAATTATGGAAAAGATTCAGGAGTTGGCATAAAAATCTAACTCAGGGATCAGAAAATTTTTGCTGACTTTCTAATCTGTTTGTAATAGTTTAGAAAAATAAAGAAGCAGTTTTTAAAACTTAATGAGTTCAAATGCTTTTCCATATAATCTGTTTTGTGGTATTAAGAATAATAATTAAGAATTTCAATAATAATTTAAGTATTATTTGATGTTGTATATGCTTATCTAAAATTCTAAACATCAATTTATATCTTAAAATAAAGATAAAAACATATTAAAAGCATTGCTAACAATTAACTGGTAATAAAAGTTTTATTTTACATTTTTTCTGATAGATTTTTAAAAAAATTAAATTTTTATATGGAAAGTTATAAATAAATATTAATTAATAATTCTAGAAGAGGATCAAACAAATCTAAGAATGTTGATCAAAAGTATTATAAGAAAAATAAAAATGAAATTTATATAACAAGGTCAAATATATCCTATTCTAGATATATTTGACCTAGTTATGTCATGGTAATTAAAGACCTATGTCAATGATCATTAATCAAATTATTACACTATTAGTAATATTTCTAAATAATGCATCTTACATTTATATATCTAATTTCACCCCTTTTTCCATGATTTTCCTAATAAGGTGATAAGATTTTAAAATGAATAATAGAACATTGAGAGAACATTATTGCATACTTGCTAATAATTAAAGACAAAGATCTAAAAGAATAATATTAAAAGGAATTGAAAATTCACTAAAGGAAAATGCTTACTTAGGTCCATATCAGTAGGTGCAGCATAACAGCCATCAACTTTTAACATATCAATACCCCAATCAGCAAATGTCTCAGCATCAATATCATAATGTCCTAAACTTCCAGGATAGCCAGCGCAGGTTTTATTTCCACAGTCTGTATAAATACCCAGTTTGAGACCTTTAGAATGAACCTGTAAACATAAAATAAACATAATAAAATACTTTCAAAAGTAAATAAAGCTACATATGAAACAATGCTGCACTATGTTTCAGCAGATATGTGTAATAATGTAATTCTATAACACTGAAAGAGCAATTCCAAGAATTCATGATGTTCTATATAGACAAAAGAGGCCTTAGCCACAAATATTAGAATATACAGATACTTAGGAAAGCACTTGTATAATTTTCTCAATTTTTAATATTACACATTTTAAAAATAACATTGAAGCAATTATTGATAGCTAATTTTTTAATATAACTTTATTTCTAAACATTGTAGAACAACAATTATTGTATCATTGGATTCAGTTTAGAACTGACTATCTAAAGAAGTTTGTTTTGAATTTTAATGTAATTTGCAAATATTTACTATCGTTTAAATACCACACACTCGAAAAAATTTCAAATATAAAAACATATCTAGAAGCTTTCACATGTTGTTATACAATTTTGCCCTTGTTTTATAAAGATCACACGTTGCTAATTCTTTTATAGGAAGAATTTTAGGGGTGTGACCAGAAATAATATGAAACATTACATAGAGTAAATAACATATAGTGAGTAGGTGATGGCAAGCAGAAATAATAAATAATTAATTAACGATTGGCATAATAAAAAGCATTTTCACTTATTCTTTTTTAAACATTTGGGTTTTTACACACACAACTATGATCAAGTTGGCATTAAGTGTGAAGAATTAATTGATAGTTAGTCATTAAGCTGGTTGCTAGATAAAACTGGTATTACAAACCAAGAATAATTTTTTTTTAATTCTTAATGATTAAAAAATTGAAAATCAATTTAAACTCATTTACAGTCATATGCATTACCAGATATATATATATATAATAATTGAAAGCTATAAAAGAAAAGAAGCAAACAATTTGCAATCTAGCATTAAATTTAAGAAAGTAAGTAGTTTCACTTATGGGCTCAAATATTCTTTAAAGAATGAAATAATATACAACAATTAGTTTCCTTCTAGTCTTTCAACAAAATGAACTAACATTATAAACATATATATATATATAAATACTTTAAGGGATTAGATTTGTTTACCATTTTTTTTCTTGATAATCAAATGCTGTAAATATAATAAAAACATGTCATTTTAAAAATATTTTTCAATAAGTGACTTTTTTTTAATATGGTTAAATAATGAATAGTTGCTTAAACTTCAATCACATCTTATGATTCAGATTAAAGGTAAAATGTGGAATGCAGTCTGCAAAATGGAACTAAAAAGCAGGGTAAAACAGGTTTAAAAATCATCTTTAAAATTAATAGACATTACAATCTCAATTTTTTGAATTATCAAGGATTTCAACTGTCTACTAGAATAATATTCTATTATCTTATAATTAAAAATAAAGATTTTGCTAGAGAAGGAAAACATAGGTGTTAACACTACCAGTAATATGTATTTGCAGTAACTTGACCATGGCTGCAATAAAATGTTTTTTATATGAATAGAATTTTTTTTATGTATGTATATTACACAATTACAAAAATTATATATATGTATAAATATCATCAAATTAGGCTCAACATACCACGGTAAGCCTTCTGCCTACTTGCAGATTTCGAAACATAAGGGTTTTTTCTTTTTATGGGGTAAGGTTTGTTAGCCCTAAGCCCAACCCCCTGGTTTGTTACTCTGTGGTCAGATTAAACCGTGACCTACTTAATAAAGTGGATTCCGTACCACTACAAACATCCATATGCCGGGACTCGAACAAGAAACCTGTCGTACCGAGCGCTAGTCACTCGGCCATCAGGCACCATATATAAACATAATGAAAAATAAATATTATAATAAATATAAATAACGAATTAGATGTGTGTTATCATATGTATTTAATAAGTGTTTTGGTGTTTGGTCATTTTTTTTAGTAACCAAGTGCAAAAGTAATTAGTCCAATGTAAAGTTGAAAAAAACAGCTAATTTTTAGTTAATGGTGTTAATCATTAAAGCCTATAATAAATTGACGGTTAATATTAGCACACCTAAATTCTGCTATGTGTAGATTAGGTATGTACATGAATACTATTCAATTGACTATAATTTTAATTTGGAACATAGAAAATATTTATTGGGAGTCCTACCAGGAGAAATTCACTACATTTTTTTTTAAATTATATTTTCCATATACAGCTATTGCACATATTTTTTTATCATCAGGAATTCAGTATGTATACCTAAAATAATTCTTTAATACTTTAAATACAAAAGCAGGACACAAGGTTTACCAACATTTGGCAAAATAAAAAGGAAAATTCAAAGTCACCTAAACTTTGGTTTTAGCTACCACCATAATAGAGGCGTAGCTAAGGATTATTTTTCCTGACACAAAGTCAATTCCAGAATTCCCCAAAGTGGAGCAGAACACTAAAATTCACATAACTTGGGAAAAAAACTGTTTCTTATATATATGAGTTACTATTGTTATTATTAAAATTTGAGCTTTGCCATTCTTTGAAAATTTATTTAATGAAAAAACAAATCAGCTAATTTATTTGCTAAAATATGAAAATAATTAAAACTGTTAATTTATTTGTTAAATAATTTTTTCACATCAGAATATATAATATATCATTTAAATACAATTTTTAAATTTTGACGTGACCAAAAAATTTAATTTTTTTTTTAAATTGTGACATTTCAAAAACTATATATATAACAATACCTTTGAAATAGCATTACAAATATATTGTATAGATATTTGAACTAAAGAAAAAAATCCTTTTTAAATAACTTCTTCAGTTAAAAAAAAAAATAGAAAATTTATTGCATCAAATTATTTTAATTGAACTACTTCTGAAATTTGTGTTGATCTACATTTATGAATTCCTTTTTTTGGTTTCATTTAGCTATGATCCTCAGAATTTCACCAATGAGTTGCTCTCATATTTATGATTTTACCACAATATATTTTCTATCTCAGTAAATAAAAAAATTGCAACTTTTTAAATCATATTATTGCTTTTATTTACTGATTTAATAAAAAAACCACTATGACAGGGTTGCAATTTGACAAATCACAGAAAAATTCACTATCAGAATACTACAAATTCTAAAGAGAAACTGTAAGTAACAAATCTTTCAAGCTTTAATGAACAAGCATAACATTAAATGATTGACTAATATAAAGCCTTATCGAATAAGAAATAATGCAATTGTGTATTTGATATATATAATCAAAGAATTTATTTGACATTTTTAATCTATTGGCCCATATATAAAATATATCATATGTTAAAAATAAACAGACTATTATAAGAAACATTTCTTATACAATATTTTTTAATATATATAAGTAGGAGATAACCCATCATTGTGTTAATATACTTTACTTTAAGAAGTTTTATTGAAAAAAAAATAATAATATTGATGAAATCCCAAAAAAAACTGAAAAATCCCCAAAAAACTATCTTATATGTATTATATAATATTATTGCAATCTATCACATCTTGAAGTGATTAGAACAATCTCATTTACAGAATATTCATTGTAATATGTATCTATAATTTCATAATGCAAAAACAATTAAAAGAAATAATGTACAAAAAAATCAGTACAATTATTAATAATTATCAAAAAATAGTTAAATCTAAGTATAGCTGAAAAAGAATGTTTCATATATGCCAAGTTTATTTAGAGTTAAAAAATAATACAGTCGAGAATGTGAGATTTGATTTTAACTGGAGTTAAAATTAAGATGATATTCTAATATTCTGGGTGATATGCTAATATTTGCTAATATTATTCTGGGTGATATACTAATATTTTTCCATCTTAAAAGCCTTCCCTTCTGAAGAATTGAACTCACCCATTGCAAAAATAAACGCTATTCCTAACACAGTCTAGAAGCTGTGAAGCACTGTTAAATCAACTTCCTTTCCAAAGATTTGAATTCAATTGGCGGTAAAAGTAAAGCTATTCCTTAGGATTCTAGTGTCAAAGTCGAGTACCACTGCTAAAATTAATTGTTGTTTGACTGCTGATTAAAATTAATTACAGTTGACCATTAATTCTCATCAACATAGTTAAATTAACAGTTACGTATTAGCAAAAGCCTAGTCAAATGATATCTATTAGTCGCTTCTTTAAATATTCATGCCTAAAATGCCACAAATATATGTTAATCTATATAACCATGCATATTTTAATGCATTATCTAATAACAACAATTGTTGTTGTTTTTTTACCAATCGTACAAAATATGAAAGAAGCATTGATAAATGGCAAACAACTCATTAGCTAACAGAGATGAGACGTATTAGGATAATAAATAAGTAAACAAATAATGTAGTTAATGAAACTCCATCCAGGTTATTTAAGAGTTCATATCATCCAGTTTAAAATAAAACAGAAAACACAATAAACTATTTTTCTAATAGTTTACTTTTTCATTAAACTAGAGCATGATAAGCATCTTTAATCATTCATTAAAATCATATAACAAATAATTTTTAAACTAAAACTAATGTATGATGAAGTGGGCCAAAAGAAAAAGAATGGCAGGCCACGTGCAACATGCAGACTATATATCGCTGCATTGGAAAACAATGTACTAGTGATGGGTGATTCCATGAAAAATGATTAAAATCGCAAATTAAATTAATTTTTTATTCTTATAATCCAAACTGCTAAGATTACTAAGTGGATCCAATTTTTTAAATTGCACCACTTTTAAGATACACTTTTCAAGTTTTTTATTAAAAAAGAAGAAAAGTATAAATTGTAGGTACTCAACAAACTAAATGCAGATTTATTGATAAATAAAAATGTGTATCACAAAAAATGACATCATAAAAAGGTAATTCTATATTTTATTTTAAGTATAGTAGACTATAAATATAAAACACTTATTTTAATAACTAAATATCACTTACATAATCAGCAAGTGCTTTTATTCCACTAGGAAACCTATTTGGATCAGATTTTAATTTATTGGTGTCATCTCTTGCCATATCCATCCAACAATCATCAACATTTACAAACTCATAACCAGCATCTTTAAAACCATCAGAAACAAGACGATCTGCCATATCCATGTACAGTTTTTCACTAAAATGTAAAGGCTTTTATGTATAAAAATTTAATCTTTTTCAACTATACAACAATTAAATTAATGTCCCTTTGATGATCAAATAAATGCAATAATATAAAAAAAAACAGCACTAATTAAGTATCTACTGTTTTAGAAAGACTGAAGTACTATAACTTATAAAATGTTTAAAACTTTTAAAACAGAAACTAGTTTACAAGTTACACCTAGGTAAAATTATTCTATGTGATGTTATTTCCAGTTTAACAAATTGTAATGGTTCTACATATCGCAATGGTTCTAAGTTTCGTCATAATTTGTTTATTTTTTATGATTTCAGTTTTCCATAATACACAATAGTTAAATTTTTTAACCATTAATTTTTTTTTAACCTTTACTGACATGTGACACATATTTAAATATATGCATGTACACTGCTTTACAAACATTATGGACAAATAAAAAAATTTCGATAACATAACAAAATATAAGAAAATTTTCATAAAAATTATACAATATATGTAAACAATAAAGCTGCATAAGAATAGGATACACAAATTAGTGGAGCTCATATCGCTTAATATGATTGAACATGTATAAAATTAAAATTAATATTAAAGATTAGTTAATTAGATTAATATTATTTAGATTAATATTAAAAGTATTTGTAGTGTTTCCAAATAGAAACTATGTAGAGAAACTATAAATATAAGTACTTGACACTATTAATCTGAAAAATTATGATGGCAAGGCAACAGTGAATAAAAGTGGGCCAGAGTCAACCTAAGCAGTAAGAATGTGAGTGTTTTTGTAAGAGCTAATAATCACAAGAACAACAAATTGGGATAAAAATGACTTAGTCCTTACAACATTGAAAAAGAAAAAAAATGAAGGAAAATAATTGCAATTGTTGTAACTGCCATTGTAAAGATTAAGAATTATAACTATTCAGATTAGTTAATATAATAAAAAACATTTTTCCATAATTTTAATTCGTATATAATATTGCTAAAAGAATTTTTATTTTATATAACAAATATTCCCAGCTTTTATCCTTATTTAAACATCAAAATCTCCCCTTGTAAAAAATTTTACTATTTTACAAGTACTTTGCTGTTTTACAAAAATACAGTTTAATAGTTGAAAGAAATTTTTCTTAATAACTGAATAATTGAATGAAATTTTTCTAAAAATTTAATGAGATTCAATAAACTGAATAATATATTGAATGCATTTTTTCTTAATAATTGAATGAAATTTGTTCTTAACAGCTAAATAAAATTAGCTGAATAAATTAAAGAAACATAGAAATTTATTCTGATAAAGATAGAAAGAACTTACAAAATTAATGCATTTTAAAAACTTTTCTACCTTTAAAAAATTTTAATTCTTTGTAATTTTTTTTAAAGTTTAGTAGAACTATTAATTAACATTATTTTATTTTTCATTATATAAGAAATAATGTCATGAGAAACATTAAGCTATGTAAATTAATGAATCAAAGGAGTTCATTCTGAGAGGAAGACATTTTTAAAACAATTTTTTTCAATTTAATAAACTTAAAGCAGGATTTATTTATTTATTTTAATTTTTATAGTTACCAAAAAAAAAATTCTCACTCAATACATTTTATGTTTCATATAACAGCTAAGCTAATTGGAAAAATATTAACAATATATATATATATATAAATGGGCTAATGCGATAAGGGATGAAGTGTTCAAATTGACATATAAAGTGATAAAATGATAACTATTGAAAATAAAATCTATTTGATAATTTAAGTGAGCAACACAAAATTAAATTGGAATAGTTATATTTAAAACAAGTGAAGATGGACCTTATCAATTCAAAAGCTGATTTAATTTGGATAATACATGTTCTCCACTTGCATCAGATTTGAATAATGACAGATATTCAAACAGAACCCCATAATAAAATTGGTATATATAATTGAAATATATATCAGTATAATTGAAATATATTATCAATTTATAAATACATAGAAGCACAGATATATATATCTTATACAAGTATAAATGTGAAAGAAAGCAAAAGTATGAATATCAGTCATATTTTGCATGTTCAAGTCAATATTTTGTATGTTCAAGTCAATATTTTGAATAAAAGGAAAAGGGTAATTATTAATTAAACTATGAGGACCATATAGATATTATGAAGGCTATCATATTTTAAATCTAATTTAATATATTACAATTAAAATGAAATAATTTTAACTTGACAGTAAACTATTTTTCTAATAGAAAGCTAAAAAAAAATCTCATCAAACATAAGACATATTACTAATATATAAATTTTTTTAATTATCTAAAATCAAGAAAAAATACCTAATACATTCATCCAGATTGTCTGCGCAATTAGTATTGCAAGTAAATCGTTCCCATGACAGCCATCCCATTGGTGGAGTTAATGCCACTCCATTATCTAAGGTATGCAAGAGTGACGGAAAGATGCAAAGCAGCAATATTTTTAGAAATACTTTCATTGTCAGCTCTCTTTTTATATGTAACTAAAAAAAAAACATGAAAATGCAATAAACATGAGATTAAAAATAATCCTGAAAGAAAAACTGAAGGAAAGTTTAAAAATTTGCCTTTTTACTTTGAAGTGAAAAATACATGATGTTTTTAGATAAGTAAACTAAAACACTGAGGTATTATTAAAAATTACATGTCTTAAAATAAATTTCTTTAAAAATATCATATAAATCCTTTAAAAAGAAATTTTAGTTTTACATTTAAAAATTTAATAAATAAACTGAGCACATGTTTATAGTTATTTGAAAATTCCTACATAAATACAGTATTAACTTTACACATTCTAATTACTTTTGTCAACTTGTTTAGAGTCTAATCTTAAAATTTTTAATATCTATGAGTATTACATTTCAAAGCTTTTTGAGATAGAAACAGTGTAATAGATTAACTTGATTTTACAGACACTATTAAAAACAATATTTTTATAAAATTAATTTGACACATACCACTGAAAATTCGGTCGCACGCCTACTTGACTACTGAAAACGATCTTTCAGTTTTCAAGATGACACACATTATCAGCTGATATATCAGATATCATGCAAATGAAGATAAATATGACAAAGTGCACATTGTTTATTGTATTTTCTTTTAAAACCATAATCAATTTTAAATAAATTAAGCAAAATATAAATCAGAATTTTATCTAGCATTATGAGATAAAACTTAATCATTTCGAAATTCCTCATAAATTTAAAATTAATAAATTAGATTTTTTTATATGATATAAAAAAAAAATTCTAAACAAATATTTGTGACGTTTAAAAATACAAAAATAGAGAACCAGAAATGTCGATGAAAATTGTGAACAAAATTTGTAATTTCTAAAAATATTTAGATCAAAACAATTTGTTAAAAAATCAAAATAATTTGAGCAAAATCAAAAGAATCCGCCGGATATTTATGGTAGCATTAATGAACGGACATTTTTCAACCATGATGCTTTGCGCGATAGATAACAAACTTCGGAGAAGCACAAGAGAACCTAAATGTACCTAGTTTTTCCCCATATATATTCACAGTTTTCCCCAAACTTTTCTCTCTTCTGATCTTATAAAAACTGCAACTGAAAGCATACCGGCATTTATCTTCAGGGTGTGAATAAGCGATTGCTTTCTTTTGAATAGTAAAATAATTTCTTTGATTTTTATTATAAATTGAAGTAGATTTAACTTACAAATGAAAAATAAGAAAGAATTCATTTGTTGATTTTGTGAAACACCATTCACATGCCTATTTGTTTTCATAAGACATTTGAAAAATATTTACTACCGATGTGTTAACAAAGAAGAAATTTTGAAAGAATTAAAAAATTTTCGTGGTAGATTATATTTCAAAAATATTTTATTATTATCCATGCAAATCATTAAATGGGGTGCATGTTTTTAATTACAAACAAATAAACTAATTTCTAGTATCATAAAAACCTTTAAAAATAATTATTCATTCGCCTCTACTTCTTATAGATAAAAATAAAGCATATTTAGCAAATAGAAAAAAAATAATATGGAAGAATTTTTTGAGAATCATAAACATTAATAATCGATTTCAAAGTAATCAATTATGATTTTCTGGTTTGTAAAGGAATTTCTGATTTGAACATTAAAGATCCTGATTTATTTCATAACTATATATTCATGCAGAAGTAAGATTTATTATTTGGCTACCATCAATTCATAATAAAAAACAAAAAAATTTCTTGTTATTTAATAATATATCATCTGAAAATAATCTTAAGGCTATCAATTTTATTTATAATCCAAGGCATTTAACCTTCTTACAGCAAAAAATTATTAGAACTGTTCATTAGTTATAGACGCATTGTTTTATTGTAACTAGTAATGATTCTATCGCAGATCAGTATTGTGAATAATTTCATATTGAATTCAAAAATTATGCTTCATACAATAATTAAGAATAAATTCATTCTCATATGGAATAAACCAAGTAAAACATCATAGCTACTATGATTTTCCCCTTGTTTAGGTTGGTGCAGTTCCCCTTGTTTAGTTGGGCCTGAATGGCCGAGTGGATAGCGCTCGGTACCACAGGTTTCGCGTTCGAGTCCCGGCGTGCCATGGATGTTTGTAGTGGTTCGGAATCCACTTTAAACCGTAGGTCCCGGTCTAATATGATCGTAACGTCTGTGCAGCGCTTGCCTTAAGGTATCCAAGACAGCTGTCTAAGTGTTTGCCAGCTGCATTAGGAAGAAAAAAAAAGATTGGTGCAAGGGTAACATTTGATGCAACATCTTAACTCAAGTTACTTTTATCAGAATGAAACACTTGAAGAGTATATAGGAAAAAAAGAATACTCTTCGATTGAAAAAGAATAAATCGTTACATTAAGCATCAAAAATCTTAAAACTTTTTCCTACTCCTGATGCCTATAATCCGTAGTACTGAACAAACCACGAGAACAATTTTGGGCCTAAAAGTAAAAGAACTCGTATAACCCGCAGGTCTGTTCTTTGAAAAACCATATACCAATCAAGTTTTGGTTTTTATATCCATGGTATAAAACTAGCAAAATATTTTTCAATTTTAAACGTGTTTTCGATACAGCAGTTACAGTTAAAAATTGTTATAAGCTTAAGAAAGTAAATCCGAAAAGAGTGTATGCCATTAACAACTATGGTGAAAAGGAAAAAGACGTTTTCTCTACGATTTGTAACCTTCACAAACAAGAATGATAACATTTTGATCAGTATCATAGTTAATTATTAATTTGGCTTTCTGTAAAACATTTGTAATTTTTGTCTATAGTTTAATTTCAGACTTTTTCATTTACTAGGGTACACTGATTCCATGATACGTGTCCCATCTTATAGACTTTCGTAAACATCCGACTCCCATTCATAGAGCACAGCTGTTTTGTTTCTGTCTTTACATTTAGAAGAAAGTATTTTCTGTCACACAAAGTTCTGTCAAAATTTGTGGTAAAAAGAATTTTTAGATTGTGGTTTTATTGAACTAATTCTTATGAAACTTCTGATAAAAACATCCACAGATAGTGGCCTATAATGCGCACCACAAAATTCTAAAAATTTTTAACGTGCAATCAGGACATTATAACCAGAAAATTCCGGTAACAAATGCCTCAGAAAAGTTAACTTTCTATGAGAACAGAAAAGGACGTTTTCAAAAAGGATGAGCAATCACAAAACACGTAATATCAATTTTTTTTCAGTCCTAAGTCAAACGGCTGGAACAATATATTCACAACTTCTTCAGTTACATATATCTCTCCAGATTCGTTATCTAATGAATGCAAAGTCAAAGCCATTGAAGATACTGTATCTTTTGAAGAAAATAACTACTGCTTGCGTAACTACAAAAAATATGGATCACGACTGTAATGAATGAATGTTGTTCAATCTGGCATCTGGGTGTTCTTTTTTTTTTTTTTTTTTTTTTTTTTTTTTTTTTTTTTTTTTTTTTAACATCTTTTGGTTTTGAGTGGGAACCAAATTAAGTTTCAATTTCAGTTTACAGTTCTTCTATGCAAATTTCAACATGGACTGGAGACTGGACGTGATAATTTTATAATAAGGCCAGTGGTCTTTTATCTTTTATTAATTGCATGCAATAGTTGTTTTAAATTTTCTGTTGAAATGCAAAAAAAACGGAGACAGTTAAAGGTACACGAATGTCGATCAGAGTGTCGTTTACTAAAACCTTTAATGGTATTATGTCAGAATTAGGCAAAGCACCACGTATTGAAACTTTCAAAATCAAAGACAATACATTGCAGAATATATTTAGTGAACTTACTGTTATTGATAATGATATATTAGAAAAAGAATGTAAAACTGAAGAAGACTTTAAAGTTGAATAGGAAGAAATTGAAGAATACAGAAAGAAAATGGATTGGGCTAGAATAATGTTAGAATCATATTTAAGTAAACAAATTGTGCCAAACGATTATGCCGTGTCTATTCATTCATCGATAACTTTTAACAGCAGAAAACTGAAATTACCACAAATAGAATTACACAACAGAACGATGTTGGTGATAGTTCAAACGTATTTGAATTTATTTGATGGCTCTGTTGTAAATAATTCAAACGTATCCATAATCAAGCTACTATTCAAGGGAATAAGACAGGGGACATTATAAATAGTTTCCCTGTCATTTCAGAAAATTGCGAAAATGTTAACAAGTGTTTAAAAAATTATTTTGATCTTGAAAAATCATTAATTGAATATTATATTGTGAAATTAGGGATCCTTGTTATAAATAATGCCATTATTCATAAAATGAAATAAAATATTTCTCTATTTTATGAGAAAGTAGTGTTTTATGTGCGTGCATTACAATCCATCAGAATGACCAGCAATAAATATATCACTATGTTATTCTCTTTAGTCGAATCGTTGAAGCTTTGTACGTTACACTAGCCAGGAATAAATCCTGTTGTCGACATGTTCTGCACAACATTGAGTCTATTTTTCGAGCTAACATTTATTTAGGCTTCCAAAATTGTATTATTTTGCCAGCATTTTCTAAGCCTTGAATTGCTGTCAACTCACATTTAGTCAATAAACTTATTTGTCCTCCACTTTTTCTATATTTTCTTATCTTTCACAAGTAATTGCTTCTTCGAACACAATATCGGGTTTTCGATGAATGCCTTTCTTTTATTCTATTTTTTTTCACTTCTTCCAGAGAACATTCATGGAATGTAAAACTTTCTCAGATTCCCCTTTCCAATGAAAGTTCAACTAGTTTGTCAATATGGGACGTAGTTTTCTTAAAGAGGGCACTACTTTTTATTTGATGGAAAAGTCTTGGATTGTTTGTCGTATTCAGTAGTTTGTAGAATTGTTCCTCGAAGTCATCAATTTTATGATTTCGGTAGGTCTCTCAGTATGCTTTTCAGGTGTCATCAAAACTTTCGCTCTATCCAATACTGACACCTCCTTTCAAATTTTTTTAATGATAAATCCTGACACTTCAGTCGCTTGAGTAGTTCGTTTCACACCTTGTGGAAGAGGAACTTTTAAAAATTTAGCTGCAGCTTCCTCATAAAAAAATTTTATTACACATTTTATTTTTATTAAAAATGTTTACTTACATGTTTTTTACTCCAACTTGAAATCTTGGAAATATCTTCACATACAGAAATTATGCTTAACTTATATATAAACATAACTTATATATATATTATAAACAAAGACGGTGGTTAGTATTTAAGTATCTATACTCACAGCACTGGAGATGAAAGAAAATCAGTAGTCATACGCATTCTGCACGCTATATACACTGAAGTGACAAAAGTCATGGGATAGCAATATGCAAATTTTCAGATGGCAGTAGCATCGCGTAGAACAGGTATAAATGCGCAGTGCTTTCGCAGAGCTTTCATTTCTGTTCAAGTTATTCATGTGAAGAGGTTTTGACGTGATGATGGCCGCACGACGGGAATTAACAGACTTTGAACTCGGAATGTTAGTTGGAGCTAGAAGCATGGGTCATGCCATTTCGGAAATCGTTAGGGAATTCAACATTCCCAGATCCACTGTGTCAAGAGTGTGCCGAGAGTATGAAATTTCAGGCATAATATCCCACCATAGACAGCGCAGTGGTCGACCGCCTGCACTTAACGACCGAGACCGGCGAAGTCTGCAAAGAGTCGTAAATTCTAACAGACAAGCAACACTGCGTCAAATAACCGCAGAAATCAATGTGGGACGTACAAGGGACTTGTCTGTTAGAACTGTGCGGAGAAATTTGGCTTTCTTGGGCTATTCCAGCAGAAGACCGACTCGAGTGCCTTTCCTGACAGAACGACATAGCTTGCAGCGACTTTCGTGGGCACGTGAGCATATCGGTTGGTCCCTAGATGAATGGAAAACCGTGGCCTGGTCCGATGAGTCACGATTTCAGTTGGTAAGAGCTGATGGTAGGGTTCGAGTGTGGCGCAGACCCCACGAAGCCATGAACCCAAACTCTCAGCAAGGCACTGTTCAAGCTGGTTGTGGCTCCGTAATGGTGTGGGCTGTTTTTTCATGGCATGGACTTGGTCCTCTGGTGCGACTGGACCGAACATTGACTGGAAATGCTTATGTTCAGCTACTTGGAGATCACTTGCAGCCATTCATGGACTTCATGTACCCAAACAACGATGGGATTTTTATGGATGACAATGCGCCATGTCACCGGGCCACAACTGTTCGCGATTGGTTTGAAGAACATTCTGGACAATTCCAACGAATGATCTGCCCACCTAGATCGCCCGACATGAATCCCATCGAGCATTTATGGGACATCATCGAGAGATCTGTTCGTGCCCAAAATCCTGCACCATCAACGCTTTCACAATTATGGACGTCTATCGAGACAGCATGGCTCAATATTCCTGCAGAAGATTTCCAACTACTTGTTGAGTCCATGCCACGTCGAGTTGCTGCACTTCGCCGGGCGAAAGGAGGGCTGACACGATATTAAGAGGTATCCCATGACTTTTGTCACTTCAGTGTATATTGTTCAAAAAATGACTGATAGAGGATGAGATGGTGTTACTAACAGTTCCTAGTAAAACCGAAATTCAATAAACAGCTTTGCAGTCGAGGCGTATACTAATTCTGAATTGTAAGTAGCGTAAATATGCTGTAAATATTAACAATAGTTATGAACAAAATGTTAGTTTAATCTATGCATCTAGAATATATTACACATGAAACGCAAAAAGGAATAGGCTTACATACCAGTGAATGAGGTTGTCATGATGGTGGAAATGTGAGAATGATCACTCGATTTTCTGTAAAAAGTTGTCGCAACAATATGTTGCCACCTGCACCGAACAGACATTACTATGCTAAACTGTTAGCTAAAATTCTTGCTGAAAAAATTAATCTGTGGAGTGAATGTTCTAAAAGGCCAAGTTGCACGATTGAGAGGCAAAATCGGATAATTGCGCTACAAGCTTGCATCGTCCCAATGGCACCATTGGCCATTATCCAACATGCTATATTTTCTGCCATACTACCCTTGTTACCTCAACCATATCAATGAAACTTGTTTCAATTGGGGGTACACTCACAGAAACTTCAAGCCATCTGACCTTTTTTGTTGTTGTGGTTGTAGCAAGTAATCAAGCCTGCTAGAATATTGGCCTCGCATAGTGCTTAGAGATGAATCCCAGTAAACCTTGTAGCAGATGACGATGATGCCTTTATATATAGGTGTCAAGATCATTGGTCCCAATTAGATTGTGTTTTATAGAACCTGAATTGTGTTTTATAGTTCCTAAGTGGAATTGAGTAGGGTGCTGACGCCAACCACAAAAAAATCGCACATATTTGTACTGCTTCAGTAATTTTGATGCTCTTCCATGACCAGAGAGATTATCAGAGTTTTCACCAATTGAATATGTAGGGAACATTGTAGGTTCCTAAATTCTGGTATCCCAAAATATAGCAGATCTGCGGCAACAACTGAAGAATTCCTGGCAGATTGCATTTCGTGATTAGATAAGGAATCTTTATCGCTACTTATAGAAATATAATATTAATTCCATTTTTATCATATCTACATATAGAAGTAAGCATAGCTGATGGAGTAAGTTCCACTAAGTATTTATTTGATTATTTAATGTGAAATTTTAAGCCATTGATAAATGCTTAATTTCAATAAAAGCAAAACAGTCATTTACTTAATGGTGCTTTTTTTTTTGTTAAAAAGAGTATTTTAATTTGTTTGGTATGAAAATTGAAGTATTATGCCGCAATTCCTAAGTATACTATTTCAAATTGTTAAAACAAATGAAATATTTCAATTTATTCTAGAAATATGAAGAATTTGTAATTAATTGTTATTATGACCATTAACGCAACTTCATCACTAGCGTTAAGAACAAGGAAATGTTTATTTGCATACAGTTGCTTTTGCTTCTTTGTTTCTTATAATTAACATGGACAAATAATTAAATTATATTTTTGATGTTAATATTTTTTCTAATATTAATTTTCATCGCTCACATTTAAAAAAAAAAAAGGGAAATGCCAGTTTTTACTGCATCTGTATCTTCTTAAATAAACAGTTTTCATAAGAAAGTAATGTAGAATTTTTCATATTTTTTCTTTCCTCGAAAATTAAAAAAAAAAAAAAAAATTCTTAACCCATGTCATTGAAGAAATTAATTTTATGTCGAAAAGGACTTCCATTAAAACTTTATCCAAAACAGGCTCAGTGCAGGCTTTATATGTTTATTGAATTAAGAAAGTCCTGCGAATAGGAGTGAATTAAAAGATTCTGACAACAGTAATAAAGCAAGTAGTTAGTTGCTTTTTTTTTCAAGAAAAAAAGTGAGACAAAGATTATTAATGGGAAAATTCAAGTTAAAATTTTAATTTTGTTTTTATATATTCATATATTTTTCCATATTATTTGAATTTTTGATTGATATATTTAAAAAACAAAAGTTTATCAATAACGACATTTATATTTTTAACCTTTTAGTATATGACTTTACTGAATGTTTTCATAATGCTTTATTGCGTCATCATTCTTATTCTGAATGTTTATTCTTCAATGTTTTATAAGTAATTAAATTATATTTTTTTATAATTTAATGCGTGTTTTTACTGTGTTTTACAGTGTTTACTCTGTTTTACAGTAATTTGTGTTTTCCACTCTTTAGAATGGAAAAAACACATTTATCGCTTAAAAGCAAGAGTGGAAAAAACACATGTATCGCTTAGAAATATTTAAACTTCTCTTGTGATTTTAATTTTTTAAATTATTATCAGTTCAGTTTTCATAGTTTCAATTTTCAAAATTTGCTTATTCAACGCAAAGACATATCCGCCCAAACATGCTAAAACGACAAATTTGATAAAGTCCGAATTTTCATTTTTAGAATTATAATTTCAATAACATTTTCACGATAAATAGAAGGAATGAGAAAGAATATTATAATAATTACTCCTAATATGATGAAGAAAATCGTAATGTCAACATGGCATAATTTATTCCTATTTATGATGTATATCATAAATGTAAACGAGACATTGCTTTTAGAAAATGATTTCCTTTTCCTTTTTATATTTATGCTATTTTGTATAACTTTGTATTATGATACAAATACTATTGTGTCCAAAAAGTAAGACCAATTTTCCATTTAAAATTCCCGGCGCTTATGGAATTTCAATTTCTTTTTTCTTTTTTAGATTTATGGCACTGTCCTTGACATCTGTGTGAAATTTCCCGTCAAAATATTCATTAGTGTTTGAGTTATGCTTGGCTTTATGAGACGCTAAAACTGATTCCGGCGATTTTTGAAATGTCTGAATTAATTGAGCAAAGAACTTACATTCAATTTTGTTTTCGGAAACGTATAGAATGTTGCAGAAGGCATTCGGTGAGCATTCTCATATCGGAAAGAAATGTTTACAAGTGGTATAAACAGTTCAAAGAAGGCAGAGAACGCGTTGAAGACAAGACGTAGAACCTCAACCGACGAAGCTCACATCCAAAAAATTAAAGATCTGGTGCTTGCAAACCGTCGATTTACAATTAGAGACCTTGCTGATGATATTAGAATTTCAAAACTTGGACCTTGGACCATATTAGAACTTAGACCTCACTGATTCCATTTTGGGCCTCAATCGCGTCAAATTTCGATTGGTACCGAAAACACTGAATACGCCAGCTCACACTGCATGGATTCTTCGTGACCTTTTCGTCAAAAATGAAACCCATATAGTTCCACAACCACCGTATTCCCACCGTACGATTTCTATCTATTCCCTAAACTCAAAAGAAAATCGCCACGCGCTTTGAAGCCCATCCCTGCCAATGACTTTTTAACATGCATTGAGGATTGGAAAAAAGTTGGCAGAAGTGCATTGTGTCCGGAAGGGATTACATTGAAGACGATGAAATAAATTTGGAAGAATAAATAAATATTTTTTGAAAAAAAAAATAATAATTGGTCTTACTTTTTGGGCTTAGTAGTAGAATATCTTTCACACTTCCGGTCAGTGGAAAATTAAAATACTGATACAATTTCATTTGAGTTTATATTTACATACATCAAAACCAGATTTTTACTTAAAGAGGTAGTTTCTAAATTATTGTTTCCTGTGCAATGTTTTGTTTTCCTTCTAAGCTAAGAATAAAAATTAAAACATTTGTATTTATACTTTCTGAAAACATCAGCTTTCTAATTTACCTTATTCACTTTTTTTGGTCGAATTGTCTAAAAGATCGTCTTTAAAATTGTCTTTGGTCAAAAGTTATCTCACATTTTTTGAGAGCTTATTGTATTTAAGATTAGATATAAGCTTAAATTATGATTGGTATGTGTAAGCCTCAATTTGCATAGCTCTTTTTCACAATTTTGATTTGTTGAACTTAATAAATTTTCAACTATCAATGACGATGACTTTTCATTTTATTGGAAACTTTATTCTTAATTCGTTAATTGCATTACCAGATTATTTTTATTTTTTAATAAAAAACACGAAAATTCACATAATGCCATTTTCTAACATTTCATGGTTGTGAAATATTTTCATCATTGAACGAGTTTAAATAATTTTTAACAAATTCAGTCTGGTGGGTTTTTTTATCGTCCACACAAATAACGGATACGGTATGTGAAAAAGCATTCTTTTGTTAGGTGTAGGTAGTTGTATCCAGGAAACACCTTTCAACATTTGAATAAAACTTCAAATATTTTGGTGTATTTACTAGAACAGACAATATGCACTTGAAAGTAAAGTTCTATCGAACTAACCAGGAATTCATTGTTTGTAGTATTTGAATCCTAGCATGAACAATGTTACTTAAGAGACGTCCATAAGCTAGCCTCTTCATTTCTTTTCCGTGTTTTTTCATGGAAATGTTTTCAAATGCCTTATTGTTTCACCTGTTTCCAGGAAACAGTTAATTTCAAAATATTTGGAAGAATTTCCCTATTTATGCCACAGCAATCACCAATAAGCTGTCAGTGATGATCAAGTTTTTGTAAACTACAGCCATGAATTTACTCCAGTTTCTTTGGTTACTTATAGCTGTTAATGTATGCGTTGCTCTACTTCATCCTGAAGGTAAGAATTAATATATAAATATATATAGATATATAGATATATAAATTGCAACCTTTACTTAAAATTGATTCAAACTTTTAAAAACTTTTGTTTATAAATCAGAATATCAATCTGTCGTTAATATTTATTTTTTCAAGATCATTATAAAGAATAGCATAACAGGAGAGTTTATTAATATTTATTTCTTTAACCAACATTCGAATGGTGATCCAGAAATACAGCTCATGTCATTAAAAACCTTGAAATTTTTTTCATCTTCATGATTTGTCCACAGAAGACATTTTCAGTCATAATTCTGTAAGTCCTCCAACCACTGGTTGAGGGATAGTTCGGCAAAAGTTTATTTGCCTTTTATCGAAAACCAAAAATAGAACCATTTTAGCATATGTTTTTATCCTTTTTTCCTGGTAAAGTATTCTTGATAAAGTTGTAAAGTAGTAAGTTAAAGTTGCAAGTAAAGTAGTAAGTTAAACAAAAAATAGAACCATTTTAGCATATGGTTTTATCCTTTTTTTCCTGGTAAAGTTGTAAAATAGTAAGTTAAAGTTGTAATTAAAGTAGTAAGTTAAACAAAAAATAGAACCATTTTAGCATATGGTTTTATCTTTTTTTCCTGGTAAAGTTCTTTGTAAAGTAGTAGTTAGTAAAGTATCCTTTTTTCCTGGTATCCTTGGCAAAGTTGAATTTATATAATATAAATAGAAAGTAATTTCTAGAAATGTATTTCTTTACTAATAACTGATACGAAGACAAAATAAATAAACCAGAACGATGATGCTATTTGCGCTCAGAGTCTCTGAAGTGAAATTTTTTTCCAAAATTAATTGCTGTTAATATTTAAATTAGTGTTTACCAAAGTTTTGTATATTGTACTATTTTAATTCTGAAATTAATTGTTATTAAATTTAATTCTAAATTTATTTTCTGTTCTTAAATTTGACCATAATTGTCCATGTGTCCTAAAAAGTCATGTTCAATCATTTAACACAAATAGAAACGATTAAAAAGAAAATACATCTTCTGAAATTTACCATGATTAATACTAAGAAGGAAGCATGGCATAGAAACAAGCAAAATTATTTATTGATTATAATAATGGTATCTAAATAATCTAATAATTTCTTATTCAATTGTTTTATTACGTAGCTAAGCAAATATTAATTTAAGTGCATTTTTTTGAGTTTTCCTCTTTACTTTATATTTCCAGTTAATAATACAATGAACAAAAGAAAATAATCTAGTTTTCTTATCTTTACAAAATTCTATCGTAAACAAATACCCTTATCAATGAAATATTATCAATGCTGCACGTTATTATGAATGCTGCTTGTTTCTGTACTTAACTATTGATAACAGGGAAAATATCAGCAATGCAAGTTATTTCCTCTTTAGTTCAGGAAACACTTTTAAAAACATAATAGTTGTTTAGAAAAATATACGCCTTCAATTTTGCATTTCTAATCTAATCGTAGAACAAAGAACACACCAAAAATGATTCTATAATTTTTGACATTGCGAGATAATGTATTAAAATATCTTGAAGTAGCAATTGTATTAAATACTTTTTAGATTTAAAAATGATTCTATAATTTTTGACAATACGAGATAATGTATTAAAAAATCTTGAAGTAGCAATTGTATTAAATACTTTTTAGATTGTAAATCAAATTTTTTTATGTTCAAACAAACAAATCGAACAAACCAAAAATGAGTCTATAATTTTTGACATTGAGAGATCATGTATTAAAAAATCTTGAAATAGCAATTGTATTAAATACTTTTTAGATTTTTAATCAAATTTTTTTAGGTCTAGAGATTAATTATTGTTTATATTATGAAGATATTCATAAAACAAACAATAATTAATCTTGACATAATTATGATATGAAAAGCAAATCGATATATATATTTAACAAACTTTAAACAAATATATATATATATATATATATACATGCAAAGCATTCTTTATCAATGAATATCAACTGCAATATGTTTTTTTTTTTTTTTTATCTATATTTATGGCTTCTAATTCAGATGACTAATTATATAAAAATAAAATATGAACAATAAATCAATATTTTGCTGAATGTTAATGCATTTCTAACATTTTTGTATTTTTCTAGAATAGTTAAATATAGATTAACAACATATTCCGTATAATATTTCATTATATCATTAAATTAATTTAACACAATTTTAATTTCAATTTAAAATTTTAATTTGTCTATTTATACTGAATTTTTTCCTAATTAACAATTACAACATCATGATAAACATAATGATATCTTTTTATATATTCCCGTATTATTTTTTTTAATATGTAATTTCCATAGAAAAAAATTCGCAATACCATGGACTACGTTTTATGAAATTAAATAACACATAGAAATTGCATCTTGTGTGTTGTGACTAATCCTCAGTGTCCTGCAGTGCGGACATCCCATGAATAATCTACTCATGGATGGATTGGCGGCCTGGTGGCCAAGTGGCTAGCGCTCTGGCCTTTGGTATCCCAGGCTTCAGGTTCGAATCCTGGCGGTGGCATGGATGTTTGTGAGTGGTTCGGAATCCACTTTAAACTGTAGGTCTCGGTCTGTTTAGCCTAAAGTGTGCACAAGATGACCGTAGAGCGACAAACCAAACCATGGATGGATGGAAAGAGGGCAGCTTCTGTTGTGATGGAGCACCCGTAGGTTGAAGTCTGACTTGGCTCGTGACGCTTTTATAGTCATATGAGACCTGGACCTACTGCTTAAAGTAGATTCCGAACCTTTACAAACATCCATGGCACCGTGAGGCAGAGCACTAGACACTCGGCCATTCAGGCCCAATTGCAACTTGGTTTCATCTTAAGAAAACTCTTGTATTTATGAATAATTTAAAGTTACCTACAATAAGGGCCGTATTTAGATGAAAAGAGGCCCTATGCTGAGGCCCTTTCACCTCCAATTTCTAAGTTTGTAAATTACATGAGAGATAATAAAATACATCATTACTGTGATATATATTAATATGTTAAATGAAACATGTTGTGATTGGTACTAATCTTTATAAAAAAGGTAGCACGGATAATAAATAAAAAAAAATCAAGAACACCCATTTGGACGTTCATTCCCAGCACCCTATATAGTACTTGTAACAGTAACTAATCAAACATAACACACAACATTTACAAAGAAACAAAATTCAAATAATAAAAATCTTTAACTACGAAAATAAAATATGTAATAAAAATTATTATATTTTCTATCAAATCAAATCAAATTAAATTACAGACCCAATGAGCTGAACGCGTTGATCTTAACCAATACATTTTTATGTTTGTTTATTAGTCATACGTGTAGAATTTCTCCTTATTTTCGATTCAGTGTTTTAGTGTTTACTGTTTTTAGAATAGTGTAATTCTAATTTTGCTAACAATTTGAATGTAGGCCCCTCTTGATCTTGAGGCCCTAGGCTGAAGCCTAGTTAGCCCATAGGAAAATCCGGCCCTGCCTACAATGATGAAAAAAATTGAGGAATATCTATAGGGTTCGAATTTTTACAATTATGGATAACAACTTTTCTATAGTTGCTATATCATGCAGTCAAATACTGTTATTTGTATTCAACACTATTTAGATTCACATTTTTTTATCAGAACATATGAGTTCGGCTCTCCTATTGCATTGAAATATGTAACGATGAAAAGAAAGGAACTTGTCAGTTAGATAGGTTTTTTTTTTTTTCCTCGTCATTTTTGGATCTAAAGCAGGGATGGGCAAACTACGGCCCGCCGGAAGGTTCTATCCGGCCAGCAGATAGAATTTTAATTTGTCAGTCCGAGGCAAATTAAAAGAAATGTATATTTATATATTATATATCCATCTCCTTTTCTAGTTTGATTCAATATTATTTTTCCTTCCTTTTTTTTAAAGGACTGATGATCTTCTTACTTTCTCTATTTTTGTTCTACAAAACATAAATCGACGGAAATAACAAGCACAGACAGCTTTCAATCGGTAAAGTGTTCAAAGCGGAAGTTCTTTATTAGTTATAGCCGTAGATTAGTTCCAACAAGTTAGAGTTTTACAAATCATTATCGAAAGTAAGTTTTCCAAATTTAATATCTCACGCCCAGAAAATCAGTGCTATGTTTGCTTCATCGTATATATGTAGGCAAGTGTTTTCAGCTATGATACCTTAGAAAGAATTATTTCAGAAGTAGATTGGCATATGAGCATTTTGCCTCGTTCCTTAGAATCAGTACATCTCACTTCGAACCTCAATATAAGGAAATTTTAAAAATGAAATCGCATTTTCATTCATCTCGTTAACATATTTAAATTGTAATACTTGTATATTATTTTTTAAAATTTTCGAAAGATTTATTTTTTCCCGCCAAACTTCTTCTTCTTCTTCTTTTTTTTTTCCCCGATTTGTGGCCCGCAACCGAAAAAGTTTGCCCATCCCTGATGTAAAGTAATATTAGCATGATGATTAAAGATTCGATTGGAGATAAATACTGAATGCCAAAAGCATCGCAATATCATGGTTGGACGAGACTTTTAAAACTGAATTTCCAAATTTTAAAGATTTAAAGGGGAAAAAAAGAAAAGTTAAAATATCTGAAAAAAGGGGGTGGGGGTGGAGAACCAAATCAAAAACTCAAGGATTTAGATCATAAAGTTTCGTCAAGAACTAGGCCGTTCTGCTCGAATTATTATCAACTTAATAAACGAAAGTAAAATATCCTAAGGCCTGATGGCCGAGTGACTAGCGCTTGGTGCCACAGGTTTCGGGTTCGAGTCCCGGTGGTGCCATGGATGTTTGTAGTTATTCAGAACCCACATTAAACCGTAGATCCCGGTCTAATATGCTTGTAGGGCGTAGAGATGACAATCCTACCACGTAAAAAGTCAGCGTCACGGAGCCATGTCAGACTTCTACCTACAGGCGCTCCATCACAACAGAAGCTGTCACTCTTTTCCCTCCTTCCATGACACCACATGGTTTTTTGGACTTGGTATAGATGTTGCTGTCTACCAATTGGGATAAGAAACAACAAAATATCCTAGGGCATTAAGAATATCTTATATTATATAAAATATCCTAGGATATTTTTAATAACCCGAAATTTAAAATATCCTGTATTGAGCATAATGCATTTTATACAAGGTGACAAAATTGAAGGGCAATTTAACCCATTAGCATGTATCAATTTTATTTCCTTAATAAATAAATAGTTACTAATAATTAACCCGTGGGGTCTGATGGTCGAGTGGCTAGCGCTCTGGCGCTCGGTACCACAGGTTTTGTGTTCTACTCCCGGAGGTGCTATGGATGTTTGTAATGGTTCGAAATCCACTTTAAACCATAGATCTCGGTCTAACATGATCGTAGAGCGTTGCGAGGGGGTTGTTACTCCGCGTCCGTAACTTATCTTCAAGCTACACTAACCTCCTGGGTAGTGCATATTTGCATGAAATAGGAAAGCCGAATTCATATGTTCTGATAAAAAAATGTGAATCTAAATAGTGTTGAATAGAAATAACAATATTTGATTGCATGATATAGCAACTACAGAAAAGCTGTTATCGATAATTGTAAAAATTTCAACCCTAAAAATATTCCTCAATTTTTTTCATCATTTTAGGTAACTTGAAATTATTCATAAATACAAGAGTTTTCTTAAAATGAAACTAAGTTACAATTGGGCCTGTATGGTCGAGTGGCTTGCGCTCTGGTGCTCGGTACCACAGGTTTCGTGTCGTCGTCCTGGCGGTGCCACGATTGCTTGTAGTGGTTCGGAATCCACGTTAAACCGTAAGTCCCGGTCTAACATGATCGTGGAGCGTTGCGGGGGTATTGTTACTCCGCGTCCGTAGCTTATCTTCAAGGGTAGTGTTAGCTCACTTAACTCACCTCCTGGGTAGTTTTAAGTGAGCAACGTCCTTGCAGCTCTTGCCTTACGGCATAAAAGACAACTGTGTAAGTGTTTGCCAGCTGCATTAGAAAAAAATAATTAATTACATAAAAAATTCAATAGTTTTCTAATAACTTTTTTTTTTTTTCCAGAAGATAAAAGTGATGTTGAAGAAATTTCCTCGCTTAGGGAAAAACGATCGATGGATCGACCGAATTCCAGTTCTTCTACTTCGGAATCAAATCCAGGTTCTTCTTCCAATAACGGCAACCGTGGGGGTAAGAGGAAAAACCGAAACTCTAATAACCAGAATACAACATCGACAAGAAATGGTGGTGGAGGAGGAGGTGGAGGAGGAAATTCAAGTCGAAATGGAGAAAGAAGAAATGGAGGAGGAGGTGGTGGAGGTGGAAGGAGAAGAAATGGAAATCGGGGCTCAACTTCAGATTCGAATTCATCCACAACCCCTTTAGATAACGAAGAATAAGTTATAACTTTTTACAAACTCTGATGTGGTTCCGAAGAATAAATTTCCTCTCATATTAATTATGTCTCGAGTCCTTTGTAATTGTATTATAGTAGAGCCTCTTTAAGTCGAACCTCGATAAGTCAAAAACCTTCACAACTCGAAAAAGATTTTTGTTCCCTTCCCTTCAATCCTCAAAACCTCCATTACTCGAAATTTCAACCCTCTATATGTCGAAATAGTTAGTCAATCCCCACAAGCCATTTTGGTACATATTTTCCCTCCGTAACTCGAAAAAAAAAATTGGACCTCTGTATCTCGAACATTAGCAATGTTTGATTTTACAATCTTTTTTACAACCTTTACAACTCGATTACCTTTATAGCTCGAAGAAAAATAAGTTACCGACTTTAAGGATTTGCCGACAATGCACGTCATTGTTTCTTAGAAAACAATGTATGAGTATGTAGTAAATAGAATAACCAATTTTATGAAATAGCAACTCGGAAGAAAAAGAATTCTCTGCTCTTTATAGCTTAGATAATGCTATAGATAGAGAACGATCGATTTGTCTAAAGCAAAAATAATAATAATAATTATAATAATAATAATAACTGACCTTTTTAATACATAATATTTTTAATTTTAAGGTTGTTTCGGAATTATTTTGATTTTTTATTGTAATACATAATATAACTTTTAAGTTGCAAATAAACATGTTTATTACCTCTGTAACTAGAATTTTTATTTATTTTACCTCTCTAACTCAAAATAAATTAGAAAAAATCTAAACCTCTACAAGTCGAATATTTCCTTACAAAATCCGCGTAAGTCGAAACCCTCCATAACTCGAAAACTCTATAACTCGAATTATTTGACGTCTCCCTTGAAGTTCGATTTACAGAGGTTCTACTGTATTCATTCACAAATAATTACATTTTATTGCAAAAAAAAAAAAAAAAATTACCAGATAAATTATTGAGATTATTATACGCTATTGCACAAGTTTTGGTTTTTTTTTTTTTTTTTTAATTTTTTTTTTATTTATTTATTTATTTAATTATTTACTTGTTTTTTGAAAACCACGCATTTTAAATTGTAAATTTTAAACTGTTTTTAATTTTAATTATTTAATTTTTAATAATTAAAATAAATTTAAAAATTTAATATTTTTTATTTAAATTTTAAATTTAATTTAATTTAATTTTTTTTTTAATTTTTAATTTTTATTTTTAATTGTTAACATTTGAATTTTAAATGTCTTAAGCTGTTATTGCACGAAATTTCAGAAACTTCCGCATTCTCGTAATTTAATCACAAGACAAATCTTTAGTTTAAGTAAACATTCTTAAAGTGCATATCACAGAAGTTTAGTTTGTTAATATCAAACGGGCTTAGTTTGTTAATATCACACGGGCTTAGTTTGTTAATATCATACGGGCTTAGTTTGTTAATATCACACGGGTTTAGCTCGTTAATATCATACGCACTTAGTTTGTTAATATCACACGGGCTTAATTTGTTAATATCATACGGGCTTAGTTTGTTAATATAATACGGGCTTAGTTTGTTAATATCACACGGGCTTAGCTCGTTAATATCATACGCACTTAGTTTGTTAATATCACACGGGCTTAGTTTGTTAATATCACACGGGCTTAATTTGTTAATATCATACGGGCTTAGTTTGTTAATATAATACGGGCTTAGTTTGTTAATATCACACGGGCTTAGCTCGTTAATATCATACGCACTTAGTTTGTTAATATCACACGGGCTTAGTTTGTTAATATCACACGGGCTTAATTTGTTAATATCATACGGGCTTAGTTTGTTAATATAATACGGGCTTAGTTTGTTAATATCACACGGGCTTAGTTTGTTAATATCATATGGACTTAGTTGGTTAATGAAGCAAACCCTGGTCCCGGTTCTTATAGGATCGTAGAGCGCTGAGGGGGCATTGTTACTCCGCGTCCGTGGCTTACCATCAAGTTACACGCGCCCCCTGGGTGATGCAAAGTGAGTAACATCTGTGCAGCCCTTATGGCGAAGATCACGGTCTATTTGCCAGCTGCATTAGAAAAAAAAAAAAAAAAAAAAATGAAGCAAACCTGTCTTGCAATTCTTGATATTCAAGCAATATGTTTAAGATTTTCATATCGAGATGCTACACAAATAACAAAAAAAAAAAAAAAAAAATTACGATTGTTAAATTTTAGAAAAGCTTATTTTTTTTTTTTTTTTTTTTTTAAATGAGGACATTTATTTTTATCTTTATTATTATTTTTTAATGATTTCTACGAACGACAGAAGAATTTACCTTCCCTTATATCGGCATAAATATAATAAAACTAAAAATAATCTCAATTTTTCATCCTGAAAGCTTAACGATTCTTCCTTTTTTGTGAAATTATGGTACTCAATTTATATATGTTTACAGGACAATTGTTTGAAAAAACTAAATTTAATTCTCAATGATTATTATTTTAATTTCTACAAAATAAAAAAAAAATCAGCGAAGAAAATTGGAAGATTAGAATACAAATAGTCTCTTCTAATATGCTACTATTTTCACTTACCTCAGATTAACACTTCCCAGTCTGGGTTGAAATCATGAATGAGCATCAATGTTGTTTCATTTGCCAAGTGGTATCTAACGTTATCTTAGACTGCCTAATCTATGCAACTTTTGTTGGTTCAGTTTGACGACATATTTTATTTGCATAAAACATGTCGTCAAACTGAACCAAGCTTGAATTATTCTGAGGGTTACGCTTGAATTTAGGCAGTAGAAAAAGAGAAAATGATAAATACTATTCTATTTTATTCTTATTGTTATTTTTCTCATACCATGTTCTTTTGATGGAATTGACATTTATGGCTTATATTATGCATAAATTTATTTAGCACGTTCACTGTTCAAAAGGACTTCTTGACAAGTATAGTGATTTAAGATACTTAGGTTATGTCTTCAAGTTCAATTCTTGGAATGTACGTAAAAAAGTACATAGGTTGAAATTATTTATAGCAACTACGATTCAATGAATAGGGGATATAGTAAGAGTAAAAAATAATTTATTTTCCTATTTTATCCTAAAAGAACAGTTATAAAATCATAAAAAAAAAAAAAATCTTTACAAAATTATTTAAATATAAGTTGCAAATCTAAACATTGATTATAATAAAAGATTTTATCAATGTAATCATTTTTATCAATCATTTTTTTAATCAATTTATCAATCATTTTTATAATCATCATCAATCGTTTATTAATGTAATCATTTTATTTAATGTAATTGTATCGTTTCAGAATGAAATTAGAGTATAATTTAATTAAATCTTAATAAATTCCGAATATTCTTTATTTTATACTATAATATAATCGAAGCAGATTCATGTTTTTAATTAAAATCGATAAAAAAAATATTATAAAATAGCAAAGCACATATATAGAATAAATATCAACTCTATGACTTTGTTGAAATTTCCTATTTTTTTTTATATTCGAAAGTATTTATTTATTTTTTCGTAAACCTAAATTTCAGAATTTTTATTTTTTTAATTTATTGGTCAAACATATTGAAATTTTATTTGAAATGTGAAACAAAATTTTTAATTTTGCTAAAACTTTCTTAAAATAAGTTTTTGCTATCTTAGAAGATTTTATAGAGAAAAGTATGCGGGGTTAGTTCTTCAAAAGCTAAGTTTTGTACTGAAATTCTCATTAATAAATAATTTCTTTATAGATTTTAATCACAGAAATTCTAGTAAATTATTTCAATGACAGAGACAGAATTTTTGACTGAATAAACTTTTAAATTCAAAGTGCTCGGAAAATATATTAATATAGCTATAATTTTTAAAATTATTCTATCAAATAAAAATATCAATACAATAATAAGTTTTGATCAAATAGTTCAAAACAATACAATAATTTTTAATGATATGTTTCTTTTTGAAAGTAATTTATTTAAATCTTTCTATTACAATGAACACAAGACCCGCGCAATTTCTATGCTTTCTATTTACATTAAAAACACAAATCATCTTCTTAAGCACAGTATGATGTAGAAATTTATTTTCTTTAAACAATTATTTTCAATAATGTATTTCAAGTAATAAAAATATTTTTACGAAATAATTGAAAATAACAAAACTTAATTAAAAATATTTTTTATTATTAATCTGACGACAATTCAAATATTCTGACAATATACATTTACTCACAAATGAAATGAAAATCAAGAAATAATATGTATTTGATCTCCTGAATTTTTTTTTGTCAAAATAGTAATAAGGTAGTTAGGATTATTTTCTATGATTTTGTGTAGATGTTCAAAATTTCATTTCATATCAACATCTTCTGAAGCTTTGAATCAGTAAAGTTGTTTATTCCTATTTTCTGTCTCCTATGTATTGTTCAGAACATACAGCAAAGAAGCAAACAAATCCATTCAAAGTTGTGTATCTAAAGAAAAAAATTATTACATAAATAATTAAGTTCAAATGAGATTCAAGAACACCTAATTAATTTAATTGAATCTTAATTTATATGTATTGTTCAGAACATACAGCAAAGAAACAAAGTCATTCAAAGTTGTATATCTGAAGAAGAAAATTATTATTAAGTTCAAATGAGATTCAAGAACACCTAATTAATTTAATTGAACCTTAATTTGAAAGGTAAGAAAAATGAGGTACAAATAAATTGCTCATCTCACTCATTATAATCCATTTTAAATCCCATGATTGTTTACTTGGTTGTAATTTATATCATTCCTAAATTGAAATCCAGAATCTTCCTTTTTCATAAACCCTATGAAATTTTCAAACAATAAAGATTCTGATTATTAATTTAAACAAAATATAAGATGAACCTGTTTTATTTTGCTACTATACTATCAATTAATGATATTTTTTAACTTTTTGAAATTAGTTAATGAATCTTCATTCAATTTCATAAAATTGTGTTTCCTATGCCTCTTAATTTAAGGTAATTATTTATTTACTTTAACAATATTCAATAGGATAAAAAGAAAATGAATTCCTGACACATCAAACTCGTAAAAAACGAGAAACTTCGAAACACAAGACTTGATAAACCAAGTAGTTATTCTTAAGATAAGTGCCATTAGCCGACTGTGTACCGCTTTGCTATCTTAGAAACAAACCTTAATTCACCTTTTTAAGGTGATCCCATTTTTAAGGAGAAGTTTGAAAACATTTTGAAGGAAAATTTCTACCTAATTAAAATATAACTTAGTCCTTCCTATTGAAAATACCAATTTTCCCATACCAATTTTCATTTATTAGGAGTAGTTGTGTCATAACGTGGAAAACAAACTCATCATTGATCGTAAATGTTCATATATAAAGGAAAAATTATTAAAATGATTATTAGAATGATAAATGCCAAATAAAAGGTAAATTAAATTATTGGGTTGGTGCATAATAACATGTATTTAGGAAAAAAAAAGACAGATGTTAGAGTTTTTCCTTCATCAACAACTGATAAAAAGTTTCACTGAAGAAGAATCAGAACGGGATTAACAAGGAAAACTTTTCATTGGAAAAGACACAGAAAAAGGTAAAAAATTACGAAGGAAAAAAAAATAATAATCTTACATTATAAAATTTTGTAAATAAAGAAGAATGAATGGTAATTTAATTATGTTGGTGTATAATTATCAAGCGTTTCTTTGACGTGCTATATTTTAATAAAAATTTAGAATATTTTATAAATTTATGAATGAAAATATATTTCTAGTTTTAGATTATAAAAATTCAGTATTCAAATATATTAAAATTATTTTAGTTCCTTAGCAAATAATTATTCTATATTTGATTATGATTTCTCTGAATGAAATATAAGATTAAACAACGTAAAGTTAAAATAGTTTATGAAAAGCATACATCACTTTAAAAGGTACATTTAAAATTGGCAATAATGTGGTACAGAGTTATCAGTCAGTTCCTACTACACTCTCCCTATATATATCTTGTTCAAATTTTCAGTCGTTAATAAAATACTTTTTATTCATCCACTCAAGTTCAAATACATTTTTTGAACTTGTAGTGGACGACACTTGATGTTAATACAGTTTTTCAAATATTATTTCATTAATTAAATTTAATTAATTAATTTTAGTTTTTTTTAGATAGAAGTTGCATGTATCTGATAATAGATGGCGCAGATGTAAGAAGAAATTTCAACTTTATTTGTAAAGGACTTTTTTGCAATATAGTGAAAAACAGTAAGAATTGACTTAAAAATTTTTTTTTTTATATTACATGTTTTTAAATTTAAAATACATTTGTTCAAACAAAAAATGAATTTAATTTTAACATCAAATGGACGGATATTTAATCATTGGAAAAATATATAGATAAAAATCTGAAGTACTGTAAAAACTGTTACTTTGCGCAATTATGTATTTGTATCATAGTCTCAATACTTGGTTTATTATACCCGTACTAGAACATTGTCCAGGGATAATTAGACACAGAATTTTGCAATCAATAAAGTTGGTTAAACTATTTAACATCCAGAAAAGCATCTCAATACATTAAATTCTTTCAATAACTTTATTTAATAAAATATTATTTAACAATAAACAGCGAAATAGTAAATAGTAAAGCTTTTAATAACAGATGCCCGTTTAGGTTGTTGATTAGTATTTGATTATGACAATTTAACTTCTAAATTAAAATGTTAGTCCAATAGTTATTTTCTTTTTATATCATGTTAAATAGACATTTTTCATGAAGTAATTAACATACACTTTATCAACGGGAATATTTATTACTAATAATAATTATATTAATTAATACATTAATTAATCTAATTTATTATTTGTTCATCTAACCAAAATTTCACTATCTGTTCGAATTTCTATTGCAATTAAATCATAATTCAGCTTTGAAGCTTTAATAGTGTAATTTTCCGATAAATTAAACTATACAGGATATCTCAGAATCAGACTTATAAACTTTTATGATGGGTAGGATATAGCCAAATGACTTAGAATCACATAGCAATACTGGCTCGAAATTGCTTTCCAGTTGCGGCAGATAGCATTGCACTGATTAGGGAGCTCTGAGCGTTCTCGCAGTCTTCATTTCCACACTGATGCAATGATAGTAGGATAGTTAATCATACGAACGCGGAACTATCTGATATGCATCTAGCTTACGGGTCTACGGAGTGCAATGTGTGTGCCGTACAATAATTATTTGCTGTATCAGAATTTAAAAAAGTAACATGCGTATCTTTCAAGATTTTTAATTAAAAATATGAAATCTGAGAAGTTTTAATTTTTATAAACTGAAGTAAATACTTTTTTGTCGTCTTTTTAAGTTATTTTTTTATTTAATTAGATTTCTGTTTAGTTTAATTAATTTTGAAATCACAATCGAAAACAAAGTAAATCTTAAAATTATGAAAACAATAACGCGTTATTATTAAAGCTTTATTACAGCTATCATAGATTTCAAACTTATAAAAAATCGATTTTTTTTAAAATTCAAGTTTAGTATTATTTAATTCTTAAATATAATACTTAAAATGAAAATAAAGGAGTAATAAATTTTCAGTAATGTTTTATAGATAAAGAAGATATTTCTATTTTTTTAAGGAATCCATTTATAAATTTTTACTTCAAATTACTTCAAAGTTTGAATTGGATAATTTGAGTAGAAGCTGTTAAATTTCTAACATTAATTATGAACAAATTCAATTCAGGTGAATGGCTTAGTTAGAATTGCAATGATCGCGTAAATTTGAATTTCAACAACTAAATTGAACAAATTATAATCTGAATTACTTTTGGTTGTTGAGATTCTTCATCACCTCAATAAAATTTGATACTAAAAATTTTTTTATCATTCATTTTTAAACAGAATATTTGAACTGCAATTCTCGTACACTTTTTATTGTATTAATTTTCTCTTCGATCTTTCGTTTATGTCTATTGCTCCAATTTTACAATTTAAAAATAATTTCAAGCCATCAAATTCGTATAATTTCAAAAGCGCAGTTATTAAACAAAATATTCTGGACAAAAAGTGAAACTTGTTTCCTTAAAGTGAAAGTGAAACGTGATTCCTTTGAATTTTTTTCAAAAGTGAAATTTGATAGATTGAGAAACATTAAAGGAATGGAATATTGTAGAATTGTAAAAGAAGATTAAAAAACAATTATTATAATTTCAAATAACTGTAAAGTACATTAAAAAAAGAAACAACAATCTGTGTCAATTCATATATTAATTGTTTCTTTAATCTTAAATTTTGTAATCATTCTAAAACGACAATTTACATATCTTTGTATTTACAACTTTTCTATTCTCTATTTAAGTTTAATTTTATAATCTTAAGGAGAACGTGTAAAATATATTTTTAATTTTTGGTTATCAAATTACTTGCAAAGAATAAAGTTTTTTTTAAAATCGAAGTGAAAATTTAGACTTTCTTAGAATGATAATTTTTTGTAAAGTTTTTATTTCTAAAATAGAAAACATTCATTACATAACTAAACAGACATTAAGTCTATAACTCTAAAGAATATTGAAATTCATATAAATAACATACCTTTTGTCGTTTTCAAAGCTATGTATTGTAAAACCTATCAGATAAATCTTCATAAAAAAATAAAGTCCTTTTCAAAATATTTTCCAAGTACACTAATTCCTTGTTGTTGGCTCTTTTGAAATATGCAAAAAAAAATGAAAGTTCAGATAACTTTAGATATATTTTTTGATAAATGAAATTCATTGAACCTAACATGTTATTGGAAGATGGTCTAACAGAAGGTTTTTATCAATATTTCTTTTTAATGATAAAATCATAAAACTGATAAAATGGCAGAAAATAATTTAAACCAACAGGATATTGCCTTTCATCATCATCATTATTATTATCGTTATTTTGTTGACATTTGTTTTTTTTTTTTTTCTTTTCATATTTTTAAAGTTAATGCAAGACATGAAATTTTTTCTCTATTATATAATTAATGTAGCATTATGAAATGTAAGGAATCTTCAAACTAATTTTGAGATAAAAAGTTGAGGTAAAAGTGTCTGAAATTTTTTCTTCCTAACTTTTACCCAAGTTAGCAATTCACAACTTTCTTCTTCATTTTTGATCAAACCAGGTTGTAATTATTCATCATCAAGCGTCACTAATTTAATTTGGTCATTTTCATATTCCTGCATATACATGGCAAGTTTTTCCAGTTTATGAAGCAATCGAACTGCAGCACAATAGCATAGCACATGAATGCACCTTATTATTTAGTTTTCATTTTTTTTTCTTTTCCTATTTTAAAAAATAATATAAGACATAAAAAATTTTCTCTATTATTATAATTAATGTAGCATTATGAAATGTAAGGAATCTTCAAACTAATTTTGAGATAAAAAGTCGAGGTAGAAGTGTCTGAAGTTTTATCTTCCTAACTTTTACACAAGTCAATCAATTCACAACTTTCTTCGTCCTTTTTTATCAAGCCAGGTTTTAACTATTCATCATCAAGCGTCACTAACTTAATTTGGTCGTCTTCATATTCCTGCATGTACATGGCAAGTTTTTCCAGTTTATTACGCAATCGAACTGCAGCACCAATAGCATAACACATGAATGCGCCTATAATAACAAAAATAAATGAAATAACACCAATTATCCATGGAGCCAGCACATTAGTAGCAAACAAATAGAGATTGATATCACTAGCCATTTCTCAACACGTTCTTCTTGAACAATGAAAAGCGTTCAAAAGTTCCTAGATAATGTCAGGAAAAAATGAAACATGAAAGAGGAAACACTGTGTCGTAACTTTTATCTGATATTATAATAGAGAAGGTTTTATTATCGCTTTATGATATTTGAATAACCTTATCGTAAACAAACAGCGCTTTTATTGCAGATAACAAAAGCAATCCTTTTTTACAAAAATAAAATTGTTTGTACAGCTTTATATCTGGTTTGCATTATACTCCTACAATCTGTAGGCTATTTATATTCGTTTTAAACCTCTATTGGAAATTTATTGGCATTAAAAATTTATATATCAGTAAAAAATTTATTTTCTGGGGTTATTGTTTACGAAAATATGTCATAGATTGAAAATTGAAATACTAAATTTATATGTTATATAATGCAAATTAAACGTTTTATGTATAATAACGAATATTTGATAATGGAATTATGTTAAATTAAGAGCTAATATGTATTTTCTAAATTTTTAATATCAAAAATTTCATCTATTTATTGCGAATTCATAGATTTTGAATGTGTGTGAGCTATTCCATTTTTTTTTATGCAGTTTTAAATAACAATTATATTCACCTTCTGATACACATATAAAGTAAAAGAATTAAAATAACAGTAATATTTCTTTAAGGATAAATGTATTCCGTATTATAGGTATTCCCGTTACAAAGTAAGAACTCAAAAACCTGGAACAAAAAAAATGAATTAACTAGTTAGATAAAAAAAAAATAGACTTTTATTAATATAACAAAAATAATATACATTTTATCTTATTTTAAATGGCATGAATGTATAATTTTTGCATTTTTTACACAAAATTACTTATGTGAAGGGGAGAAAGTATAAAAATTTTCAGAACTTGCAATTTGAATTTGCAATTTTTCTTTCAGTGATATAAATCTTCCCAATAGTTTATCTTTTGCGAAGATATTCGGATTTCTGGTTTGAAAATAGTATTTCTTACACGGCATACAAATAGTAAAAACGTTTTTTTTTTTTTTTTTTACAATATAGGCGCTAATTGAATATATTCTATAAAATAAAGATAATTTTTTTAATTATTTATTTATTTACAAGTATATTTTGATTATTTTTTATAAGATGCAACAATTTAAACCAAACAGTTTGTATCTGGCTGTAATTTCGAATTAAAAAGAGCCTTTTGTTTATTTAATTCAAATGTCCTTTCGTAATACTTAAAAATTCCTGTACTTTAATTTCGCAAAGTGCTCCGGCGCTCGATACCGCAGGTTTCGAGTTCGAGTCCCGGTGGTGGCATAGATGTTTGTACTGGTTCAGAATCTACTTGAAACCGTAGATCCCGGTCTAATACTATCGTATAGCTATGCGGGGATAGTGTTATTCTCGTCAGTAGCATATCTTCAAGCTGTAGTGCTAAATGAGTAACAGCGGAGCAGCCCTTGCTTATGGTGTAAAAATTAACAGTCTCTGTATTGCCAGTTGCATTAGAACAACAATTTCGCAATGTTTCTGTATTAAAAGTGTTCAGTAACCGTCATTTAAATTTAAGATACACGTTCTGATTGATATACAAGTTACATTTACCATATTGCTGTAGGCTAAATGTTAGTCTTATGAAACATATGAATTACAATGAGTTTATTTGTAAATTAGCGTAATAAATTTTAACTTATAAAATTTAAATTTGTAAAATAAAATAAAATCAGTGAAAGAAAATTGTTTCTTGGTTGCAAAGAAAGGATTGTAAGAATATCGTCTCTTATCAACTGATAGTCTTCGAAATCAAAGAATGTTATTACACTGAAGTGACAAAAGTCATGGGATAGCAATATGCAAATTTTCAGATGGCAGTAGCATCGCGTAGAGCAGGTATAAATGCGCAGTGCTTTCGCAGAGCTTTCATTTCTGTTCAAGTTATTCATGTGAAGAGGTTTTGACGTGATGATGACCGCACGACGGGAATTAACAGACTTTGAACGCGGAATGTTAGTTGGAGCTAGACGCATGGGTCATGCCATTTCGGAAATCGTTAGGGAATTCAACATTCCCAGATCCACTGTGTTAAGAGTGTGCCGAGAGTATGAAATTTCAGGCATAACATCCCACCATGGACAGCGCAGTGGTCGACCGCCTGCACTTAACGACCGAGACCGGCGACTTCTGCAAAGAGTCGTAAATTCTAACAGACAAGCAACACTGCGTCAAATAACCGCAGAAATCAATGTGGGACGTACAAGGGACTTGTCTGTTAGAACTGTGAGGAGAAATTTGGCTTTCTTGGGCTATGCCAGCAGAAGACCGACTCGAGTGCCTTTACTGACAGAACGACATCGCTTGTAGCGACTCTCGTGGGCACGTGAGTATATCGGTTGGTCCCTAGATGAATGGAAAACCGTGGCCTGGTCCGATGAGGCACGATTTCAGTTGGTAAGAGCTGATGGTAGAGTTCGAGTGTGGCGCAGACCCCACGAAGCCATGGACCCAAACTGTCAGCAAGGCACTGTTCAAGCTGGTGGTGGCTCCGTAATGGTGTGGGCTGTTTTTTCATGGCATGGACTTGGTCCTCTGGTGCGACTGGACCGAACATTGACTGGAAATGCTTATGTTCAGCTACTTGGAGATCATTTGCAGCCATTCATGGACTTCATGTACCCAAACAACGATGGGATTTTTATGGATGACAATGCGCCATGTCACCGGGCCACAACTGTTCGCGATTGGTTTGAAGAACATTCTGGACAATTCCAACGAATGATCTGGCCACCATATGACCCGACATGAATCCCATCGAGCATTTATGGGACATCATCGAGAGGTCTGTTCGTGCCCAAAATCCTGCACCATCAACGCTTTCACAATTATGGACGTCTATCGAGACAGCATGGCTCAATATTCCTGCAGAAGACTTCCTACGACTTGTTGAGTCCATGCCACGTCGAGTTGCTGCACTTCGCCGGGCGAAAGGAGGGCCGACACGATATTAAGAGGTATCCCATGACTTTTGTCACTTCAGTGTAAAAACATCCAAGAAATTAGGCTCTATCCAATAAAATATTTTTTATTTATCTTGTATGCCATTAAGGTAATGGGGGAGGCAAATAATGTTGTATTATTTAGCTTAAGACTATTAACTTCTTAGACCATTGTAGAGTTTTCAAGATTTGTTTCGATTTTCTAGGTCTTCAAAATCTTTACCTCAGATTTTGTAGGTAATTGGGGCCTGGTCTGATTGCAAGTTAAATTATTAAGAAAATAGGATTGATTAATAGTATTTAAGATAGGAATTTGTCTATGAGTTCATAGAAAGAAGAAAATATTTTGAAATGGATGGAATTTAGAGGTCTTGCAAATTAATGATGAGTTCTTACTAATAAGACTGCATGAGCATTTTTAATTATTTAATAAGTAAATAATTCAGAATTTTGTTCTTAATAGCAAACTTCTAATTGAGAACTGGCGTCATGCAATGCTTTAAATCTATTATCAGAAATAGTTCAATAGGAATAAGTGTATTTGCAGAAACATACAGCATAATCCAGTATATTGATGTGACATAATCAATAAAACTATAAAGCAATATGAGATATGGCAAATGATAAGAAAAGATAGAAATGTTCTATAAACTTCGACGAGAAATTCATAAAGATTCAAACGTAAAATGTAAACTCGGGCAAACTGTAAGCCATGATGTATTAAATGAATTTGAAATAGATGAACAATTTTATGGATCATGTAACAGTATTCAAAGTACACAAATATACTGGCCTTTGCTAACAATATTGAAAGTGCACAAATACACTTTGACTTCATGTCAAAATTCACAAATACACTGCAGATCTTAAGCATTTATGTAATTTTTAAACAGACTGTCATGAAAAATTATAATAGTGATCAGTATAGTGAAAGCCCAATTCAGTAGAAAAGGTGATTCATATAAAAATATCAGGAACAAGACGTCAAAGATAATGTGAGGGCAAGTAGAATGCATGCAGTCAGCATTTGCTGTGCAAGGTTACAATAAAAAGGACGAAAAACACTGCTAAAGATTACTGCAAGTTCAAACGAATTCGTAAATACAATATGGCAAGGAAAAACAATTTAGATGTCTTTACACGAAGATCGAAGATCTTGAGGAAGTCTATGAAGAAAAACTGGAAAATGTAGCCCAAGAGTTTCGAATCGACAAAAGTGTAGTTTCATGAGCATGGAAAGCCTTCCAAACCCTATGTACAACTAACTATAAGAAAGTTTAGTGGTGTCGACTAAGAAAAACAATCCCAATGGATAATCGATATATTGTCCAACAGAAGTACAAAAATTGATACTAATCAGCGGACAGCATTGATCAGCAGCTGCGTACGGCAATGAGACGACAAATGTCCCGATTTACTGGGGCCAGGAGCTTTCACAACGGTTACCTATTCGCCTACTGCCCTAATGCATCTCATTGACAGCCGCCCATTGGTGACACTATAATTACACGACACGATACTGGTGTAAGGAACACGAAGACAAGACATCTCACAATGAAGTCGCATCCTCTATACGCATGAATCGTTTCAGTGCCACAAGCAATTTTCCATTCAGTTGATATGGAGAGAGGTAGGAACATGGTTTTATCCCACTAGCATCAGGGAAAGAGACTGTTATGATGATACTAGTGTTTGAAAAGGCAAGGCAAGATGAATGAGCGAACTGAGCTCAAAATTTTCGACTGAGGTATGTTACCAGAGATAGATACTTCAGTCATCTGCGTTGCGATTCATACATTCGTTTTTATGAACGAATTCGCTTCTACTCACATTGCTCAAGTAATTACTAGAGCAACTGCTGTGAGCAAAAGGCTCAAAAGCTTAATTTCTCGAAAGAACAGTGCGATCAAACGTAAGCTTCTGCTCTATAAGTCGATCCTAGAAACCAATTCCCTCATATGGTTGTCCTATACGGGATTTCACTTCATTGCAAAGCCTTCGGAAGTTGTGCTTCAGACAAGACAGATAGGCAGTGGCCCATAGTTAGTACGTAGGAATCAATTTCATAACGATCTTGATCTCGATCCTGTTATGGATTACATCTTCAAAATTTCTAAACATGTTCATGCGAAATGTCCTCAAATTCGTAATAAAGCTCTTCAAAATATATTTGTTTACCATCCTGGGATTGCAAGCTCTAAAAGGAAGCAGCATGCAATTTACGGCATAGCTCACGCACAATCTACGAGTCCTTTCCACGATACAAACGAGTATGTGAACTTTATACGCAACCGAACAGCTGAAATTGCCAATTTGAGGAGCTATCTTTGTCTCTTAACTTTTTAATCTCTCTTTTTGCTACGATGTGCACCTTAATTATTTGTAACTGTTAACTATCTTTAATTTTTTAATTTCTTACTTTCATAGCTTTAAATTTTTCTCTCTTATTTCAATAACTTAATTTGTGTTTTTAATTTTTATCCAAAAACTTAATTTATTTTATTTTTCAAAAAAAATTTTTTCTTTTCTTATTTTTATTTCATTACAATTTATAATCTACAAAGAGGTACAGTGGTAAGGTTTCTAATCTCAAAGATTGAGCGTTCGATTTCGAATCTTATTATTATTAAAAATTTTTTTTTTAGAGTGACTGGTGGCGCCATCCGGTGGTCTGCTCTACAAATAAAAAAAATAACCAATGAATTCTGAGGGGACTTTTGCCATCACAGTAATTGTACTAAGTTTTCAAGAATCGTAAGGCTGACCCCTAATTATACTAGCTTAATTTGGCTTCCTAATTTTTTTTCCTTTTATTTAACTTTGTTAAATTTTTCATTTTAAACATTTTTAATTGATGTTACTTCATTTTTGTGTTAACATTTTATTCAGTAATGCAGATGAGGTGATTTTCGGTGTATATTTTACTCCACAGGCACTCTGTAACTTGTACGTCCGTTTCCTTAGAGCCCGTTCACAGTTATTTTACTTCTGACAGCATCCTTATTGCTATAAGAATGAAGATCACTCTGATGCAAAATTAGAGATAAAATAATTGTAAACCGGAATTACCATGTCATCACGATTGAGGATCCCCTAGAGTCGACTGAAAATCAGTACATTCGAAACCCCCATTACTTACGAATTTCTAAGAATTCATAAGTAATGGGGGCGTTTATTGTGTTCATTAACATATTAGGTGTTACACACAAACTAATTTTAAAATGTTGAAACATTCATACTCTAGTGATGCAGAAAAAGCTACACATCCCAGAGAAATAACGGAAAATTATTAATTAATACCATTTTTTCCAGTACAAGAACGATAAGAATTTTATTTATAATAATAACCAATTACCGATATACATTTGACTGTTACGCACTTAATTTTGCTTATATTTTTCAATGGTGAAACATTTCAGTATAAACATTTTCAGGTTTTTTACATATTTCATTTCTTGCCCATCCAGAAAAATCTCATGTTGTTTGATGTTGTCTGTATTGATCTTCGTGACGCGGGCATGACTTAGAGAGAAAGCTCTTTACATTACCTACATTTTTCAAAGTTATTGTAATATGGCTGCCCAGTCCAAATCATTTTAAAAATAATTAATGTTTTGTATTGTTGAGTCTAATCCTTAGTGTCCTGCAGTGAGGGACGGGTTTCCCATGAGTAATCTACTCATGGATGGAGGAAACGGGACAGCTTCTATTGAGATGGAGCACCCGTAGTTAGAAGTTGTACTTGGCTTCGTGTCGCTGAAGAAGGAGGGTAGTGCCTTCCGGGGGAACTTTTAGAGGGAACTATCCCACATTTGCGTACCATATGAGAGAAAACTCGTAAACTCCCACCAGATACTCCAATTAACGAGGAAAGATGCTGAACATCACAAACGCATCGAGTCTTCTTGTTTTTTGAAATAGTGTCTACAGCCAAACCGCCAACGAACTAAACCTCAGCCTTAATGCTCACAGGCGGCGCACATTGCCACTGAGCCATTAATTGATCATTATGTTTTATAAACGCAGTAATTATAGCATTTATAAAAACTTTAAGGATATTTGTATTTGATGCGAAATTAAAATTGTATTTGACTAATTTTATTAATAGGTAATAATAAAAATAAGTAACAATTTTCTAGATAATATTATCATAAAAATATTTCATTCGAGGGTATTTTGGAGCACGAAAATTGCTCAACACCAGTGAAATCTATGATGACTTATCTGGTTGACTTAAAATTATTGGTAGAGTAGATGCAGACTTTCTGTCTATATGTATATAGATAGTATGTGGATTACTGGAGAAAACTGTTCTGGGTTAACTAACAGACTATATGTGGCTAATTAAAGAAAACTACTTAACAGAATTGTGCCAGCTGTAAAATTCTTGCCACCTAGTGGACTGCCGTTTCAGGTGACAATAAAACCCTTGAGTCTCCCAACAATGGAAACTATTTAGGATGTATGGAGTTATTAAAGGAATTTGATCCATTCCTCGAATATCCCCTAAAATAAATTGGTTATTCGGGAAAAAAACTCATATCTTATTTATCAGTGAATATCCAGGAAAGCAATGGGAAAGCAGGCCCTATTGAATATTTTAACTGAAGTCAAAGTAGCAAATTATTTTTTGATAAGATGATAGTAACACCCGATCTATTTTATGTTTACCAATTGACTTTTATAATTCGACGTAAAAATCATGAATCCATTTTGAAATTTATACCGATTGAAAAGAATCTGAATATTTAGTGAAAATAGTCGATATTTTTTGGATGATAATGATATTCCTATAGGGGCTGCAGAGGATAAAGCTACGATAATGCATCAAATATGTCAGAAAAATATTCCGGTTTGTAAGCAAAAATCCAGGAGAAATGGGAATTTGCTACCGTTATGCCATGAGCAACAGTATTCCTTTAATTTGATTGATCTTCATGTTGCTGAGGGTTTACAAGAAGCAGCAAGTTTTTTCAAATGAGCCAAAAATTGTACAGTTTTTTCGAATGTGACCTATATGTGGTATAAATTGACCAAATGTTTAGATTCAAAGAAAGTATTTAAAAGTTTATCTGAAACAAGATGGCCTGCATGAGCTGATGCAATAAGCACCTTACAATGAGGTCGCAAGCAAATTCGAAAAACATTGACGTCTATTGCTTATAATAATGAGGAACCACGAGAGAAAAACGAAGCCTTTAGTCTCTCAAGAAAAATAGAAAAACTGGAATTTCTTATTCTAACAGAAATGTCAAGTGTTATATCAGAGAGGACAGATAAAACAAATGTCAACCTTCAGAAAGCAACAACGACAATGGAGTTTGCAATATATTGTTAACTTCACTTTCCAGTTTAACTGATACTGCATTAACAATTCTGAGGAATTCGAATCGTTGCCTAATAGGAATATCCAGAAGCTGATTACAACGATCATTAACAATGAAGAAGAGCTAGAAGTTGAGGTGTGATGGTTCTGAACACTCTGTACAACTAAATGGCAAAGAAGCACTCAAATCAGAAACTTTTTTCCTGGAATTGAGACCTTAATTATCCATCTAAAATAGCGATTGAAATCATACAAAGAAATTGGACAATTTTTTTTTATATCTCATTTTAAAAAGTTGCCCATGGAAGAACTGGAACATAGTTGCAAAGAATTTGCAAAATTTAATCACAAAGATGTTAATGAAGAAGTATTACTAATGGAAAGTCTGCATTTAAGAGAATATTTTAAAAATATCTACACTACTGTAAAGGACGTTATAAGAATTACAGAATTGTATCCTTTTTTAAAAGACCATATCGAAGACACATTCCAAAACACAAAAATAGCAATTAGAATTATTTTTTTTTTATTTATTATATTTACGAACTCCAGAGAGTATTTTGAATTTCATTACTACGGGAGAAAAACAGTAACATGCCAATGCAAAATAGCAGATGAGTAAACAAAGTACTTGATAAAAACGATCTGGAATAAATTGTACAAGAATAGCAGGATATAAGTGCGGTTTTAAAAAAAATTCTGATTTCTGATTGAAATTACTGTTGCACGTAAATATTATCCATTCCTTGGCTGCGAATCAAATCGAGGTTTGTTAAGCTCTCTTTACTGTGTCAATTTTGAGGTTAACTTTGAATATTTATTAATTTTTACATAAACAGGAGAGAAACAACTCGCATTATGAGTAGGTGTTTTTGTTGTTATAGGAACGATGTGTTGTTACGTTCGATTTAAATTTTAAAAAGGTAAAAATCTCAAAGTAACAAGACATAAAAAGGTAAACATTTATTTTCTATTTCTTATAAATTGTCGTCAGTATTAATGTCACTGAAAGATATTGAATTATAAAACGTACTAAAATCTTTTCGTGTATTATAGTTTTTTTTTAATATTTAAATTAATTTTTCTAATGTGATTTCGATTAAAATTTTATTTTTCGCTTAATTTTTTTTATCTATATCTCCTCTTTTCCTATATTGAAATTAATTTTTCTTATATGTTTTCAATTAAAATTTTATTTTTCACTTATTTTTTAAAAATCTGTTTTAGTATTGCGATTAGAAATTCTTCGTAATTAATAAAAATTAATTTAACAATAACTGCACATTTGTTTAACTACAAATGTGCTGATACAAATACACGAATTCTACATTTTTACTGCATTCATTGAATTAAAATTGTAATTTAAAACTAAAACTTATTTGTTATTAATGTAATGTTTGTTCATCATAGTAAAACGCATCTTTTATTGGATCATAATTGCATTTTATATGATGTTGTATTGTATACTCCAACTTATTAGAGTTTTTGAAATCTTTGAATTTACTCTCTTTCTAGTTATGTTATTTATTTGTTGATGTTTTTCACTTATTGTCAATGTGATGTGAAATCGTCTATTAGATATATGGGCATTTCAGCTGTATAAGCTTTTTAATTATATTTTATAACAAAAATTTTTATTAGTGGTATTATATTCTTTCATAAAAAATTATGTATTTATCAAATTATTTAAATAACTTTCATAAAAAGAGAATGATTCTAATTTTTCTATGCAATTTCTGTAAAAAACTAAATTTTCATTTAAAAAATGTATTTTGCCTTTCTTTTAAAAGATAATGTGCAAAAGATTTTTAAATATTTATTTCTATTTATCAAGTCAGATCGTTCTTGATATGAACTGGTTCTCACAGAAGTCTCTCTTTAGCAAGATAAGTGAAATAATGTGTGGCAGTTTACTGTGACATACATGTGTAATATATTTATTACTGTGTGTGATAATTCATTACATTTGTTCATAAATTTTTAAAAATCCAGAGCAAATTTTATTTTTTTTATTTGCACTACACAGTATTTTCATTTTAATTTTATTTCTATATTTATTGTAACTCAGATGATAAGTATTGTGGTATTTCTGGGCTCTATTGTATTACTTTGACAATTGTATTGTTTTATTATTAAATTATTTGTTCTTGACATACTACTTTCTTCTTATTTGAAAAATGATAATTTTAAATGCTAGAAGTTTGTAGTTAATCTTTGTATTGAAAAGTTACTGTAATATCTTTTGTAATAAATAAATTCTTATTTTCTTCAGTTATCATATATGTATGAAATTGTCTTTTCTATTATTGTGGAATTGTTTATAGTATGAAAAATGAATATATTAATGTCAAATAAAAATAAATTTGATGAATTATCAGTTTTAAGAAATATACTGATCTTTTAGTTTGCATTAAATTTTAATAAAAATTAAGGTTTTCGAGATTAGTCTCTTAAAAAAAAAATCAGCTATAAGTACAACAACAACAAAAAAAAAAAATCCTTGCTAGTTATCAAGATTAAAAAATATTTGCATTATTTCAAGAAATGCTAAAAAAAATAAATGCTATTATATTGATAAAATTTTAAAAACTGAGAATTCCTTTTATTCAAAATTATAACTATAAAAGGCTGCAATTTCTTTTCTATTAAGTGTAAAATATGATGCATTAATTAAGCATCTGTCATTTTTCATCAGTTTATCAAAATATTAAAAATTAAATTTTCACAACTGTCTTGCAAAAGGTTGATTATGCTAATATCCTTTGAATAATTATTACTAAAGGATAACTGCAAAAAGATCTGTAGTAATTTTATTTATGTTCATTATCATGTTTTTTTTTCATATGAATTTTTAGTAACATTATTCAGAAAATTTCAGATTTCTTATCAATGGCATCTGATCTGCCTAAAAGAGTCAAGACAGATTTAACTCAAGATGAAATTTCTGGTGCTGAACGAATACTCAAGTTCTTAAAAAATGTTCCAGGAGATCATGGATCACCTTTACCTGAAAGTGATGATGTAACACATGAGTTTTTTGCAAAGGTATGCTCATGTACATATTTTAATATTTCAGAATTAATAATTAAAATAATTATTTAAAAATTACTAATTAATTTTTGCTGTTTTTTTGATGACATTATTGTAAAAGTTCTGATTTTAAGTATTATCTATTATTTTCTTTATATCAAGTATTATTCAGTATTGGATATCTTTTGTTCATAATCTTTCAAAAGTTCTGACATAAATAAATGAATGAAAACTTCTTTTTAAGGGTAGAGACTTAGAGAGTGCTTATGTAAACCATAAGTATACTGATGCCGAAAAGAAACTTCTTGGTGAATATGAAAGCTTGGATTACTTACCACCTCACAGTAAAGTTTATAGACAGTGGCTACATCAACAGCCAGCGAGGTTTTTTAAAAAAATTATTTTTATGATTATTTATTGTAGAAAAGATTTTAAAAATAATAAGTGATTTAATAAATTTGCAATATTTACAATTCTATAATTTTATTAATATTTTTGAATCGTTATATATCTGATATTTATAGTTTGATGATAATGTCTTAAAAGAATATATATAATGTTATGAAAAGTGTAAATATTGGATATATCTAACCAATATTTACACACACATATATATATATATATATATATATATATATATATATATATATATATATATATATATATATATATAATGTTCAGAAAATTTAAATTTCATTTAATTTCCCATTTTTTTTATATTTTATCAATAAAATAATTTTTTTGTTGTCTCATGTATTTTATGATCTATTATAGTTGTATTATTCTCATTGTGATCATTTTACATTCGAACCATAGTTAAAATATTTTTGTTTTGTATACAAATAGCTGTATCTAAAATGTGATGAAAACAGATCATTGTAAGATCAAGTAAAATTTTTTAACCAATTTTAAAATCTGATTCAAGGTGTTAAATGATTTGTAGAAAAGTATTGATTAAAAATTTAATTTGACTTTCATTACTTAATTCTTCTTTTCTCTTACATACTTTTAGTTCGTTCTTGAGAGCGAATTTGAAAAAATTGTTTGAAGCATTTTTTTCTCTCTCTCCAAGTTTGTTTATTTTTTCTTAAGAAAATATTTATTTTGAAAATATTTTTTTATTATGAAAGTAAAATTGTTTTAGAAAGCAAGTTTTGATTAATTAATATCAGCCAAGATCTCTTTATTTAATATTGTCAAAAAATCCTTTTCTATATTATGAACTAATTCACTTCATATAATATTTTGCAAAATATTTCAATTAAATATTAGAAAATTTTTTACTCATTTATGTAATATTTGTATAAATATATGTACTATATAGCTAATTATTATCATAAAATATTTTTCAATCATCTTGAATTTAAAAAGATCCATGTTTTCAAATTTACATATGCAATAAATGCCTATTAAATTTTTATCACATAATGTTATTTTTAATTAAATGTAAATTTTGTCTTTGAATGTAAATTTTGAATTTTGATAAATGTTTATCACCATTTGAAATACATACTTTTAGTTAAAAAATTAATAATGCTATTTATGTAGTAGTACATAACTTATTAACAAATTGTTTTGGTCATTTTATGTAGATTTAATTGTACAAAGATATAAATAAGAAAAGAGCAAAATAACTTTAATCCAATCGCTTATTTCTATAATAATGCCGCTAGATATGCTGAATCGTTATAAATTTTTTCTTATTATTATTTCTCTTCAATTCTTATAATAAAATTAAAGTTGGGTGTCTTTGGAAGAGGAGCCTTCTTTTACTGAATTCAATCATCATCTGAATCATATTTATCATTTTGTCAGGAGAGGAAGAATCTCTTGTCTTTATTTTGAAAACAAAGAGAAGAAATCAAAGATAAAGTTCATTTCCTCATTTCATGTTAGAATGGATTCAAAGTATTACAATAAATATATCCTTTTTACATTTTTTTCTTCATTTCTGTCTGTTTTTTAGAATTAAATTTAAAAATTAACAACTAGATTGAGGTAATATTTTTAGATTTCAAGTTCAGTTATATTTTTATGAGTAATCTTGATACAAGATTTCAAACTTTATGTTAAGGTTCCTAACACTGTATTCTTATTGCAGATTGGATTGGGACCATTGGGTCATGATGGGACTAATAGGATTTCTTGTTGGTGCCCTGGGATTTTTCCTTCATCAGTTCATTGAAATATTTGCAGAATTAAAATGGACAAAAGCAAGAAAATATATTGAGGTGAACTACTTTTAACTTCTTACATTGCATTTAACTGTTATGTATTATTTCTAGGGATCAAGAGAGATTATATTTCAGTTAAATTTTATGTATGTATTTTTATGTTAAATACTAAGTAATTTACATTTTTTGTAAATTTTTAATATTAATTTTCATTGTCTTAAGCCAATTCATCTGTACTTACTTACAATGTAATAAAGGATACATATGTAGCAATAATTATATATTATACATTTTATATGAATATATATATATATATATATATATATATATATATTTTTTTTTTTTTTTTTTTTTTTTTTTTTTTTATCTGCTGGTGCAGTTCTAGCTGTCCACCTTTTGATATTTGTGTTTTCTAATGATTTTCAGTTATGTTGCTGCAGCTTATGTGCATTTCAGACCTTAAATAATTTCTTTTATTAGTAGAAGGAATGCAAGAGTCAACCCAGGATTTTTGTATAGCAAATGTTATGCTTTTATAGAAACACAATCAAATTGTGTAATAAAAGACATGAAGATTCACTTGTAACAAATATTGTTGTGGTTTTGTTATACAAACTGATCATGTTTCTAATTCATTCTTCATCAGTTTTGCAGCCTGGTAGCCATGTGGCTTGTGGCCATGTGCCTTTGGTACCACAGACTTCAGGTTTGAATACTGACAGTAGCATGGATGTTTGTTAGTGGTTCAGAATTCACTTTAAACTGTAGGTCTGCAGTCTAACTAACCCTAGTGTGTAAAAATTGGCTGTCGAGCGACAAACCAGATCTTATCAGTTTTCATTTGATTTTTTATTGCTATATTGTATCCTTTATATATGTATATGTTCAAGTTATTACATCATAGTTTATCTGATAGCTGTTTTCACAACAATATTCATAAAGATACATTTTTAATTTAAAAAAACGTTTCAATGAAATGACTTATTTTAAAACAGTTAGGTCCATTAATATATTTCTATATAAATTAAACGGTTTAATTTTTAAATGCAGCCTTCATCATATAAATTATATTTAGTAAAGACATTTTTATCAAATGCAGAACACATGAAGATCTATTGCTTTATGGCCTAAAGTGAGTTATGTAACATGGTTTTATGAATTCAACTTTTCTCTTCATTCTCATTTTTCTTGTCATTCCCTTTAATGTTTCTCCTCTGTGTTCAGCACATCGTTTTGGTAAAATGTGTTTAAAAAATATCTTGCTTACATTTCATTTAATTATGTAGCATTAGAAATGTTTAAAATGCCTTAAAAAGTCTTAAATTATACTAATTTATATTATGTGTGTGTGCTCATAATACATGCATTTGGAGTATTGATATATTTATTTTTAACACTAATCATGAAACATTTAACAATAGATTTTTCATTAAAAAGAAGCAATTTAATCAATATGAATGAACAAACATTTCAAGCACATAAGTGTCTATTAGCAGTTTGAGAACTTTCTTATTTTCAGACAATGCCTGATACATAACTTTTTTGTTTTTTATTTATTTATTTTCTGTAATTCAGGGTGCATGACTTATCTGGTTAATGGATGTCTTCCATTATTCCATAGCTAAATATTTCCCTATTTGACTGCAACCCTATGCAACAGCTGCTAAATTAAGAATAAAGTTATACATGTGATTATAAAAAATTCTTTCTTCCTCATATATGTAGAATAGCATTTATTCTTATTTAAATAACTATTATATTAAATAATTTTTATTAGGAAGATAATTTTATATATGCCTGGCTTTGGGTCATCGCTGTCAGCTTATTATTTGTCTTCATAAGTTCTTCATCTGTTGTGGTAAGTAAATTTTTATTTTATGAGCTATGGGTTTTAACCATATAAATAAAATTTATTTTAAAAAATTGAAGTTGCAACCTGAATTATATGTAACATATATGAAATGATATAATGGAATAATAATTACATGCAACATATTAATAAAGTTATTTTTAAACAAATGATTGTATGCAAAATTTATATCTTGTCCCAAAGAATCCTTTTTTTATATGTTTTTTAGATTTTACGCCCAAGTGCTGGTGGATCTGGGTTACCTGAAATAATAGCCTTCTTGAATGGCACAGTTGTGCGTCACATATTTAATGTCAAGACTTTGGCAATTAAATTTATATCATGTGTATTTGCTGTTTCAAGTGGAATGCCTGTTGGGCCAGAAGGCCCAATGATCCATTTAGGGTAAAATGACAAAGTTTTTTTTAATGTAAAAACATTCTTAATCTTTTCTGTATTGAATTAAAATTTATGCTCCTAAACAAGATGTTTCTTAATTTTCTTGCTTTATGTGAAATTTTTGTTATCCTGATAGATGGCTATGGAAAGTACCTTTTGTACAAAATAATGCTATTTAAAATTTTCTTTCTTTACTTTACATATATCTACCTTGTACAGGTATCTTTAAGATTTCTTTTAGTGTATTTTTTTAAAATATTTCGGCTATTTGTTTATTATGAGACTTGGGTTATATTATTTTAATTAGTATATTATGAATCATAAGCTTTCTATTACTTTTTTATTATGTAATGCAAGATTAATAATTAAATAGTTATCTGCAATCAATGACTTTATAATATAAAATGACACATATAAATAGAGAATTACTGACCCTGTATTGAAAGTCTATTTCTATAAAGCTTTTTTGATATAATAAAATCATCTAAACAATTTTAATAAAAATAAATGTTTCTTACATTAAGTTCATATTATTTAATAATCGTATGATGTTGTTAATGCACAGTATAAAATAAATGTAGTAAATTTGTAGCAACTTAAGGAGTGTAACATAAAAAATTTGTATGTATGTATCATGTATAAATATGTGTCTTATTCTCTTAATAATAAACGGTATCGTTTCGGAACTTTTGTCCTGCTTTTATGTTATATTAGTGTAATATGTATGTGTAAACTGTAATTTTCAATGCTGCTATTTTGTTTCTTGGAACATTATTTGCATATATTTATTTATTATTATTTGTTCATATTAAGATATTAATTTACACATTTATATATTAAATTAGTATAATTATTTCATTGCTTTCTCAATTCACAGCTCATTAGTTGGTGCTGGTTGTAGTCAGTTAAAATCCTCTACATTGAAAATTAAATTGCCATTCTTCAAAAGGTTTCGCAATTCAGAAGACAGGTATTGTAATTATTTATGTTTTTTATTCCAAATATTTGCTACTGTTTCATAATTTTTATATAAAGCTTATAATAGTATTAATCATACTATTTTTATAAAAATCAGTTGTATTAATTACTTTTCTTATTTCATTCCCATGGAAACTTTTTATTTATTTTTTTTTTATTTTTTAATCCTATGTTAAAAAAAATACAACAGAAATGCATAATATAGGGTAAATCAATATGAGCTGCATACCAGAATACTGAGAGATCAATATTTAATTTTATTATATTAATATTGAAAAACATTATTTAAGCATCATATAACTGTAACGTTAAGCATTATATAACTTCAAATGTTTAATTTACAAATTGCCACATCTACTGCTCACTGCAACACCAAAAATCAATTGAAGTTTACTAGCATTATGTTTAAGTGACATAAATATGGCAAAATGTAAAAAATGAAAAATGATTTTTAAAAAATTGGACCTGTAAATTTGTAGAAAAGCTAAATAAACTAGCTGAAGTTTGGTAGAATTTTACTTTTAAAATTCAACTAATGTTCTTTAAAAGAGGTTAAGATTGAAATAAATAAAATTTTTATTTTTATAAATTAATTTTATTATCGAAAATGACTAAAATGTAGATATGAAAAAAAAAAAGTGCAGTCAAGTAAATGTAGATATCTTGATAGAGATATGTCTAATGGTAAAAACAAATTATATATACAACAATATATATATATATATATATATTGAAATGAATGACCAAGGATGGTACAACTAAATTTAAAACTTTGTGACTGAAAAGAGAACAGATTGTTTGTTACTTATAAAATTCATTGTAATTCAGTCGCATGCAATGCAGCATTAATGTGTAAATTATCACAATTTTATGATGTATTTTATTGAAGCTATAAATATTCATTATATGTATGTATTTGAAAAATTATTATACTAGGAAATTTATCATGACTAATGGATGAGATTGATTTAAATTAACATACAAATAAAAAAAGTTTCTAAGAAATTCAATTCATAATTTATCTATTAAGGCTCGTTCCCACCGAGGCGAGAGGCGGCGACGCGACATACGACAGGAAAGAAAATTTTTTCGACTCGCTCACAGCGAAACGTCAGAAATTGCATTACGCCTAGTGAAGTTCCGCTTCGAGTTGAAAGTTGGTCAACTCGAAGCGGTGGATTTCAAACCGGCTTCAGGCGAATGCGATGAGGCTAGTGATTGGTCAACGCTTCGCGCTTAAACGCCTAGGTGGGAACGAGCCTTTAGTTTTTGATCCATTTTTAATGAATTATGGAATCATAATGTGTGCTATTTATATTTTATAATAACATGTTGTGAAACTTTCCATGAGAAATGTCAATAACATTTTTAAAAACTATATTTTTAGAAAATGTATTATTTATCATCTCTGAATTGAAATATTCGTAGTAATTGTATCATAATAAAATTGTGTTCATGTTTACTTTACTACCTTTTGGATTTTCTTTAAAGGAAGGTAAAGAGGAAGCTTAAAACATTTTTACAATTATAAAAAAAATTTTAAAACCTTTTTTTAATTATCTTATTTTCTGATTATATTTGCGAGTTTATTAAAAAATAAGAGATGCACTTGGAGTATAACAGTTTTGGTATTTCTCATTTATAATATTAATTTTTTGTTAATTCATTTTAATTATTTTTATTTTTAATAATTATTTTTTATTAGGATCTTTTCATTTTTTATACTATGAAAAAATTTTAAAAACCAAAAACAACATTTATTTTATCATTCTAATATAGTATTTTGATGTTGCATAATTTTGTTAATGTTGTATATTTTGGTTTCTATTAAATTCTTAAAAATAAAATAAATAAAAATTTCATATTAATATAAATTTATTTATTCTTATGCAGCTTGATATCAAAGAAGGAAAAATATATATGTGGTAACTATTGTTTATAATTCAAAATATTACTAATTTTGTTTAAGAATATGCTCAAAGACAATAGGTTTTAATGAAATCTTATATTAATTTTTAATATAGGAGAAATTTTATTTCTGCTGGAGCTGCAGCTGGAGTAGCCTCTGCATTTGGTTCACCTGTTGGAGGTTTACTGTTCTCAATGGAGGAAGTATCTTCATTTTGGAATATGAAATTATCATGGCAAACTTTCTTCTGTTGTATGATTTCAACTTTTACATCTGATCTGTTGAACTCTGCTTTTACTGCATTCCATTATGAAGGAAACTTTGGATTATTTAAAACTGAAAAATACATTCTGTTTGAAGTAATATTTTATATTTTTAAGCATCTCATAAAAATGTTTTACTTGAGTCCATTTAATTCGTAATAATTTTTCATATTATAGTTATATAGTTTAGACCAGTGGTTCTCAAGGGCTGTGCCAAGTTGCACTGATGTGCCCAAGAACATTTCTAGGTTTGTCCTGTGGTATTTCTGCGAAGTCTGTGTCCAAATATACGAATATAGTAATTCTTTTTCTTGTCAGTTTTTCTGTTCAAAAATAACTTTTGTTACAAACAACTAACCTTTTAGGTTGCTTATTTTTCTTTTTGCAGATAAAACGTCACCCAAACAGTGATTATATACTGGCCTCAAAAAGTTAAGGAACAACATGTTTTTCGTAGCTCGCCATAAAAAAAGACAGCAACAATAAAATTTATAGTTTATATAAATGATAAAAACGAACTTTATGTAGATTTATGCAAAAATGATAGCTACCGCTTTTTTTAGAATTCAATATACAATATAATAATACAATACAATTCAATATTCAATATACAATATTCAATATACAATTCAATATTCAATATACAATTCAGGTATACATGAGTGAGAGAAAATTATGCAAATATCAGGCTTTCGTAATTACGCGTGTAAATTTTGTTGATTTACAACTTTTGTTAGCAGATTTTATTGACAGTAGCCAGTGGGGTCCCGCAATGCCTGAGAGAAGCCGTTTGCCCGATTCGTTAAAGTGGCGGTCGGTCGAATGGATGGAAATGGGGTTGTCCCAGGCTGACTCTGCTAGGCGTCTTAATGTGTCTCGCAGTGTGGTCCACCGTCTCAGGAATCAATATCAAAACGAAGCTTCTGTGTCTAGAAAACATGTTCCAGGTCGACGACGAGCTACAATACCTGCAGAAGGCCTTATTATAGCTCTTTCGGCCCGAAGGAGAAGTAGCATTTCTGTGCCGCAACTTGTTGAAGATCACTCTGTAGCATCAGGGAGAAGAATATCCGCTAGTACTGTGCGAAGGCGTCTTTACAATTCAGGTCTCAATGCAAAGCGACCAGTTGTGCGTGTCCCCCTCAACGGACGACAGAGTAGGGCCCGCTTATCTTGGGCAAGATAACACGTTTCCTGCACCAGGCAGCGATGGGCTCCTGGTGGAATGATGGTTTATGCCGGTGCAATTACAGACGAGTCCAGATTCATACTGGAGAGCGATTCGAGACGTCTGCTGATCTGGAGGGAACAAAGCACCAGATACCATCAATCCAACACTGTTGAAAGACACAGTTATGGAGGTGGTGGAATAATGGTTTGTGCAGGGATCTCACTCTGTGGTCACACTGACCTGCATGCGTTCCAGAGAGGAACTGTGACTGGTTTGAGATATCGGGATGGGATCCTTGATCCATATGCCGGTGCAATTGGCAATTTTTTCATTCTGATGGATGATAATACACGACCTCATCGAGCTGTAGTTGTTGAGGATATTGGTTAGGAGCGAATGGAATGACCAGCTCGATCTCCAGACCTGAATCCGATATAGCATCTTTGGGACTATCATCAAATCTAATTTGTTATGAATAGATAAGAGATTAGATGTGTTTGGGATAAACTAAAATAGTATTCATAAAATGTTTTTCAACAGATATGAGAGATTTATGTAAAAACTATATCTTAGTTTTGAAGTACCTTTTAGATTCTTACTGTTCACCTATAGAAAAGGTGGCCTGACGGGCAATTGGCTAGGGATCTGTCCTTTAGTACCACATGCTTCAGGTTCGAATCCTGGCGGTGGCATGGATGTTTGTTATTGGTTCGGAATCCACGTTGAAACTGTAAGTCCCAGTCTAATTAACCTAAAATGTTCATAAAATTATTGTAGAGTTACAAGCCAAATCAAAACTGTACAAAAAATCTTTTTGACAGAATAAAACCTTGAAATCACCTTGATAATTTTAATATAAGTTTTACGGAAGTTTGGCATTTTTAGTTCAGATCATGAAAATTAAGTTTTTTTTTTTTTTAATAATATCATTTAAGTCTTGTAGCAATAAAGGATATTTATTATAAATATTGAAACATTGATCATTTTCATCATTCCCGTTGTTTTTTGCAATGAAAAATAACAGTTGAAAGAATGATTTTTCAACACTCTTCTGTAAATGGCATATAGCAAAAACTGCTCCAAACTCATTAAAAATCTTGCTTGTGTAACACAACAAAAATGAGGTATCGTACTCAATTCCTGGTTTCTATTCTGCAATCAAATTAAAAGTGATTTTCTCATATGAATGAGCGATGTTCCTGATTCCTGCTCCTGATTAACACATCATGTATATCGTGCCATTATCATTATGTATATCATCATCATCGTATCTGTGTATATCCTAACGTAAAAATGATTTAAAAATTAAGTTTTTTTAGTAATTTTTTTATGTAAAAATATGTATGATAGCAGTCATTGGTGCTTTGTACAAACTTATAAGTAAAAAAAAATTATATCTTGAGTAAACGTTGTATTTAACAATGTAATCTGTTTTGAAAGTTAACTTATAATTCAGATTATACATTACTTAGTTCTTATATATTTTTGTAAAACACACTACCTAATAAATTTGGTTATTTTAAAATGGTGATACTTATTATATGAAAATAAATTTTTTCATTTTGAGTATTAAAATGTTTTTATGTACTTTTATTTTAATAGGTTGTGAAAAGAATTGATCTAAATATTATAGCTCTTTTACCTGCAATAATAGTTGGAATGCTTGGTGGATTATTAGGCACTGCTTTCACATTTCTTAATCTAAAAATTACAAGAGGAAGAAGGAAATTCCTGTCTTCCTTTAAATCTAAAGCAGTCAAACAAGCGATACAAATATCTGAGCCTCTGATTATAATGGTAAATTTTCATTTTGTTTTATTTGTTAGATGTTTTTAATCTATTTTTAGGAGGCCAAATTTTGATTAATATTTAGAAAAATTGAAGCACTTTGTAAAAGATGATTAAATTTGTTTTATTTTATATTCCTTATTATGGTTTGTTTTATTAAATTTCATTTGCTTAATAGACTTATTATCAACTTAATATCATTAATGCAGCTTTTAAGTGATTGTGTAATCAATATACATTTAATATGTATTGACTTAGTTTAAACTACTTAGTCAGGTATTCAATTAAGTTTCATATGGACATGTAGTTGTTTTTAAAATGAATTACTATAAATATATGTGGAAGTTCAACTTCTTTATTTCAGATGTGATTGAGCTTTATTCAGTTCTTCAATTCTTAATAATTGCATTTAATGTAATTTTATACGAAAATTGTATTCTATTTTCTTTTAATATGTTCATGTCTTGAAAATTGATCATTTTAAATAGTGCAATGAAGCTCATACAGTTGTATCTTTATACATTTTTACTAATATATTTCTGTGAAGATAAAAAGGATTGAATTTTAATGTAATTTCAGTATGTGGATTAATACATTATTCATTATGTAAAAGAAATGCAATTTTTTAATAAATAATTTAATTATTATTAAGTAAAGGAATACTAATATAATCAGAGAATACTTTGAATTGCTAATATTGGTATTTAAAACTAATGTGACATTAAATTTTTAATCAATTAAAAAAAAATTTGTATTATAACATGTATTTGCAAAATGAGTTAAAAACAGAATTTTAAAAGATGTTTATCTATTATCATCTTTAATGTCCATGTCACATTGATTATAGTGGGATTCAGAAGTATTTTTAATATAGAAATTCTAAAATTCTCTTTTTACATTTTTTTTTTTTTTCTAATAAGAACTTCCTTTCCTTTGCAAAAGAATTCTTAAATGAAGTTCATTATTCAAATTACATATTTACTTTTCATATTATCTATGCCTAATGTTACAATGCATATCTAAAATTTACTTTAAAACCAATTTTCAAGGAGTGAGTTATAACTCACAAATTTCAATCAAGCATGTTATTTCAAATAAAACATTGTTATCTATATACATAGATTGTAATTTGTATCTTATTTCTATTTCCAATATTTTGCTATTGTAAAAGTGCTCCAAAAATTTGATTATTTCTGAATAACATTTCTAAACCCCTAGACAGAATTTTTTTTTTTTTTTCATTAATTATACAGTGTTTTTATTTATTTAGTATTTATCCTTAAAACTTGAAAAATACATATTTGTATGAAGATTTTCAGTTTTTATTACATTTTGAGCTAATTTCATTTCATAAATAACTTTGGATATATAGCCATAGATGTCAGAATATAAATGGTTTTTGAAATGTCAGAATAAAAATGGTTTAAAAAAATGTATCCTTGATTCTCTTTTTATTAATTTTGTTTTGCATTTTTTGGCACTATGACCATTAACAAAAGGACTCACAGCAGTAAACTAATTAATCATTTCTGGTATGCAAAATATAAAAATGGATTAGATTCTGTGGAAATTAATTATCTATTTCTTGAATATTAAATTTATTACATATCATCTGAATCCAGCATAGATTGATAGCACTTAGTCAAAAGTTAGTGCCAATTGTCTGTAGATCAGGTAGCCATTATGATTTCTGTTTGTGGGGATATTCAACATTTCAATAAATATAATTCCTAGCTTTTACCAGAGCTGAAAGATGACTTATGTATTATGTAATTATACTATTACTGTATTATGTAATTATTTATATATTATGTATTATGTGGCTGTATCGGGCTTGTGGTGAATGCATTCTGCACTTATACCATGAAGACTGTAGTATTAATTTAATATAAATCTCACTTTACACTTATTACATCTAATTGCTGATTTGTACATCAAAACTCTCTATTGATGTGACATAAAAACTTATGCTCAGTGAATATTATTCTATAGCCTGTATATCTCTACTACTCAGAGTTCTTTTTTTTAATCAATTTTTAATTTTACTTCAAATTTTTGAAGTACTCTTTATATATTCTAATAAGAATTAAAGTGATGGGCATATTTTGCTGCAATAAGTATAAAAATTACTTTTATTATAACTTAATGTATGCAGTTACCATTTTCTAATAAAAAAATTCAAATATATGAGGAAATTGTTGATAACTATTTTCATTTAAAGAATATAAGATTCGAATCCTAGCTTTTCTCCAGCTCTGTAAATTGGAAAAGTTCAAATTAGTGGCTCTAAACTTGTAGTTTGAACAATTTAAAATCTTGAATATTATATCATTATAACTAGCACTTTAATTTTGTTTATTTAGTTTTATTGTTTTTTTTTCTATAGATTATAATGGGGACACTTTCTGTATATTTACCAACGTTGCTGCCATGCAGTACATTTACTTGTGATGGAGTGAATGAAAAGACTGATTGCAAATTATATGACAAAATTCACATTGAAAATAATGTTGAACTTTATAATTGTCTTGCTACTAAAGCTAATACTTCAGGAACAACTGTTTACAACATTAGTTATAATGAAGGTAAACTTCTCCAATGAAAAATTAATTTTTTTTAATAGCTATAATTTATGTTAAAATAAATTCTATAATATTTAATTAGAAATGTTATTTTAATTCTGATCTTTTAATGTGCTCTTCTTATTTTTTTTTAATAGTCATGTGTAACATAATTAAAAATTTAATGTAAATTTAAAATCTAAACTTTAAAAATTATTATTATGGATTTATTCGTTAAAATAAGCTAAATGTTTTTAAAGCCCTACAAATATCTTTGTTAAAAGTAGAATTGGCAAAGTGAAGGAAATTCTGTGAAATTCTCTAAATTTTTAAACTACTTAGGCTTTAATATAATTAGAAAACCGATCATGATATAATTTAGAAATAAATTTAAGTAATAAGTAAATAAATAATTGATGTATTAATTATTATGAATTTTTTAATATACTAAATGTTATTTGATTTTATGAAAATTTTCAAATCTATATTACACTAGCTTATAATTGCAAAATATTTATTAATAGTATATCATTGAGCAAATAAACATAAAATACTATTTAAATTAAGAATTTGAATATGTTTATAAACCTATGGAACTTTACAAATTTAAACGTATTTTAGATTAAAAAAAAGATGTACTGAAATCTTTTTAAATACTTCCTTTCTTTCTCTCTCTCTCTTGTTTATAATAAATTATTACACACTATTCAAAATTCAAAATTTTTAGAAAAATTTCAGATTGAAAATCTGATAGCAATATATCTTTTAGGATTGTATCTATTAAATCTTCCAAAATATATAAGTATAAATGTGTATCTTCAAAATTATTGACTATATGTTACTTGTATAGATATTGAAAGAATCTGAATATTTGTTTCAATGTAGATTGAACTATCACATATTTTCTGGCATCATTAGAAAATGTATTAAATATACACTACTGGCCATTAAAATTGCTGCAACAGGAAGAAATGCAGATAACAAAATGGTATTTATTGGACAAATATATTATACTGGAAATAACAAGTGATTAAATTTTCGAGAAATTTGGGTGCATAGATCCTGAGAAATCAGTACCCAGAACAACCACCTCTAGTAATAATAACAGCACTTATACGCCTGAGCATTGAGTCAAACAGAGATTGGATAGCATGTACAGCTCATCAACCGTAGTGACTGGTGTATGGTAACGAGCCAGTCGCTCGGCAACCGTGGACCAGACGTTTTCTATTGGCCAGAGACGTGCAGGTCAAGGCAACAGCCGAACATTTTCTGTATCAAGGAAGGTCCATACAATACCGGCAACATGCAGTCGTGCATTATCCTGCTGAAAAATAGGGTTTCGCAGGGCTTGAATGAATTGTAGATCCAAGTGTCATAACACACCAGAAATGTAACGTGCACTGTTCAAAATGCCGTCAATGCGAACAAGAGGTGACCGAGATGTGTATCCAATAGCACCCCATACCGTCACGCCAGGTGATGGGCCAGTATGACGATGGCGAATGCACGATGCCAATGTGCTTTCGCCAGGATGCCGCCAAACACGGAAAAAATTGGAAACCATCTGGATACTGTAAACAGAACCTGGATTCATCTGAAAAAATGACGTCTTGCCATTCGTGCGCCCAAGTTCGTCGTTGATCACACCATTGAACACGCTCCTGTCTGTGATGCAGCGTCAAGGGAGCTCGTGACGTGGCTGCACGATCCATTAAGGCCATGCGGGTAACATGCCTGTCTTCTCGGCTGCTAGTGATAGGGGGCCTTTGAGATCCAGCACGATGTTCTGTATTACCGTCCTGAACCCATCGAGTCCATATTCTACTAACAGTCATTGGATCTCGACCGATGCGAGCAGCAATACTGCGATACGATAAACCGCAGTCCCGGTACGTTACAATTTGACCTTTATCAAAGTCAAGAACGTGCTGGTACGCATTTCTGCTTCTTTCACGAGGCATCGCAACAACTTTTCACCAGGCTAGAACATTCAGATGCAAGTTTTGTATAAGAAACCGGCTGAACGATTTCCTCATTTAAACACATTGTAGGTATCGCTACCGGCGCCTGCTTTGTCTGAATGCACTGAAAAGCTAATCATTTGCATATCACAGCACCTTCTTCCTATCGCTTAAATTTCACGTCTGTAGCATGTCGCCTTCTTTGTGTAGCAGTTTTAATTACCAGTAGTGTATACAAATATCTATATATTGTAAATATAATAGCTCATGAAATATATAAAGATCCAAACAAAATAAGTTTTTAAAGTATTAAAAATAACATATCAAGTAGTATTAATCATTTTTTTTCATTTATCATATGAGCTTTAATTTTGTGCTTTATATTACATTTATTAAAATATATAAATATTTACAGTGGCTACTCTGTTATTTCTGACTGGTGATAAAGCTATACATCATCTTTTTTCCCGTGAAACTCATCTTGAATTTAATTTTATGTCACTGCTAATTGTTTTGCCTTGTTATTTCATTCTTGCAAGTTGGGCAGCTGGAACATCAATTTCAAGTGGAGTAGTTATTCCTAAAATGTAGGTTACCTGAATTAATTATTTTATACTTTTAAGTAAACAAAAAATTTAATTCTATGTTGAAATAAAAAATTTTAATGTCAATTGTGTATTAATTTTTTGGTGGGTTTTTTTCTGATCAAATTTATGATTTTCAAAAACTTACTTTATATGAAGATTAAAAAATAATTACGATATACAATGTTATTCAAACAAGATGTAAGGATGTTATAATGCATAGATATTTATTCCCTTATACCACTTAAATTTTTGAAACCCAGTTCTTCTGTAACAAAATATTTCAAATCATTTTGTGATACCACAACCTTCCTGAATTCTATCTAGGCACATATCTGGTGACATTCTGATTTGAAGAAATTTCTATGATGATAATATATAAATTTGGTAAATGAAAAAATTTACTTAATAATTTGACCTACTTAATAATATTAGTTTCATTGCATGTGTTTAAAAAAAAGACATTTTAAGGAACTAATTATTTGTTAAAATATTTAATTTCTGATTTGTTTAAAAGGTGTAACATAAAAATCGTCGACTTTCATTTATATTTCCTTAATTGTGAAGAATTTAAAGCAGACTAAATATTAAAGCAATTAGTTAATAAATATGTTTTAAAATTACACTATTCGCCAGTTTATTTGTTTTGATTTATACAATTTAAGTTCTGTTCAAAAAATAATTCATAAATCTTTTTTTAGCAGATATCCCTTTTTATTTACTTATTTTTTTTTTGTCACTTATGTGCTTATTTTCTTTACTGTATCATAATATAAAAACTATTAAATATATATTTTTTCAAATTTATAATTACTTTATTTAGGTAGTGGTGAAAAATAATTGAATGATTATTTAATTAATTTTTAAGTTACACAATAAATGATGCAATCCAATTGAATGTATGAAAGATAGCATTATCGTTTTGTAGAAATTAAATTAATTTTAACTAAATACAGTAACTGCACTATTTAGATTCAATCTTTTAATCTTAGATTCATTATTGAAAATCCACTAAATCATATGCTGATTTAAATTTTTGAAATCAATTCAGTTTAAAGAATTTGTTCATTATTTATTTTATTTTGTTATATCAGCACAGATTATGCCTTATATACCTAATGTTGTTTTTAGAAAATTCCTTCACTGATAAATCCATATAGATTTCAAAAAGTATTCTTAATTGTTTTACTGGCTTGTTTATTTAGTAAATGAAAATATTTACATTAAAGGTTTATAGGTGGTTTGATGGGCCGTATTGTGGGCAGAATCATGGTTGAAGCTTTTGGAGTACAAACTGATTTATATTGGTCATGGATGGATCCTGGTGCTTTTGCTTTGATTGGTGCTGCTGCTTTTTTTGGGGGGGTGTCTCGTCTTACTATGTCATTGACTGTCATAATGGTTTGTAATGTTTCTTATGAAAATGTTTTATTTTATTAGTGTTTAATTTTTATTTAATATTTGATGTATTATATTTGTAATCAGAAAATTTTGAAATGATTTCTTTACATAAAAAAAATTCCTTTAATATTAATGCATCAATGTACTTCATTTTTTATACTTTATTTACTTATTATTTTACCTATTTATTCATTAACTTATTATTTACCCATAAATTCATTTATTTATTTTATTTTATTAATTTGTAATGTAATTATATTTTTCATAATTTCCTATTATTATGAATCATAAATTAATTTGGCTCACCAAGTAGTATAAATACAAAGTGTGATAAGTTCCGCTTTTTATCCATCAAAGTTTATTATTATTGATCATTTATTGCTGGTATATTGCTTATTGTTAATTAAATATTATGTCTGTTCTAATTTTATTTAAAGAGATTAATGAAAAATTATATTTAAAAAGCTTAATTGAAAAACTATGATTGTTCTAATCTAAATTTTAAATGGAGTTTTTTGCATGTTTGAAAATAGTTTTTAATTTGATTGATTTATTAATTTTTAATAAAGATATTAAAAATCAATACTGTAAAATTTATAAAATTCATAAAATTTTCAATCCCTAATCTTTAGACTCCAAAAACCAGCTAGCATATGCTTTTAAAAATATATTCTCATTCCAACAATAAAAGCAACTTTGTATGTTTGAAGACAAAAGATAAAAATTCCTTTTTATGAAGTGTGTTTTCACTCACATGTTGTATTGAGAGAATTTTGAAATATATGACTTTTATGCATTCTATTTCTGGAATTAAATTTTACATAGCCTAATGATATTGAAATTAAAATAAGTTTCGTCATTGTCTGTTTAAACCTGCTTTAATCAAAGTTATATGTTTTTTGTTGTTATGCTTATCGATATGCTACAAAAATGTTTTTCTTTAACCTCATACTAAATTTGTGTAATTTATGGTTAATTTCTGTCATCCTTTATAACGTAAACCCTGATATTTGTTTTCTCATATAGACTTTTTTTAATACATTATTTGTCCTAATATAATCTGTTATTAATTTTTTGAAAGATTAATAAAGAACTATTGTTTTAATAGATTTTTCATTTAATTTAGGTGGAACTAACAAATGATGTTCAATTTCTTTTATTGATTATGGTTGCAATAATGGTATCTAAATGGGTTGGAGATTATGTCACACATCCTTTTTATCATGCACAGTTAGAATTAAAATGCATTCCCTTTTTGGACTCGGAACCAGTCATTCTTTTTGATGGAAAAAGAAAGTAATTAATTTATCAGTAAAAATTTTTCTCTAAAAATATTTTTTAAAGTAAGATTTTTAAAAATATCTCTCACAGTAGTGATTATTATCAAAGCATCAGAATCAAAACAACAATTAGTGGAATATTTAATTTATTATAATTACTGCATTATTGCTTTTAAGCTTAGTCATCACTGTTATTTAATTGCAGTTAATTTAAATTTAAAATATCTTTCAATTTTTAAAAGATCAGTTTGATCTTATTTATAAGTGTATATTTAATTTTACTAGCACCTACAAAATTGTTATTTATGTAATAAAATAATGCATTTCCCGTCTTAGAATTAAATAAAATTTTATTTATATTGACTACAAAATAATTTATTTATAATTTACAGTTTTTTTTTTGTGATATCTTGTATTAAATAATTATAAGATATAAATTTGATTTTAGTTTATATATTTATTTACGTTTTAAGAATTTGATTGTTTACTTATGAACTACAATAAGTTCCTTAATTTATTAATTAAAGAACTTAAAATTGAATTCAATTTTATTGAACTTTAATTAATGAAAGAACTTTTATGTTTCTTGAGTTTAATTTCCTTAATTAACAGTTTTAATTGTTTACTTAAGAATCCTCATCTATGATAAAGAATTCCCTTTTACTGAGGGTCCTGATAGTGCTGATCCTGCTGCACCGTGTCACAGATTTCGGTTTCAAATCCTGCCCATGGATGTTTGTAGTGGTTCGAAATATACTTTAAACGATAGGTCCTGATCTAATTAGCTCTCGTGTGCAAAAAAATAACCGTACAGCGACAAACGAATCCCTGTTACATCCAATACACAATTTTCTCTGAATTGTAAATAAATGAATATCAAGAAAATAATGAAAATAACAATCACAGGTTATTCAGTTAAATGAAATAATTATATATACTTTGGCCTTAAAAAGAAATTTGCTTAACTGTTTTTCAAAATGATTTGTAAATTTAACATTCATATACCTTTATGTACATGTTGATACACTATAATGACTAACAGCATTTTTACAATAATGAATTTTCAGTTTGAATTTGGAATTATTTGAAGCATGCCATATAATGTCAAGTCCAGTATTAATCATAGAAACAAAGGTAAAAATTTCTGATGTGGCAAAACTTCTATTAGAAACCAGCCATTGTGGATTTCCTATTGTGAAAAAGTCAGATGGTGTTTCAACATTTTTTGGTCTTATAACTAGGTATGTATAAGTTATACTATAGATCTATCAGAAGTCTAAAGATAAAAGTAGTATGACTATGATAAATAATATTGTTATCATGTAATATGATCACAATAATATCTATTGTCATCTTGTATTTTACTGCTACTTATAAATGACTTAAGTTTAACTCATAAATTTATGCAGAATGTTTATGTAGCATTACTTCTCCCTTTTTTGGGGCCTGCTGGCCGAGTCGCTAGCGCTCTGGCGCTCGGTACCACAGGTTTCGGGTTCGAGTTATGTCGGTGCCATGGATGTTTGTAGTGGTTCGGAATCCACTTTAAACTGTAGATCCCGGTCTGTTTAGCCTAACGTGTGCACACGATGACCGTAGAGCGACAAACCAATCTCCCTTTTTTCAGTACTGATTGCTTTTTACATGAATTATATCCTGTTATTGCTTTACTTTTACTTTTTTGAAAATGTCTTTACGTGTGATAAATTCCTTTTGAAATTTTATGTTTCACTTCTCTTTAAAATTTATTATTATTTTCATTAAATTAAAATGAAATTGTAGCATATCTTAGCAGAATTAAAGTGGAATTAATTTTCTGTAGTTAATTTTTAAAAATTCTAATCGATTTCTTCTAAAACTTACAAAAGAATTTTGAAATCAAATTCATTTTCATATATTTCTGGTATTTTGTAGAACCGAGTTGAGTGTTCTTCTATGCCATGAAGAATCATTTGACTTAGACGAGTCATTGTCACCATTGCCTGCAGTTGATTACTCACAGGTAAGTAAGTGACAGAAATTTCTAAGATATTTTTAATATGCTATACAGTTTGCTTCTAAAATGTGTTTATTTTAGTTAATTGACGGTCTTTTGTGTTTTTAAAGATGCTACTAGATTGTATATTTATTGGGCATCTATGCTCAATTATCACAACTGAAAATTGCAGATACATGTTCGTTTGGCGGTATATTTTCTGATTTGTTGCATGGGTGTTTATTTTATGTATAAGATCAATATGGACTAGTTCTTAAGAATTATAGGAAAGTTATGATAAGAAACAACACTGAGATACCAATTAATGCCCCTTACTAAAAAGCTATCAGCAGATTAGTAGACATTAGTGCACTGAGTCTTAAGTGCCTTCTTCTTTTAATATAATAAAAATTCTGCTGTGAATATTCATTTAACAAGAAATGAAACAGAATGGAATTTTTTTTCCTCTTGGATAGAAAAAGGGGACTTAACTGTTTCGGCCTTATTTAGAAGGGGTCATTATTGCTAAAACAGAAGAACTTTGTAGGTTTTCAAAAGCTGCCAATAATTTTAGAAGTTGGAAACATAACCCACAGATATTAAAAAAGAAAAGTAATTGTGGATTAAAGAGGTCGCAATTTCGGTTGGTAGATCTCAGATTGATAGTATTGCAAAAATGTTAAGTCCACTGTATTGCAACTGAAGTAAACCTTTTATAAAATATTATTCTAATGATCTCAGCGTAAAGAATGTACAGAGAATGTAAATAATAAGTAGCATGAGTTTGTGAAATAACTAATATCTGTGGTGAATGCCAAATTTCATTAATGGTGTCAAGTAAAATGTAGCTTAAGATTTGAGGATTAGAGAAAATAGTGTAATCAGATGAATCATGATTGCATTTTGTTTTACATCAACAGAATGTATAGAATTTAGCAATAATTCCGTGAGTCTTGAATCAATCTTGCCTTAGTAGCGAAATTCTGCGATTTAGAGAGAAGCGGATTTTGCTATTGTGTAAGGAAAATAGGCAGTCATACATTACTTCAGCATTCTAGCAGATAATGCTGAATGTGGAATATCATTGAATGTGGGTTCTAGATTTATTTCTCGTTGGCTAGTGTGGGTATATATAATTTAAACAAGTAAGAACAAACTACTAGTACCATTTAAACCAGATTATCCATAGATACAGTGAGCAGTAACTAAGAATAGGGTTGAATATTTTATAAATTCTTTTCCTTTTTTTTTCAGTTTTGTGATGATGATGTGGAAAAACTTGGAAGATCTGCAAATTTTTTGGATTTACTTTCTAAACTCTCAAAAGAAGAATATTCAGAGAGATACATTAATTTGGTAAATTGTTTTATTAAAGTTAAAGAGGATTTCAAAATCAGTTATGTTAGAGTCGGTAATTAATTGCCTGATGTTAATGTGTACCTATTGAAATTTACCAAATGTGTAAGCTTTACAGTTTTTGCATTTCAAATTCACCATTGCATTATTTTATTTTAAACAGTCCATACTCATACATGTATGTGGGCATACAGGCATGCATTGCACATAAATCCCAGCGGTGCCACAGATGTTTGTAGTGATTCGGAATCCACTTTAAACCGTTGGTCCTGGTCTAATATAATAATAGAGCGTTGTGGAGGTAGCGTTACTCGCTTCCATACATTGATATAGATAATTGAACAATATTTGTCCAATATTAGAAAAACTATTATGACCTTTATTTGTTATCAGTTAGGCTCTTATTCCACTTATACTTACTGCAAACAAATTTGGTATAATTTTTAAGGGTAGATGTACAGCATTTGCATATTATATAAGAGAAAACTCATAAATAAAAAAAAAATAAAACTCATAAACAGAATCTTCTAGTCGGACTGTCATTGCAAGACGTTTACACACATTTTTATAATCGTCATGTATTCTTTTAGTTTCTAAAAGCAATTATGGGTTGCGCCATGAGTCGGATAAAAAAATGAATTTTGTCAATTTTAATTTTAATAAAGGTTGTTAGTTTTATGATGTATTTTAAGATGCATAAATTTATTTAATAAGGAAAGGATTATGGTGTTAGATTTTTAAACCAATTAAAGACAAAGAAAGCAATGTAAGTTTTTGATGAAGTAATTTTAAAAAAATTTCATTTGTACCAGAAAATAAGTGCAAGCAAATAAAATGCAACAAGATTTAATCAAGAATTTTAGAGTCATTTACACTAGGAAAAAATTACATTAATAAATTTATATATGATTTATTGAAAAAATAACCTTAAATTAACCCTTGCTGTGCATTATATGTTATCTGAGTGTATAAAGTTAAAATTGTTAATAAATAATTATTCAAAACATGAAAATGATAGTTATTAATAATTATTTAAGACAAAGCTGTCGAAAATTTTGTGTTTTATTATTAGTTTTACCCTTTTAATTATAAGAAAATGTGATAGAAATCCATATACATTTTGGGGTTAATCTCCATCTTTGAATATTAAGGTTAGCAGCTATGTTAATTCTCTTACTCTTATTTATTTTTTCTTGAAAATGTGCATTCTCATCTCTAAGTTTCTTTTATTTTTATACTGATATGCATGTAATTCTCTGAAAATTAAGTTGTTTTTCAATTTCTGAAAAGTTTTCCTAATTTTAGAAAACTTTATTTTCGTGTTAAAGGATTTTCAACAGTAAATTTGCCATTAATCCTGATTTAAGAAAATCGGATCTTAGGGATTTTAAGAAAATGTAAAACATTCTTTTATTTAAATTGTTTGTTGATGAAAATGCAATATCAAACAATTTATTTAATCTAGTAATCTGTTTTATATTGCTACCTCTGATTCAAGGATTTTCTGCTAACAAAAAGCTGCAATGGTTAAATAAAAATAGAATTTATTTTTCTAAAACGTAAATATGTATAATCTTAAGATTCTTTTTGGGGCGTGTTTAAAAGAAGAATGATAACAAAATGTACACTACGTAAGAAAAATAGAGGACACTTGATTTTGTAACAATAACCGAAAAATATTTTATTTTTACTAAAATTTTTTATTAGAAACATTTTACAAATATTTTAAAAATACTATTTTAACATCAGAATTATGATATTCAAACATAAAATATTAATGCCCAGATGTTTTCCACTATATTAAGGTCAGGACTTTTGGCTGGCCATGGCAAAACATGCACATTATTTGTTACGAACCAATTTTTGACACCAGTCGCGGTATGAATGGAAGCTCCGTCTTGCTGAAACTTCCACTCTTCACCCCCCAAGTCAGAGCCATAAGGAAGAAGCTCGGAATTCAGCACTTGAATGTAGTCTCTATGTTTCTGCCTACCATTTAAGAAAACCAGACTTTCCTTCCTCCGTATCCAACAGCCAACCAAACCATTAAACTCCCTCATCCCATTTGTCGTGTTGATTAGTATTCGTCTTCATTCCCCAGACAATGCCAGTAGTGCTGATATCCGTCTGGACCGCCTAAGTTAAATTTCTTTTCATCGGAAAATATCACAGAAGTCCATTCTGTAGTCCAGGACATGTGCTCCTTAGCCCACGCTAAACGGTTATCAATGTGAGCTTATGTCCACTTACGATGATGTTTCCGTTTTTTGAAAATGAATTTTTTAGATCTTTTAATATAGTTGTAAACTGTTTGTTTCGTCACATGATTAAGTCCTGCTTGATTTCTTGCCTTTGAAATACTTCCTTTGTTCTTCTTAAGCACACGAACAAGTTTTCTTTCATCACGTGGTGTTAACTTTTTCGGTCTATCAGTCTTCTTTTTCTTTCCATTTTTATAAGGATTTCTGATAAAGTTTGAAATGTATTGGGGCTCACCTGCAACAATCGAGCAATCTCTCTGACACCTTTACCATCATTTTGATATGCGGAAATTTGGCCTTTTTGAAAATCGTTCAAAGGTATTCCTTTATGCATTTCTGAGAACGGAGAAACAGCGTAACTTTTAAACAAATTAATTTTTGTTGACCGAAAAGGATAAAACAAAGTACAAAATCACTATTTAACTAAAGAACAACTCACTAAATTAAATATAATAGCAAGTGTCCTTCTACTTTTTTTACGCATCGGAAATTATATATACTAATTTTATTATTAATATTAGTGGTAGATGTTTAATTTTTGCCTAAAATGAAAAAAAGGGTCATTAAACTAAATCTGCATAAATATCTGGTAGTTAGGAGAAAATAAGAGATATTAATTGGCAAAAAAAAACACTGTCCTTCCATTTTTTTTTTTACACAGTGTATAATTCATTTCAATGAAAATTGCGAAGAATAATTTCGATCCTTGTTCTTCCATTTTATAAAAAGCGTATTTGTTGTGTTTGTTTATGAAATGTTTTAATTTTACATGCTTTAATTATGCAAAATGCATTTTCTTTTTCACTGGTACATAAAATTGGGGCGATTTCTTCATTTTATGTCATCAATAAACCAAATCTGCTGTTTTCTTACTGCTGACTTCATCAGATTTTCCTTCAAAGAATTCTTTCCAAGATTAAAAATAAAATTCCCTTAAAAATTTATTCGAAAATAATTCATTTATTCCCACTAAAATATTATTTTATCTGGGAACTTTTTCATTATTCTATTATTCATCATCTTTAAATCATAGTCTTCATTCAACTAGCAATAAATTTCAGTGAATTTAACTGTTTTATTTTTGAGAAAAAAAAAGCATACTTTGTGTCTCTATCGGTAAGCACTTTAATTAGCACATCATTTAAAATATAGGCATTTAAATCACAGTCCAGTTTAACAGTTTGCAAAGATTTTCCGAAACTGTAGATAAAAGCATAGTGGATTCTATTTTTTTTAAATTTAACAACGAAATTACTTGAATTAATATTAATTAATAATAATAATAAATAGAATTTATTTTTTCTAAAATCTAAATATGTATTGGAAAAAAATCCGTTAAAGATATATAGATCTATATAGGATGTATATATGAAAGTTTTCTAAATCGTTTAATGACCAAACAAAATGCATGTTTGAAAATAAGTATTTTTTGTATTATTTTTTTGTTTATTTTGAATTTTATTTTGCCTACATCCATAATAATTATGAGCAGGTTAAAAAAAATTTAATACTATTTTTTTTCATATAATATATTCCCATGTAAAACTATCATAAAAAGATAATTCATAAAAAAAAATAGAATCGAAATTGATATTAAACGCCTTTCAAGATTTTTATCTATATGTACTAGAAATCGCTATTCAAGTAACAATTACTTAAAGATAAGAACTAAAAAAGAAGTATGATAAAATAGAAGTTTTCTTTGTGGATTTTTTTATATCTAAGTATCCATTATTTCTGTAATCTGCTAATGTCATTTCGCCCTTCTGCATCACTGCTATCTCATACCACATATTTGTTTTTGAATAGCGCAATTAATGTAAATTGTTACTAAAAATTCAAGCATAAAGTAATTTTATTTAAGTTGTATATATATATATTATATATATATATATATATGTGTGTGTGTGTGTATTTTAAAGGAAATATTTTGTGTAATTTTACAAGCGTATTTTTATTCTTCAAGTATTTTGGAATTTTATTATTTCTGTAAAGAAAAACACATGCATTGATAATTCAACAAAAGAAAATATTATGAAATTTCAAAAGTGTCTTAATTAAAATATTTAAAAGTTTTCAGTTTAAATTATTCGTTTGCAAAGAAATATAACCATTGTCTCAAATTCTTTTATAATGGAGAACAAATTTATCACGGGCAAGTTCTTACTATTGATGGAAGGCTATTTCCGTTATTTTTTTATCATAGATTTTTTGATAAGAATTTACAAAAATTTGGGAACAAAATAGTTAGTATGTTGTTCTAATATGGGAATCAAAATCATAACTATTAAGTAAATTACTTTATATGTTAAGAATAAACAACATTATAAACTGCCCGGTCAACCAATGTTGAATATGTTTTCAAATTTACAAGGCATATATATATGTACAAAGAGTTTAATCTTATGTCGATAAAGGAAAAAAAAGGAACTCAAAGCTATCAGTAAAAAAGAAGCGAGTTAAATTAACATCAATTAAATTTCTAATGTAATTCCAAGTATCGATTAACTAGTATTCAGAAAAATTATAACATTGTGGCATCATAGTAAGAGGAGTTCAAAAGGAAATAACCTTTCTACTTATGTAACAAAATATAGCAAAATCTTGTTACGTTATAATTGAATCTCGGTAAATAAAATTTAATACCTGGTTTCTACTAAAAGTAGAATTGCGGTTGGTTAGTTTTTAAAATTATTCAAAGGTTTTGTAAATAATAATAAAAAAACTAGAGAAAACTGTTTATTTAATAATGTAGAAGACGTGTAACAAAAAACGGCAGTTTATTTTTTACAAAAGCATCGAAAGGACTGCCAGGATTTAAAGTTTTTCAACTCAAAAAGTAGTTAATTTGATCCTTTCCTTACCTTAAAAGAAGTTTACGGGATTATTCTATACTGCTCATTTGATTTGGGATACTGAGTACCTCATTCAAATTCACGAGTATGGTCTCCGTTTACCAAACGAAAAGATGAATATTTAATGTACATCTTTCAACGATATATTTTTTCTATCACAATATTTTGTTTAATCAGATTATTTAAAAAAAAATTTCTTATCTGTGCAAAAGTATTAAATGACCTCCCCCCTCTTCTGGTTGATCTAGTTTATTACTTATGATATGTTGGAATTGTTGATGTAATCTTATAAGTCTTTCCGAAGACGTGGTGAGAAATTCAATCTCGTCTATAGAGTAGCGAAAGAAACGCATGTCAAAACATATTTGGTATTTTCATTTTTATTATATATTTTTATTATATTTTTTTATTTATTATTCATTTTTATTATTTATTATATATTATTACATATCATTATATATTTGGACATTTCTTGGTATGTTAATGTAAAATTATGTAGGTACACTTAACAGTTTTTAAATTATAAGATTTTGAAATCACAGGAGTTTTTCTTAAAATTTTTATTTTGAATTAGATATATTTTTAATAATTGATTTAAATGGGGATTTTTTTCATATATTTAAGTAATTCAAATAAATAATTACAATTTTAAATTTCTTTTGTTGAATTGCTTTCTAAAATTGTAAATACTTAGAATAGGTCAATGATATCTTTAATATGTAAATGGTGCTTAATTATACCCTTGGCCATCCAAAATGCAGCACCATGAAAGATGCATTCAAAATGTGTGAAATTTGTAGCGTGTGTATACCTTGATAGGATATGCAAATGATTAACATTTCAGCGCAGAAGTACAACATGGTCGCCTGTCGCGCAACATACTGCGAGACTGCGCAGAGTATGTAATGTCCAACAATTCTTCGCCCATCAGATTTTATAACTGCCTTAACTTCCCTATCTGTCGCCCATCAAATATATCTGATCTATGGTTGACTGGCTCACCATAACACCACCCATTGCTACGTGGCAACGTGTGGAAGTAGCTTGTACTGACATACGCTCAAAACACATCCAAAGTCTTTCATTCAGTACCGAGGCATGTAGCAACAATTATTGCCAGTCATGGGGTTTATATAAAACGCCAATTTTTTAATGTTTCTCAGCTTGAAGCGGACTGTATTTTTAATCATTTCACCTTTGGATTTGGCTTTATTTGTCTAATTAATATAGCTTCGATATTTCTTGTCCTTCTTGATGTTGCATTTTGGATGGTTTACTAGATTAGCTACTTTAGATATTACACTTTTTATATATTTTTTACACTTTTAGATTTAAATTTTTTAAGTATTTTTTTACTTTTTTTTTGTAAAAATACTTATGCAATACTAAAAATTTTATTTTCAAAACTCTTTTAGGTTCCTTATGCAAATAAATCAGCCGTGTGTGTCCGGGAAGAATTTTCTCTTCATCGTGCTTACATAATATTTCGATCATTGGGCTTGAGACATTTAGTTGTAGTTAATGAAAGAAATGAAGTCGTAGGAATAATAACTCGTAAAGATTTAATGGGTTATAATATTGAAGAAAGATTACACAAAATCCTAAATCAACAAGATTCATTCAATAATCTAGAGATGACAACAGTTGGAGAAGCTACATAAGAATCTTATTTTCCTGGAATTTAGCTGTCGTTGACTTTGTCTGCTCGTGCAGGATGTTAATTCTTTGTTATTGGTTTATTTTTCTGCTGTAAGTTATTGGCTTTTTATTACATGACAGTATCAAGTGGACTTCCACAATATGTATTGAAAAATTGCTGAAAGATATGTAATCAAAAAAATATATTTTTTATATATATTCATTTGTTACTATATAATATATTTTTATTGAAGTTAAATGTATATTTTTATTTCTATGAAATGTTTTCTAAGTACTTCATATCTCTTATCGAATGTGTATTATAAATTTCATATTGAAATTTATTGTGAAGATTTTTTAAATAAAATATTATTGCTTAATCGTATTTCTTTCACTGTTAAGATACAATTGAAGACCTTAACTTGTGATAGATAAGGAAAAAGCACTAATCGTAACCAATCAACTCGCATGTTAGCTCCAAGAAATCTATTGATATGTCATCTTTAGAAATTTTTTATTTCCGATTAGTAAATTTATGTGTTTATTTATTTACTGCATTTATCAAGAAGCTTTATATTTTTTTAATTTTTATAATCACTAATTTCGGCGAAATAAACATCGGTGTTTGTTCCTCCTTGTAATGTTAGTAACATTTAACGTAATTACAGATAGAGGATAATCTGTGACATCCTATTCATTCTCAGCCGCAATATAATTGTCATTGCATATCATTGTTTTACGAGTTGTAGGAAGGAAATCATTCATGTTTCTTTGTTCCTGCTATCCTCACTTTGAAATGCTTGTGCTTTCCTTCTTAACAGCACTGAACTAGAATAAAAGTGGAATAATAACTTAGCCTCATCATTCAATAATAGTCACACCACTCTTATTTCTTTCACAAGGAAAAACATTGAGACTCCTCCATAAAAAGCAGAGACGAAATATAAAATTTTACTTTATATCAATAAAATAAATCAACATTAATATACTCAAAATCAAATTATAGGTTGAGCTTATGACTTATAATAAATACTCCCTCTGTTCTATAATAATAGTATCAAGTGAATATTTAAACAGGAATTATTGGAGAATGCTATTGTAATTTATGTTGTAAAGCAAAATTTCGAAGCTTTCAATCAATTTCAATGTTTCATGATATATATCAATTGTTTTGACACATCGGTCAATTTTTTAGTTTAATCTAATTATTACGAATTATAACTATTTTTCAAATTTCATCTGCTGATCGAAATCAATTGTTTTATTGTTAATCGAAATCAATTTGTTGCTGATCGAAATCAATTGTCCATTGTAAAAGTAAATTGAAAATGAGAGTTTTCAAGCAAAGATCGAGTTACTATTGTCAGTTTTTGATACATAAAAAAAAAAAAAAAAAACGTTGCAGAAAAGTGCAATGTTAGCTGCAAAACAATTTAAGTACAACAGAATGACCATATCAAAAAATTGAAAACGTTTTTCCGATAATAATTATCAAGGTAAATCTTATGATAATGTTGATTCTTTGAAAAAACAAAACTGTGGACTTATATGCAAAGATTATGGGGAAAAAACTTCGACCTCTTAACAAAAGAGGCACCATAAAATCATCAGCTTACGCCCTTGAAGTTCCCTAATCTACATTATTCCGAATTTTGAAAAAAAGAAAATTCAGAAAACGAGGAAATATTTTAAGCTTACGCATATAGGGAAAACAAAGCTACTCAGCCCAAGGATCCTACCTGCAAGTTTAAAATGCAGTAAAAAATTATTGAATAACCCAGAAACTATCTGAACATTAAAAATAAAAATTAGGTGTAATATTTTTAATTTATTAATTTAATCTAGTTTTTTGATAATGAACATTGCGTTCTATATTTATTTTCTTTTGTTATTAAAGTGAGACAAATTAAATTCATCAACTGCATGAGACAGAGGGAGTAATTAGTTTCAAGGTAAACTATCTGAAATCTGTAAGAATATTTGCTTACAAATATAATTGTTGTATGTTGTTAAGCAGAATAAAGAGGAAGTGTGACTTGAAACAATGGTACGAAAATTATAAAAGTTCATTGATGCGGGATTATTAAATTTATCTTTGAATAGCTGTTGGTCCCACTTCTTTAGTAGTGTTATTTTCAGTCCCAGGATGATTCTGGAAATCGGACGGTGGGTAAGTTGCTGTTGCCTTCTCAATAGTATCCAGGCATGATCTTTGGGCTTAGGTCTGGAATTCGGGCTGAATAACCATCCGGCGAAAATTCTCACTTTTCAAAAATTCATCATATAGTTTAGACCTATGTGGATGTTCGTTGTTGTCATATAAAATGAAATTAGAGCAAACTGTATTCCTTGACAAGATCTTGTCCCTATATTTTTGACGAATACATGAAAGTCTACGTGCCTACCTAACATACCTGTCGAGACCATCAAACCTCCACTGCCTTAGTGGTCTTATTCTTAGATATTGGAGGACAGTTAGCGAGTCAAAATGAATCTATGTATGGAATAAGTGGTTAACCTGAACCGATAATCATTAGTGAAATAGACGGTCTCCCACTGATCTCTGGCCCAAAGCTGATGTTCTCCGTCTGTAAACTGTGTTCTCCTTTGCACAAAAGTGAGTGAGGCGCAGATAGGTCTTGCAAACAAGCCTCTCTTGTGTAGTCTTCTGGAAATGCAACTCTAGAAATGCGGAGTCTTGTGGTCTCATGAAGATCATGAGAGAGCTGAAAAACTATTGAATTCTTGTTATGCCTGTATGTACGATGCAAAAGTCAATCTCCATTAGCTGCCGTGGCTCTTGGACGACCTTGCTATTGTTATTAATTATTTTAAATCGATTGAACACTTGAAAGAAAGAAATCAGCTGCTAAAGTATGCACTTAAGCAAACTTTAGCAGATGTTTCACCCAATAAAAAGCAAAATCAATATTTCAGAATCGAAATATTATCAGCGATAAAATTTGTTGATTATCTCTTCTTGAGTGATTAAGTGAAACCCTTTATAGGTACTGAGAAAGAGTCAGGATGCCATGTCACGTGACATTTTATTCGATTAAAGTGAAGGAAAGATCATCCATAGTCATGTTGAAGAAAAATATTTAAATTTAATACAGATATGTCAAACACCACAAATACTTCCAGTAGATTTCTCATTTTCTGCATTGTTTTTCCAGAGATAAATCTTTTTAGCATCCACGAATCGATGCAGAACTATCTTATCGATTGGCAGACGAAAACTGGTCTGAACGAGAACTGTCCATTTTCTCTGTTGACAAAACAACTCTTGCAGAATACTAAATTACTTGGCAAATGCTGATATTTTATTACACTATAAGAACACTAATTATTCTATTTTGTTCTGTATTAGAAATGGAATGGTAGCAATATTTATGGTCTATTGACCAATTTATGCTACAAGCAGATTTTGTAAACATATCCACCTGTTCAAAAATGTCCATTTCTTCTGATGACAAGCCGTCCCTCGCAGAGTTTTAAATTGACAGGTAAATGCTAATATTTTGTTATGCTATACAAACCTCAACTACTTTATTCATCAGAAGTATTATTGTATTAGAATTTAATTACAGGAATTTTTAAGGTCTCTTTTCAAAATTTATCGACATAGATTGCTTAAGACGGCCATTTACGCACAAGTTTTGGTGAAGCTGAATAATTTTTAAATGATTTAGCCTATACAGTTTTTATTTTACAGAATATATGTAATATTTAATAATATATTCAAAATTTTAATCTACTACAGCATTCAACATAGTATTTTAATGAGCATTGCAAATACGTGACACATATTTTCTCAAAATTGTGTTTTGGAACGTATTTTCTCCTATATACATGACATCTAAACTTTTAATCAACATTTATACATGAAATTTAAATTTTACAAAATCAAAAATTTATAGAATTTTTTTAATAGAGGATTAAACTTAATACTCATTTGTCATGTCAAAATGAACCATCTATTTTTTAAACACTTAATTTTAGATTTCAGATCATTTGAATTGTTATGTATACCTTGTGATCATATGTACCGTTTTTTCTTTTCTTTTCTTTTCTTTTTTTTTTTTTTTTTTTGTCAAAAGAATAGAAATATGAATTAGCTATTCACTCAACGAATTTTTTTATATTTTATTAAACATTATCCTGTTTATCGACTAGTATTGAATATGCTATTGTTTTTTTTTTTTTTTTATTCCTATGTATTTAATTTAATTTACAATTTAGAAGATTAAACTTTTTAAAAAGTAGGGATTTGGATTCACTCTGTTTAGAAAATAATAAAAAAAAAAAGTCTTCTTAAACATTATCCTGTTTATTTGGTTAATTGGTTCAAGATATTCAGTATCATCTTCAATCAGACATATTTTGCTATTTTACTTTTCAAAGTCCTTTAGGATTTGAGACAATTAATAAAGAATGAGAATATTACTATCAGTTAAGAAAAAGATATAATCGTTTTATGTAATAAAATTTTCAATTTTTTTAAAAAATAAGGTGCAAATTATTGATAAGTGAGATGTCCATAAATTAAGGATAATGAAGTTCAGGCAAAGAAAGAGACAGAAGCAAAACAAATTTGGCTTATTTGTAAAGTCTATTTATTAAACAAAAGGTAAAGAGCAAAAAAAAACTATATGTTTGACATAATTAATAAAAATTGCGATTTTTACTCCCTGGAGCAAATTTCAAAAAAGAACCTATTTACAAAAAACAATATAACATGGTTAGTATGATGGTTAATATGGAGCATGTCTCCCGGACGATGCAATACAGGCCTTACAACGCCTAGGCATGCTGAGTATCAAATTAACAATCTAATCTTGGGGAATATTACACCACTCATCAAGCAATGCCCTCCGAAGTTCCGGTTGACAGGTGGGAGGGGGTTGCAATTCGTCGGCCAAGCATATCCCACACATGCTCTATTGGATTCAAGTCCGGTGAGTATGCTGGCCAACCCATACGGGTGATATCCTCCAATTGAAGGCATTCGTCTACAATGTTTGCACGATGAGGAGGAGCGTTGTCATCCATAAACAGAAATTCAGCACCCATGGCGCCCCGAAACAAACGTACATGTTGTTCCAGAATGACATCCCGATAGATGTGACCTGTCATCGTTACACTCTGAACATGCAGGTCAGTTCTGGAACCAAGAATAATTCTTCTCCCAAACGAGCCATCCTGCACCACCCTAACGGTGTCGTTCAATGGTGTTCTCTTGGTGGTAACGGGTACCTGGCGCTCTCCGTATGAAAGTCCAGCGAGAATCAGAATGCAAACTAAACCTGGACTCGTCGGAAAACGTCACACCAGACCACTGTTGCGGTGTCCACAATGCATGGTCTCTACTCCAGGTTAATCGCAGGCGACAGTGAGTTGCGGTAAGTGGAACACATCTGACAGGTCTACGAGCATATAGACCAATGTGCCCTAAGCGTCTGTACACGGTCTGCCTTGAAACTGTCGTACCGGTAGCTGAAGAGAGCTGACGAGACAGGTCTGATGCTGTGCTCCGTCTGTTTCTTTTGGCAGTAACTGCTAAATACCGGTCCTCATTCGGCGTTGTAACTCGGGGGCGACCTGTGCTGTAACATCTACTCACATTACCATCATCTTGGAATCGTTGCCAAAGCCTGGAGATGACACTCTGGGCGATTCCAAGTTCCTCGGATACTTCCAGCTAGGTACATCCACATTCCAGTCGTCCGATAATTCTACCACGTAAAAAATCATCCAAATGCTTCCTTTGTGCCATAACTAGGCGGTTATTGCACTGAAAGGCTTTTAAAGCGCTTGTGAACAATTTTACTTCTTTGCCACCATTCCTTATATACCCCTCTCTTACACTCTCGTCATTGTGACGTACTATCCGCGCCACCTGGTGGTTTCCTGTAATTTGCATATTCTTCTTCAAGATGTGTGTGATAATTCTACAGGTGAAATTTTTATTTTAGAGTTCAATTTCTGTGTGATTCTGAATTATCCTTAATTTATGGACATGAGTGTATTTGAGATGTTTATTAAAAGAAAAAAACCTTTTCCTGAATTTTTAACTTTTCTCAGTAGTAGATGGTGTTTTTGTTATACGTTGAGAAAATATTGCTAAGTTTTAGGTTATTTCTTGGCAAATTAAGATTTTTTGCATCAGTTAACAAGGAAATAAAAATAACCATTTAAATCTACTAAAATTTAGGAAGCTTATTGTCATTAAAAAATATTCCAAAGAAATTAGATTTTATAAGATTAATTTGGGATATTTAAATATTAAGCATGAATACGAAACGTTTTGTAATATTATATACTTAATAAGAAAATCTTCCTATTATGCATGAATTAAAATTAATCCCTATCGTAGTTCATATTAGTGGAAATTTATTGCAATAATATTAGATGTTTCGATCAATAAAATTTCTTTTACGAAAAATATGTAAAGTAGGGCCACATGACGTCGAGTGAAAAAAAAATTTTCATCCAGCACAACACATACACACACACACACACACACACATATATATATATATATTTATATATTCATCAATTAGCCTTATGTTCCACTTATTTATACCACGAACAACTCACCGATGAGAGAAGAGCATTACCTTCCGGGAAAATTTTTATGGGTAACTGCACTACACTTGCGTGTTGAATAGGAGAAAACTTGGAAAACTTTTATCAGATAGTCTGACTATAAATACGAGCGACTTTATATATATTATCATAGTTGCTAACGAATCCTTTGTTTCTGAAAGTAATGAGGAGCATAGATAGACAATTTACATACTCCTTCGTAATTCGTATAAAGTTTGAATTCTAGCATTATGGAATAATTCCTATCGTAATTCATATTAATGAAAATTTATTACAAAAATATTAGACGTTTTGATAAATAAAATTTCTGTTTCAAAAATATGTTAAGTAGTGCCACGCTTAGCGAAGAAAATTTTTTTTATCCAACATTTTTTTTTTTTTTTATTACATCAATTCACCTCATGTTCCACTTATTTATACCATGAACAGCTCACCGGTGAGGGAAGAACATTATCTTCCGGGAAAATTCTTATGGGTAACTGCACTACACTTACGTGTTGTATAGGAGAAAACTTGGAAAACTCTCACCAGGTAGTCTGACTATAAATACGAGAGACTTTAGACATATTATCATTATCACCATCGAGACTGCTCGTTTCTAAAAGTAGTGAGTGAAATAGATAGACAATTTACATACTCATTTACAATTCGTATAAAGTTTCAATTCTAACATTATGGAATAATTCCCGGTTCAACTCAGATATTAAACTTTAAATAAAAAAAGTTATGTATGTCCATTTTTTATGTATAATTATTTTAAAATTCTATTAAAATAGTGAGTGCGTATTTATTCAATAACCTTAATTCGATTTTCTCATTATTTTTTTCCGTGGCACATTTTTAGTTCATCGTAGGTTAATTATATGCCAAAAATGACACAGAAACATTTTCAAATCTCAATAATTTTCTTTTCTTTCTGTCAATAAAAAAATAGCTTTAAAATTTTAAATAAATAAATAAAATAGATTTAAAATTTCTTTAAATAGCAAGATAAAAAAGTATGTTTGAATAATTAACTTTATACAAGGAATTATTTTTTTAATTAACTTTGAAATCAAAATATTCGCTTTGATTATTCTACATTCCATTCTACTACATTCAAATATTGAGTGGATAATTTTGTGTTTAAATTTTATTCAAAAGAATTACTCACTGCTTTCCTAAAAACACCAAAGTCATCATTAGAGTCCTTTCTAATTTTTTATCAGATGACCAAAAGTCTTAATCTGGTCACAAAATAATTTCATTTATTCTTTTATTTAAAAACATTTAATTTAATGTTAAATATTTTTTAATTTATTTAAAATATTTAACACAAAATTTTCTTATTTTCTGTATCACAAGGAATAATTTGTTAATGAAAAAAGAAAATGAATTTACTGAAATGCACATGTTTATAGCTTGCCATATCTGTCTGGTTTGAAATGTCTATCAGTTGTTTGAGTCCTCTAATTCACAAATAGTTAAACATTTTTTTTTTCAATATTAGTAACAACAATATTTTCTACAACTTTGAAACTTCCCAACTTCGTAATTATGTTTTGCCTTAATATCATTGATGGACAGGGCCAAATTTTCCTATAGGCTAACTAGGCTTCAGCCTAGGGCCTCAAGATCAAGAGGGGCCTACATACAAATTGTTAGCAAAATTAGAATTATACTATTCTAAAAAGAGTAAACACTAAAGCACTGAATCAAAAATAAGGAGAAATTCTACACATATGAATAATAAACAAACATAATAAGTAATTTACAAACTTAAAAATGGGAGGTGAAAGGGCCTGATAAGTGGAATAGTCTAGGGCCTCTTTTCATCTAAATCCGGCCCTGTTGATCGACAAAATTTATCATTTTATCTGTTAAATTAATTAGAATGGCTATCTGTTATGGAATATTTTGCTCTGATTTTAAATTTGCATAGCCTGTTTTACGCATTAGGTAAGGTTTTTTGGCAATACGACGCGCTAAGATTATCAAATTTATTAGACTTGTTTTAACAAATTTGGCGTGTATCTGACATGTTTATTGGAATCTATATTATCATATTGTCATACATCTGTATTCTAAGTTCAATCTAGTATATTATAATACATTGTTGTCAACCACCTTTTTTATAATAAAACCGCAAGCAAATAGAATTACTTCATACAAGACACTTTTCTATCTGTAAAATATATATATATTTTTAATATATGTAAATTTACAAAAAAATAATAATAACTGAGACCAGTAGCCAACGTTTGTGGTTATATTCTGCTTTAATGAGAACGGGAGAATGATCAATTTTTGTTTCAAACAAAGTAAAAGATATCAATTAATTGAGCCCACTGGAAATTTGGAGATATGTCCCTGGCGAAATGAATTTTGTTGAAATTATATCTAAAGGGTGTTCCACCGAAACGTTAATCAAATATCAATGGTGGAATAGTCCATTATGACTCTTAGACTTCTGAGAACTGGCCATCTAACGAAATATTTTTCAGAAACGAAATAAATCAGAGAAAAAGAACTGTTTCTCTGAGTATTACTAATTTTCTCTAAAGAAAACATACCATTTTATGAAGGTGAAATTTTCTAAATATCTGTCCATTATTCATCTTATAGCTTGAATATTACATTTTATAAATTACACTGGCAGGAAATCTACAACAGGGAAAATTTTGATAACTTTTGTTACAGGAAATAAAGCATGTGGAAATGGCTCTAATTAAAAAGATCCAATCTGAAAGTTTTCCAATACCTATTATTACCCACATATTCGTAATGTATTCAAAGATGAAGGTATTATTAGAGTTAAAACTCGAGAGAGTTTTGATGCCTGTTTGCCTGTTTTGGTGTTGATTTTCCATTATTTGCCTCATCCATATTAATACTCAATATAAATATTTTCCTTCAAAGATTAGAAAAAAATTTTCAAGAAATTAACTGTCGTTTGGGAAAATATTCTGTCTAGTATTTTGTGTGAGAAGTTCTGAATCGTCAAGGATAGAAGGACCATTCCTAATGTTTTGATAAACTATAATGGTTGCAAACGTTATAATAACAGAAGTCAGCTGGCAGAACCTGGTTCTTTGCAGCTGATTGTGTGAAATGAGCAAGGGTCTAAAAAGTTATCGACATAGATCTTGCAAGTACCTTGTAGATAAGAGACAGATATAAAACATGGGGAGTTTTGTCCACCTATAATATTTATCAAGTCATTCATGTACAACTAATTACATCATTAAGCATCGAATTCTTTTGTCTCTCTCTCGCTACAAGGGATTATCAGAAGATTATATATTCATATAATTGAAGCATTTTCAGAGGTTTGTTCAACGATCTTTGTGATATTGACTGGAGTAAAACTTATAAAGAAATTCAGTTATATCGAATCTAATGGAAATTTAACCCACGAACAGTTGCTTAGTGGGAAGGTTGGTGAGAGAGGATTGTTAAGATACTGAAAACACTTTTTAAGTGTTTATTGGAAAGAACATTTCTAACTTATGAAGAACTACAAACAATTTAATGTAACTGTAAGTCTATGATCAATTCTCATACTATTACATATCTCTCTGAGAACACGAATAACTTAATTCTTCTTATACCATCCTTGTTCCCTCTTGAAAACTCTTAGAGTAAAATGACTGAATCTAATCACTGTCGTAAGCCGATATCGTTCTAAACTTTTGGAGGAATTACAAGTACACTTCCTCAAGAAGAACCTTGTCTTGTCAATTCAGCAGCAAAGTCTGAAGCATCAATATCCCAATATGAAATTGGGGAATATCGTTTTCCTTAGAGGCGATTTCAAGATATGCATTAATTGGTCTCTTACCAAAGTGATAAATCTCATACCTGTCAAAAATAGTAAAGTGCGAACTGTCAAATTGAAAACTCACTCGAATGCTCGAATGTTTTAACCAGATCTATCCAGAGAATTTTTCATTTAGAACTGTGATCTAACGAGGTTTTAGATTCCGTTTTTCAAGTTTAAGACTTTTTTTTTTTCCTATCACCAGATCCAGAAGTATTGTTTAGGTGTCCCAACAACTTCACCTATTTAATACTCTTACTTATTCAATCACTGCTTTCAGAAACTAAGAGACTCGATGATGATTGTGACAATTTTTTGAAGCGTCGATAATCAGGCTGTCTGGTGGGAGTTTCAGGGTTTTCCTCCCACAAGGCGAGCAAAAGATTAGCAATTACTCTGGTCCTCCCCTAATCACCTGTTGGTGGGTTGTTCGTGGTATACATCAGTGTACCATGAGGCTCAACAAAGTTCAACCATAAGATGTGCCAAAAACAGAGTCTTAATTTTGGTTTGTATGCTTTTTTATGGTGTTGTGTGCGTAAAGCTGTATTTTTATATATGTTTCGTCATGGATTAAATGCTACTTGTGTGACAAATAAATGTCTTAATTATTTATTTTAAAGATTAAACAGATGCTAAACATTTGTTAAATGCGTAACATTTTTTTAACCATGGTATCAGTAATATTGTATTATTTTAATTGAAATTAAAAACGTTATTTGCTTTGTTCTTGGATTTCCTAACATTTACGAATGGCATAGCCATTATTACTTTATTTTCATTTTGCAGTATGCCAAAAAAAATCAAGATCTTCAGCATGAAGAAAACACAAAAGAGAATGTACAGGATATGTTACCTGTATTTGAGTGCCCCTACTGTAGTTACTCTTCGTGGAAGGACGAGGATACACATCACCACGTCAAAAGAACCCACGTTGGTGAGCAGGTTTTGTATTACATGAAACGAATCTTCAGACCTATTGTCAAAAAAAGGAAATGTTAATGTTCTGCATGCATCCATTCATGCATATCTACGCTATAATATATGATTTAACATTTGTTTCCATATCAATTGGGAGGTCCTTTATGGAGGCTTATTTTTTTGCACGATTTTATGGTAAATTTTTCTTGATAATAATTCATATGAATAAACATTGCCTGTTTCTACATGAGGATGATTATTTTTGAATGAAACTTTTGTTTGTTGTTGTGTTGTTCCTTTTTTTTTAATTATTGTATTTGTGAATTCAAATTGCTTGCTGTAGTAGCTGTATTCCTTGCTTTAAATGTTGTTCCTGTGTCTTCCGCTGTGATGTATAAAGTACTTACTAAAGTTCGCATAAATAAAAATTACTGTATTTTTAAAATATTTTTATTAATATTTAAATCAACATTGTTTGCTTTTAAAAAGTATGAAACATCTCAACAATCTAAACTGCAATGTAAACGAACCCTCCCCCCCCTGCCCCCCCAAAAAAAAACAATGAAATTTGTAGATTGTACCTTTACTAATGTTGAGAGAATTTTTTTTTCTTTTTCGTTGCTAAATTGTAAAAGCAGCTTTAATAAAAAAAATGTTAATACGACAGTTATCTGTAAGAGAGTCACTACAAAAAAAATTTTTTTCTTAGAAAATTATAAAGAAATTACAAAGATTAGTATGCGATGAAATAATTACTTAACTAAAGATTGCTTAAATTAATTTTTCGAGTTATTATGATAATAATTAACATTGAATAATGTTAAAAAATTAAGATTTACAAATACTTTAGATTATCTACATTGATTTCAAAAAGTTATCTGCAATGTTTGATTGTGATACACAATTTGTTTCATAAATGGTATTTAATGATGGCAATATTTTTTTAATTACTTTAAATTTTAACCTATAACTTCTATCAATGATTTTTCACATTGCAACACATATTTCTACCCTTTAAAATGTCTACTTGGTATTAACATTTTTACTGCCTTCCTTAGTAATCTATTGTCTCATATCACATGACATGGAATTATATGATTTTTTTATCGTTTCTCTTCATTTCTACGCCATCTCAAAAACCGCTTCACGTCAGGCATATAACAGAAAGTCAAGTACAATTTGCCAAAATAGTACATATTATTGATTATTCTAGGATACTTTGCAATAGCATCCGAGCTAACCAAAAAGAGTTCTTAAATATCACACTAAAAGAAATAAATCTCATTAGAAATGGATCAGATCAAAAATATAATTTGCACCGAAAATTTTTCCTACCATATTATTATAAATGAATATTTGTTAATTCTGTAGCATCTGGGGATTAAAATGAAAACCTGTGGACTTTTAATTCGACAAGGAAAATTTTGTTTCATAACTTTCTATGCTAACTATTAAAATGCTAACTATGCTTTCTGTTAAAATGCTGACTAAGCTGTTGGATTTCTGAAGCATAATATTGTCCATCGGCGCTACATTGTAATATTCCGCAAAACTGAATCAGGAGCACAGCACAAAAAACACTTCGTAATTTTCTTTTTTATGAGATCTACTATTGTGTCCAAAAAATAAGACCAATGTTCAATTTAAAATTCCCGGGGCTTATGGAATTTCAATTTTTTTTTTCTTTTTTAGGTTGCTGGCACTGTCTTTGACATCTGTGTGAAATTTGACGTCAAAATATTCGTTAGTCTTTGAGTACGCTTGGCTTTGTGAGACGCTAAAACAGATTCCGGCGATTTTTGAAAAATTGAGCAAAGAGCGATTGAGCAAAGAACTTGCATTCAATTTTGTTTCTGGAAACGTATAGAATGTTGCAGAAGGCATTCGGTAAGCATTCCTATATCAGAAAGAAATGTTTAGAAGTGGTATAAACAGTTCAAAGAAGGCAGAGAAAGCATTGAAGACGAAGAGCCCCCGCCAACCATCAACCTCAACTAACGAAGCTCAGGTCTAAAAAATTAAACTTTTGGTGCTTGTAAACCATCGATTTACAATTAGAGACCTTGCTGATGATGTTGGAATTTCAAAATTTCTTTTTAAAAGATGTTTTGGTCGCGTCAAATCTCGATTACTACCGAAAACACTGAATGTGCCAGCTCACACTGCATTGATTCTTCTTGACTTTTTCGCCAAAAATGAAACCCATATCGATCCACAACCACCGTATTCCCCCCGTGCGACTTCTGGCTAATCCCTAAACTCAAAAGGCCACTCCGGGGACACCGTTTCGAGTCGATTGAAGAGATTCAACGTGAATCGCCGCGCGCTTTGAAGGCCATCCCTGCCGATGACTTTTTAGCATGCATTGAGGATTGGAAAGCAAGTTGGCATAAGTGCCTTGTCTCCTGAGGAGATTACTTTGAAGGTGATGAAATAAATTTGGAAGAATAAATAAAGAGTTTTTGAAAATAAAATAATAATTGGTCTTACTTTTTGGGCCCAGTAGTATAATAAAATCATGTCACTTCTTAGATCATTGCTATATTCAAAGATCTTCAAATAAAATCTAAATTTATGCTTCAAAATTTATTTGGATGAATTTACAATAAATAAATGTTTGTAATAAAAATATATTTCATCAAGTAAGCGAATAAAATAATTCTTACATGTTTACTAAAACTGTCTTGGAATGCAGCGAACATGAGCTATACAATTTTTGTCACAGCTGAATAGAAAAAAATTATGTTTTGTGAAAATATTTTCTTTTTCGTTGTATGTGCATGTGTGTGTAAAAAATATTTATTTGAAAATGTTACTAAATTTTTATTGCTTGTATTTTTTTTTATATGCTGTTCAGTATTTTTCAGTACCTGTTGTATTTTGCTTTAATAAATCATATATTTTGCATTTCTTTCTTAATTAATTTGTTCTGGAAAGTTTTACTATTAAATAACACTTTATAGAATTTTTCCGAAAGAAAAATGTAAAATGTAATAATTATTATTTTAAAGCTCTTTCATTATTCCTTTATATGTCCATTATTATATATATCCATATATGTCCATTATTATATATATCCATATATGTCCACATATATATATATCCACATATATATATATATCCATATATGTCGTTTATATGTCCATATTTCCATTATTATTTCCAACCTTATTTATTTATTTGAGCTTTGATTCTTTTTATTAATTATTATTAATTATAGGCCAAATAAATAATAAATAAAAAAATGGTTTCACCATTTGTATGTGATAATATAATTATTTGAAATTATATTATTCTTTTCAAATGCAATTATTTAAGAAAATACTTTCATTTAAATCTTAAGTTTTAATATTTTTCTGTATGTGTTTTTAAGGAGTGGACCTTATTTTCAACGTGGTCGTTTATTTGTAAAAATTATTTTTCCAGGGCCTATTATTGTTACTTTTGTATCACTTTTATTATAAGAATTATTCAATAATTAGCATTTTTGTCATCAAAATGTCTTTTGAAATTGTAAGTTTTTAATGTTACTTAAAATTAATTATTACTTAATTTCATTTAAGTGTTCGGCTTCAGAAATATAAAAAAGAATCTCAAATATTTTTATCTTCTTGCAATTATTGTTATTAACTCATATGTTATATAACAGAAACACTATAAGTCAATCAAAATTAGAAAAAAAAATCTAAATTTCTAATTTTTGTAAACAGAAAAATTATTTAGATCATCCGTTTTGAAATCAATTATAAATTCCTTTAATTTCTATGCGAATCAAAATGTTCAGAAAAAATTCTGTGCTTAAAAAGAACCCTGCTTTCACTCAACTTCTTCGAATATAAGCCAAGAGTGCGTTTCCTCTTCAAAACATTTACTATTTTTATTTATATATTTATTTATTTTTTAAACTGGATTATAAGCCTATATGGAAAAAAAAATTTTTTTGTGACGTTTTTAATTTACGACATTTTATTGTTATTTTTGGTGCATGTTTAGGTACTTTTCTTTAAGCCGGGCGAAAATTTCACCAACATCAGATTTTTCGTTTTGGCGACAACGCAACAAACCAGCAATATAAACATTTTCGAAAATAAAATAACTCATTTTTATAAAACGAATAACTCATTTCATTGTTTTTTTAAATTTTCACAAACTTAAGTAATCTAAACTAAAGAAATTAAATCTGCTTTATTTACAGATATTTATCGATTAAGATCGGCTAACGGAAATTTTTTTGAAAGATCAGCGGATATGTATATAAGCCGACCCCTGTAATTTAGTTTTAAAAAAATTCTAAAAACTATCGACTCTTACACGAAAATATACAGTAATTAATTTATTGTTGTTGTTGTTACCTATGGCTCTATTGGAACTCAATTGATACAAATTTGGCCACTTCGTAGAAACAAAAAGAGCATATAAATAAATCAAAATTACAAAGGGAAAAGCCAGACACTTTTAACAAATACACCAAAAAGCCTTAAAAACAAGTTAAATGTTCTCAAGGATAAAAATTTAAAAAGCTAGAAGCACCATAATAAAAGTTTGTGTGATCAGGACATATTTTCTCTGGTAAAGAGTAAACACCAGTAAAGAGTACACAAATTACCATTTTGTTGTAAGTTAAGAGTCCTGTCCGGAGCAAAACAAGTAGATGGGACTTATTCATTTTCTCTGTCTTACATAAAACACATATATCAGAATTCACAATCCCTATTTTGGCCAGGCAGTCGTGTCAGAATAATTAACTTAAATAATAATAATAAGTTTTTAATCTAAAATTGGTAACAATCTATTTGCGAGTTTTTCCATTAAATTTTTTTCAATCATCTTCAATTGTCTCCAAGACTCCATTGATGTTATATAATAATTCACTAATATATGATGACTTAATTTTGTCTCATATTGTATTAACGGTAATTAAATTTCGAGTTCTTATTTTGTCGCATTTTTTAATTTTTGTCAAATTTTGTATCATAATGCTAAAAAAAATAATGTTCTTGCTTGGTTGTCTTTAAATTTGGAATAATAACTCAAAATGCTCGATGGGAAAAAATATCGCTTTTTATTTAATCACATCCGCTTATCTCTGAATGTTTATTCGTTTATTATTTACGTCTTTTACTGCGCTTCGATTCCTTGAATTTTTTTTTTTTCGACTTTTAAATAATAATTTATTTTTTTAAAACTCATTGATTTTATGACTTTGAATAAACCAAATAAATATGAATTTCAAAAGTACTATAAAAAAGGAAAAGTTCTACAAAAGTTATTGTATTAAATGTTTTCCAAAAATTAAACAGACAAAGATAAAAGTCTCATTATGAACTATTCAGCATTGTATCGAATTTAACTGGTGTTTTTGTAGCCTGTATAATGCGATGTGGAATGAATTTCATCTAAAAATAGTTTAAAAAAAGAAAAAAATCACCTAATAGTTGAAAAAAAAAAAAAGAGATTGAACAAGTATGATAACTTTACGATTTTGGCTATTAGAGGGAAAATTCACATTTTCTATAAGCCAAATGTGATCCCAGTAGTGGCCAAAATAATGAAAGATTTGAATGAGACTGAAGAACTACCTAATTTAAACATCAGAACAATTAGAAGATTAATATGTGATTTCGGTTTTGTTTTCCGAAAACAAAATAGATTAAACCAGTTTGTGAGAATTTAATGGAATGATGAACACAACTTGAAAATCATCACAGAAAACTTGAAAATCACCGAAATTCGTCAACTACAGAAATTGCAAATTCAGAAGTGATTCAGATGAAATGGAAATTTAGTAACCAATGTAAAACATTTGAATATTTTTATATCTTTTGTGATGTAAATATATTTATAATTTAAATGGATATACCTAATCAAAGATTAAAATCAATTTCAATTGAAGAAAATTGAGAATAAAATAGAAAATGAGACACATTAAAATCAAACATTTTACAACCGTATTCTACTAATTTTAAATGAATATCAATTAACAAAAACTATGCAAAAAACATTCATTATAGAATGTAGAACTCTACAAAATTTTCTATTTGATGCATATCTTTACGAAAGGCAAATAATTTACTGAACAATAATAAACCTTATTATTTTCTTTATTGATATTCGATTTTTACGACATTAGGGGGTGACAGCCTTAAAAAATTGGCTAGTACCATAAGTTAATTTATAAGAATAAATAAATCAATTGGAAAATTTACGATATTAGTTTTCAATTTATTTTCAAACCTATCACTATCATATTAAAGCGAAAGGAAATTCATAGGAATTCCTGGATAAGAATGATTATTAAAGAGTAGTGAAGTATTAAAGATAAGCATGCACAATAGGTACAATGTTTCTTATGAGCATGCGCGCTAGGAAGAAAAATATCGGACGATAAAAAAACGTTATGCAAAAACTCTCTAATAATAACGTCAACCATAAAAAATTCGATAGCCGCCAAATTAGCGTAAAACCTAATTTATCTCAAATTGGCTAATTTTTTTACCACTATTGATCGAATTTCGAAATTTTTTTTCTGTTTATCTAAGCTTTGTATTAAAAGTATTTCTGTCAATTTTGGTGAAATTTGAATGTAAATTAAGGCTTATTTAAACATATTAAGCTTAGGGGAACACACACACAAACTTAGATAACTAATAGTATATACATTTATCAAAACATTTTCACCAACTACATACATATTATGATCAATAGATCATATCATATTGTAGATTTGGTATTTTTCAGAAAAAATATTTATTGATTTAAAATTCTTTTAAGAGAAATTGTTACTCCATTTGAAATATTTTTATAATTTGAAGTACACTTATGGCAATATCATGAAGGAATCATGTGAATGAATTAAATTTATTAGAAAAAGTAAGATGGGTATGATATGCATATGATTAGAATTTCATAATGATTACGCATTCGTAGGCTGAATAGTGTCCTCTGACTGACATTGCTAGTTAACAGCTGATTGAATACAAATGAATCATTCGAATTAAGAGGAATGTCGAATTAGTGTGTCGTTTCTGCCAGCGGGAAACTTTCATCATGAGTTAGTATGCCTTGTAGATGGCGATTGCCGCATATCAGCTAGTTAAGAGTGTATTCCTTATCCTGCGCGAAAGGAATTTTCTTATTGTAAAATATCAATGTTCATGAGCTTTAATAGCCCCACAGAAATAGTAGAGGATTGAAGATAAATGGACGAGCTACAAATCCGGTAGTGTAGCACAAGTACTTCAACCGCATGATAGGGAGGGACTATACAAATTAGTCGCTACAGTTGATATAACGTTGGATCATTGCTATAAGTGTGCCAATTACGGATTTCACAGTTTGTCGGTGCCATAGATTGGACTCATTTCCTGGGTGCATGCATTTCTTTGCGCAGTATTCACATGACTCAAAACCATCGACATCTCCGGTTACAATAGGCTCATCAACATACTCAGTGGTGTTCTCATTGGCAATTAATAGTCTTTTCCGACAAATTCCTTTCAGTTAGAACTAACAATGGCCGAGTACGCTTTCGACGCTATAGAGGTGATTGATATCTTCTCAAGTGTATTATCCAGAAGCATACTGTATGAATTGTAAATGTGATGATCTACAATGTTATTGGATAACAAGAACGATAATGACTGCTCAGTATTGAAAGTACTTTCAACACCGACATCTATACCAAAGAGATTTTTAAACTAAAGTTTATCCTTTCTTATAGGCATTTTTGAATTAATTCTTTTCAGAGGATAATAGCTACCCATATGTTACTAAAATTATTCAAGCCTTCATCTTTTCATGACATACACCGCTTCTTCTTTCTTCCTATTCATCATGCATGTCATTTACTGAACATGTTCATAATTTCGTTAATCGTTAACTAGCTTGTGATGCTCATCTAGTACCCATATAATCAAATATGAGTGCATGTCTGTATTATTAATGATCAAAGAAATAGACAGTAATTACAGTTATCATCTAAATAGACGCATGTGACTTAATTCTGTAAGATCGTTCTAAAGAGTCTGATATTAATGACTTTGAAAATATTGTACAGCATCAAATTTGTTGCAAGAAATAAACATGTTTATAAAACAAGTTGTTAAGGCTTAAGAAATAATTTTGAGAAATAAGCTTTTTAAAAGTTTCATGAAGAAAAGACCTCTTCGAATGAATTTTCACTTTTTTTTTCAGGGACTTCGCAGATAAAGATGATTGCCTAAAATTACTAATTTGCATTGAGATCAAAATTATATTTACTTAAAGGAAGATGTTCAAGTAAATTGGGTTCTTTATGATTTTTAGTCAAGTATTTTAATTAGTATTTAACTAATAGCATTTAGGGAAAAAAGTAACGAAAGTTTTTAGAACTGTTTCACCTTCCCAAGTTCCTCAACTTGAATTATGGGGCAAAATAAGATAGCATTCTCTTTAAAAACTTATTGAGAAAACATTCTATTTCTTAGTTACTAAGAAACTAGTTCTAAAGCATCACGGACTGACATTCATATTCATGTACAACATCAAGAATAGAGCTCATTATTTCATGTTTTAAGCAATTCATGCTGACAGATAATGGTAATAATTCAATGAATTTAATCAATATTAGGATAAAATATTAGTATAAAGAATCAAGCTGAAAAAGAAAACCAAGGAATCATCACTTTTGACTTCATTTGCCTTTTCTGTGATAGTCTCTTTGTGTCGTATCCGTTGCCATTGTGTATTGTGAAAGATATTTCCACATTTCAGAAAGGCAAAGATAAAATTCTTGATTAGCAATTGGTGATTATTTTTTTCAGGCTTTTTCTTCGCACCAATCTCTGACTTTTTGCGATCGCCATTTATTTAGCTCTAGTTTGACATTAAATAAATAAATAAATAATGATTTCTCAAGAAATTTTCTGGCTTCATCTTTAAGTATCATTTATATAATTATGTTTCGGTTAAATTATATTTCCAGATAATATTTTATTGCATGTATGAAATGTTATGATTCTGAACCCGTATTTTAAAAGGTTATGTTCTCAATTTACTCCAAAACTCGGCTAAATTTACAAATGATAACTTTACCAAAATAGGCATGTCATATCGTTTTTTAATAGTATGATTCGTTCATTTGGATTCGATCAATTTTCCACGATTCATCATTGAAAGACTCAAGTTCCTACTAATCGAGAACAGGAAGTTCTCTGTTAGTTTTGCTTAGCCCAACTGTTCGAGGCGTGTTGGTGTTGCAATGGCTTCAGATTTGGAAGATCCTGTGTCTGATGAAGAAAAAGTGTGTATAATTTTAAATTTAATTGCAATGTTATGTGCCACAAATTTATTGAATGATCATGCATAAGTGGATACCATGCATTAACTATTTGCATGAAACGAATGATGAAATTTTATATATATATATATTTTCTGCGGCTTATATGTTAATTGATAAATTATTTATCAATATTATCGCAATGTGGAATTTTTAGATATATTTAATTGTAAATTCAGTTAATTTTACTGTAATTAATGAAGTTTTTAAAATTTTTTATTAGATTTGTCTTGCTTTAGTAGAGTTGTTGTTTCGTTTTGATTTATATGTTTATTATAACCGGAAGTCTTGGAGATTATGATAAAAATTGTTTCATTACCATTTTTTTTTCTCCCTTTTGCTAGTCTAATTTATCCTTATTTTTTAGGTAATTGATTTAATAGCATGAAACATGTACAACTTCATAAAAATTCAGTTAAGATTATGACATAAGCAAATATTACTAGAGATTTAGGTATTCAAAGTCAATCATCAGTTAATATAATCAATATTCATTGACTGAATAATGAACTATTTCCATTTGTAGTTTAATAATTAAAATCAAAAGAGGGTTATAATTTTGGCTAATATATAGTATAAGATATTAAGTTGAATTTTTGTACTAAAAGGAAAAAAAATGTAAAACATTTTACTTGCATTTTAAAATGCTTGTAAATTTTTTATGTGCAATTAATTTATGTGTAGGTTTTCACTGCTAATATAATTAAAGTTATATAATTAATATTATTCATTTTTTAAAAATTTATTTTATAAATTTGGGAATCACCATTAATAAGAAGTATTTTCAATTAATTTGAAACTCTTTCTCTTTGTTAGTTTTTTAAACTCCTAGATTTCATTTATAAAAACAAAAACGTTTTGTGGAATTTTGTTTTATTATTGGACTTTTTGTGTTTGTGTAAATTTTGACATATTTCATGCATATTTTTTTTTATGATGAATTTATTGTGCATGCTTTAATATTATTGATTACATATTACATTAGTATGTTCAATTATAATATATTTGTTTGTAAAAGAACTTCTTTAACTTGATAGATAAGGATTGCCTCTGATTTTATTCTCCACAGTCCACCCGGAGAATTTAATGAAGTTTTTAATGGTAAGTTTAGATAAAAAAAAATTTCCAATAATAACTCAAATTATCAGATTTGTAGTCTATTGATGATATTTTTAAAAAGTAATAAATTTATAGTAGTATTTTTAATATTATTTTTATGTGTTCACTTCATATGGCAGTTTTAGTTCTGTAAATAGCTTTTGTTCATTGATCTTGATATACTTGTGAAAATTAGTCCCAAATTTTCATAGATCATATGTTAAATTCAGATAAATTTTTTGTGAAAAAATAAGTTGAAGATTTTTTTTACCATAATAATCCATTAACTTGGCATTCTTATCATGAATTACATTTAACGATGGAAATATGTAATTGAAAATTTTGATTGTTGGTTAGTATAAGATGAATTAGCATTAAAAAAATTTAGTTGTGCTTATGTCTTTTTATCTAAATAAGACTTTTTAATAACATAAAATATACATATGTATATTAGGAAGATGTTTTTTAAAAAAAATACTGGCATCAAGTTTGTTTCTTATGAAATATTGTCATAAGCAGCTTTTATTTACTTTCTCGCCTATTAATAATTATTTGTACTCTGAATTGTGTTAAAAAACTTATTTTATTATAATTGTTATTCTTGTGTATTGTTTGATTCTCAGAGTTATGTGTAGTTGTAAATTTTGATGATTTTAGTGCTTTCTCCAATGCCCTGTATGTAATTTTTACACTTCAATGCATGTATATTGCAAAATAATTTTTCCCTTCTTAACAATGGACAGCCCCTAAATATATAATTGTTCATATGTTCTGCTTTTTTGTCAATACCATACAATAAGTCTTTTGTATATAATAGTTAAAAATATTATTTTATAAATAATTGTTTGTGTACATCATTAATTTCACTACAGTGTTTACCTTCGATTTAGTTAATCATATTTTTGTTGAATATTTCTTTATATGTTTATTATTCCTAAATCTTCATCTCTATCGCTGACTATAGTGATCAAACAAGAGTTTTTAAAAAAAGTAATCCCTTTTTATTGCCCAAATTCTCTACACTTACTGGTTCTGAATATGTAAGAATTGATGAAATACGAGTGTTAAGTGACATTATAAAACATGACATAACTTGCATTGCTTGCTTACTGAAGGAAATTAATTGTAAAAATTCCTTGTGTAACGGTGAAAATGTTTATTTATTTAATTTTTGTTTGAAGTTGACATATAAGATGTCTGACGTTTCTCTGTGAAGGGGTCGAAAAAATTTTCTCGCCTGCCGTGTGAATCTTCACGTCCCTCGCCTCATGGGAAGGAGCCTTTACACTGATGTGCAAAACTTCAGTAACTATTTTTTGGATGTTACTCCGTAAAAAAATCGCCTGGATGACATGAAATTCAGCATACAGAGATAATATTTTATATTTAAAAGATGAAAAAAACATACACATGAAAAAAATGTATATAATATGGAATCAAACAAAAAGAAATCGCTTTATTAGAACAGAAGTATTTGTACCGATACTAATCTTCTCAAGAAGGAGAATGGCAATTGATGTCTTATAGTAAAGGATATAACTCGTCTTAAATGCAATGGTTGTTTGACATAGTCTCTGCATATTCAATACCAAATTAACAGTTGTTTGTGTAATCGTGCTTATTCCTCCATTAAAATTTGTTTCAATTGCTGAGTGTTTTCTGTCATGTCTTATTAAAAGATGTCTCCTCAAAGCATCCCATGCATGCTCTTTATGCACATGTGGAAGAATCACTTGCTGACATTAGTCAGTAATATTACATCCATAAAAAAATTTGGAGCTCTGTCTACCCATTCATCTTAATGCATCTCCAGAAAAACATACTAGGTTTACCATAACAATCTCTTTCCCTGATATCCCTAACTCTCCATATCAAGTGCATTGAGAAATGCTTGTTTAAAATGACTCATCTGTTAAAAGGATATGTCTTTGTGTTCCCTGCATCAGTCTTTGACAGCTGTCAGTGGTTTGCTTTGTTTAAGATGTTGGAGAAAAGGGCCATTTTAATGAAGAAATTTTGTTACATTAAAGTGCAATACTTGTCATTCCCTTGCTGTAGCAATGTTGTTTACTGACTGGTACTTATTTCTTATTGCTTGCAAGACAAATAATCCATTGATTTTGTTTTTCTTGCAACTGTACCTGTGTTTTTGAAGATTTTTCAAGCTCATGAAATGATTATTTTTGTTGAATGGCTTTGCTTGTTATATTATGTCGATTTTCAAGCATGGCCATCATTCTACCATGTGTCAAATCATCCAGATGGTTTCTTTCCACATTGCATGCACCATTGCAGAGAATATCTTGAATAGCACCATTAGTCTATCTTTTTATTCTTGTCTTGCATGTAATTTGTGTGTTCTGTCATCAATTTTTTGTTTTTTTCGTCTTTTTCCTGTTATTTGCATATGAATAATTTTTTTACTTAATTTAAAGTTCATTGTACTGGTTGCAACCTGTCATTTGCTTCATTTCCATGACTTTCTACTTGAAAATTACTGTTTAAGTTTTATGCACCAATTTATGTAATTGATTATAATTTAAATAAAATTGCTTATCAATTTTTTGTAGAATTTGCCTATTTTTGATAAACTTTCTTTAAGAAGTTTTAATAGATTAAAATTATCTTTGATAATCATTATTTCAATTTTAAATAAATGGTAAAAAGTACTAGTTTAGGTGATAGATATGGACTAATTTTAGGATTTTATTTACAATGGTTATTTCTCTTTTGCATAAAAAAAAGTATAGCAAAGGTGTATCAATTAATTCAAATTTAATCTTAATACCTTTTAGTAGCAATTGTATTTATGTAAATATTAATTTAATTAAAAAGATTTTAATATATCTATTTCTGCTTCCATGTTGCTTGCATATTTTTAAATATTCAATTTTTTTTTTAAGAAACAAAACTGATTACTTGTCTACAGTATGCAGGTCACTCACTATGTAATATTTAAAATTAATGCATTTGTTCACTTAAAATTTTAGAATTTGTTTCTTTTACTTTGAATTTATTTTCCTTATATTGAACCATTCCAATATATATATATTACTCTTCATTATTTCAATGACAAACAAAATAATTGTTATATAGTTTTGAAATATTGAGAATGGCAAAAATTATTCAATAGAAATTCTCATTTCAAATTTTTTACATCTTATAAATATATATCAATAAATGATAATCATGATTTTAAAACTTTCATATGCTTTGTTGTAGAATTGATATAAAATATTAAAATCTCTTATGTTTCTTTGATTTGATTGTATATAAAAATTTTCTTTCTAGATGTGCGAGTTCTAATCAATGATGACTTCCTTTTAAAAGATGGTGCATCTGGGTAAGATATTACTAATTTCATATAATTACTTGTTTATATATTCGTGTTGAGCATTTTTATAGTGATCCCTCATTATTTCGAATTAAATAATTGAATCAATGCATTTGAATGACTAAGATTATTTTTTTTATGAATAGCTGTTATCTCAAACCTACTGTGCCTGTAGTTAAAGTTTAGTATGCAGTTGTTGTTGCACTTACATATTTATAAATTTTCATAGTATTGCTAAATTTTATAGAGTTTTCATAGTGTTGAATGTTAACTTTTAAGAAGTCATTTATAGCCGACCCTTTGCATTATTAATTTTTTCTCATCTTCATTCAAAATTTGGTATGTTTATGTACATGTACCTTGATTTTTAGGTTTTTTTTCCATTTTGTGTAATACATTTGATTTTAAAAAATCTGTAATTGTTATTAAATGGCTGTAGTCTTTTTACTAAATTTTTGTAGCATAAATGATTGAAAAATTTATGACATTTTTATAAATCCATCTCAAATCAATTTTCATTACTCGAATTGTTCAATTTTACAGATTGATCTTTCTTACTTAGTTTTTTGTTTACATTACATTATCTTATATCCATAATATTTTTTTTTCTAATTTTGTTATTTAATTTTTAGAAGCTTCTTATATTTATACATTAAAGGTATAAATTATTTTGCATTATTTCACTTTTTAATTTTTTAGATTGTTTTTTTTTTTTTTTTTTACTGGTTTACTATGTATGAACAATGATACATCCTATCAAAAAAATTGGAAATGATACAAAGTAAATTACCTTTAGATTCTTAAGCATATTTTTGAAATTTACTTTTTCAGTGCCTTTGCCCAATATAACAAAGATCAACTAACCCCTGTCAAAATTGATGGCTCCAATTTCCTTGTAAGTGTTTTGAATGTAAATGTATATTTTGAATTATTTTTATTTTAATACCGCATGATTTTAAAAAGGATTTATTAACATTAATATGAGAATCTTTATAAGGTATTTTATTTTTAAACATTTTTTCAACTAATCTGCTCTAAAATATCTAAATTCATTATTTACCTCACTGTAATTTATGATCAGATATTCATAAACTTGTATCCATACATACACATAACATCTTCATATAACTGTTTTTAAGAAGTTTAAACACATGTTGCTATATTGTATTTATAAAAATGTCTCTTTGGAATTTAAAAAATTATATGCTTGTAAATTATATGCTTAAAAATTATATGCTGTACTAAAATTCTGAACAATGTAGCTGGGATGAATAGTTTAAACTCTTCAGGGACGTTTTTTTGTAGGTAGAAAAAAATGACTTTGATTTGTATTACAAAATAATAATTTCATTTTATATTTGGTAGAAATTCAGAATTCAAAAAAGAAGGAAAAAATAGAGGGAAAACAAAATAAATGTACAAAAACCATAATATTCGTTTTTGTGGCTGCTGAGCATTAATAGTAATTTATAAATGAAATGATTTCATACATTCTGGCTATAAATTATTCATTATTATCCTGGAAATTAATTTTTAAAACTGACTATATTTAATATCTCTGATATTTTTATCAAATATTATTGATTTGTTCAAATAATCCAACAACACTGATAGTCGAAATACTACTTTACACAATTTTCATATTCCTAAGTATACATTACCATTAACAGGGCAGCCAAATCATAACATTTGTATTTTTCTTGTTGAAAATTTCTGTAGTGAATAATTTAATATTAAATTTTGGTTCTTTTTATTAGTGATTTAGTTTTTTATCATTATAATTACTATATCCACATATATGGCCAAGGATGTCAAGAGGTTAATAATGTAAAATAGATTGCGTGTTCGTGTTGTAACAAATGCAATCAATTTTTGTGTTCTTTTTCATATTCTGAAAAATATTTATTATCTTTTATAATATTTTTTTTAAACTTTAATTTGATGCCTTACACTAAAAAGTTCTTTAAATGTATGACTCAGTAGTACAAACCAAAATTGCTATTTGTGATTTTCAATCCCTTTTTGTTTTTAATTATTGAAAGAAAATTCCTTTAGGCTCTTTAGATTAAGCTGTATTTGTTTTATTGAGGCTTAAGTTATAGAGATTCTATTGTATACAGAAACATTCAATTGACAGTAAGATTTTGTATATCTAATTGATAAAAAGTATGTTTTTATTGGATTGGAAAATTGGAGTTAATAAATTATACTAACTGTGGTTGTATGAATTGATATTTTATATCTTGTAATCCATTGTTTAGATTGTTAAATTATTTTGTTTTAAAAATTCCCATGAATTGTTTTACAATGTTACGTTTTAGATGCACACTATTTTGTATGCCATTTTATGCATTAGTATTAAGGATCATTTCCTGTGTGTAAAAAAATTAATTCTGAACTATATTTATCTTTTACGTAACTTATCAACCTCCTTTTTCTTTAAATATTTTTAATTCCTGCTTTCTATTTTAGTTAATATAATAATTTTAAATTAGATTCATGCAATTCATTCTAAAATTTTAAAAGGGTCCACTATTAATGACTATCGCACAGTAATATTTTAAAGATGTGATACAAGAAAAATAGAATGGAATTTTTTATAGATAGAAAACATTAAGAGGTATATTTTTAAGGAAATTTAATTTTACTTTCCCTCTAATAACTTTTGTAATCTGCAGTTTATATTAAGTAATGCTGTAATTTAATATATGTATAATGCAATGTATTTTGCATGTTAAAATTGTTTGAGGAACTGCAGTTCTAGTGATTAATTTTTAAGATGCTGAAAACTTAATTAAAATCTTGAACTTTTTTGTAAAATTAAAAATAATCCGTCCTTTTTGTTTGTAAAAAATAATTGTTTCTAATTAGGTGTATGCAGTATATTGTATCTTTTTAGGCCTTGATTACTGATTACAACGATTTGGGATCAGGTCGCTTTTATGATCCTAGAAGTCAACAATCTTTTAAGTATGACCATTTAAGAAAAGAAGCCATTGACTTTAAACTATGGGAACCGGATAGAAATACTGAAATTTATCGAAGAGCATTGGAAGAGGCATGTACACAGTATACTCAAGATCACTATAGACATGGTACTTGCTGTGTGTTCAGCAGTTATCAAGATAGAAATATTACATTAACAGCATGCATTGAAGATCACCAGTTCCAGCCTAAGAATTTTTGGTAAGCATAATATTATATATATTCATATTGTAATAATAAAAATTGAAGTGCATAAGTGAAATTTAAATTCCTTTGTAAGTTATTATGTCTTGGAACATTTAAGCTCTCATTCAAATTTTTAAATCACAATTGTTTTTGGCCCAAAATTTTATTTTCTATTTTTGAATAATTAGTAATTTGTATGAGGTAGCATTTAAATCATAATGGAAAAAATTATATCTTGTTCATTATGATTTTGTTGTTTTATTATTATAAAATATTATATTAAAACATTTCTAGTCTCATTTACTTTCTTTTTAGTAATATTGATTTTTCTATTGAGTTCTTCTAAATTATTTATGTGTGGGAAAAATAAGAGTGAAATCTATTAAATTTGGGGCCATTTTCAAATTTTGAGCTTTTCGACCTAAGGTCATTGGAATGGTAAATGTGTAGTAAATTCAGCTTAATCTAAGGCGCACCAATACTGGAACCCCTGCAATTTGGAATGTACACTATCAGGGTCAGTATGTATGAGCTTTGTGTTTTCTTGTAAGACCAAGAGAAATATTTTCTGCTTTTCAATTTAATTCTGCTGTCCACAGTATTAATAGAGAAAACTTCAGTTTGACTTCACATGCTAAGTTTCATGCTAAAGTTCACTCAATTCTGAAACTAGCATTCTATCTGCTAGGTTTCATTAACTATAAATGTTTTTTCAATCTTACAGAATTAATCATAATTTCTAAATTTTCACAAAATTACTCTGATATGTCTTCAAAGATGTGTGTACTATTATGAGTTAAAATAATACTTATTTGGCTACTTTAAGCATAAATATCTCACTTGGAACTACATTCAAATCAATGTAGTTACTTTTCTGCATGAAAATTTATATTTTATATGTCAATATGCATTTTAATCAGTACCAGATCCCTGTTAAAAAGATCTGTGTATAAATTATACTGTCGTGATAATTATCTTTTAAAAATCTTTTTTTTTTAAAATACCTCTATTTATTATTATTTTTAGGAATGGCAGATGGCGTTCTATATGGTCTGTAACATTTTCTCCAGATTCAACCACTGCAGATTTAGAAGGCATTATTAAAGTCCAGGTAAATAACTCAATTAATTGTTACATCTTGCTTTTTCACATATGTATTGGTTGTTATTTATTATTTGCTAAATGTTCCTTTAAAAAAATTGAAATTATTCACCGCTGTTTTAAAATACATTGTTACTTCTCGTGCCCTTTGATGTAGATTTCCGTATAGAAAAATCTTCAAAACTCTGTGAAAAAGATATCAATTGAATATATGAAATTGTGAAAACTCATTATTCCTGCACAGGGAGAGAAGTTTCTTTCATAATGTTGCAGCTCATGCCATGATTAAAGTATATCAGAAGAATTTCTACATTTCATTTTTATTTATGCTTCCAACAGTTAAGTTTCTGTGGAAAAGGTTTACAATATGGTCTAGACAACTCGCTGCTACAAAGTACTATAAATTTAAATTAATAAATGTTTTTTAGTAATGATAAAAATTGTTTATGTGAACTCAGTCTACATTATATATGATTAAACATTGTATATTATATTTATTTATTAAACATTATATATTATATTTATTTATATGATTAATATTAACCATATATATATGGTTAAAATTAACAATTCATATCAAATGTCAGAAACGGAAGCATGCGAAAAAACACTCATCAAAAATATCATTCCAGAATTTGAATGTATTTACTTGCTGTTGTTATTGAATGACAGGGCCTGCCACTTTGAATAAACACCTGCAATTCAACCATATACCATTCGTGCAAAATTCGTTTTTCCTAAAAAAAATTTTATGATTTGTTCAAAACATCCTTAATAATTATTTTTGAAAAATACACAAAACATTAGTTGTAAATTTAAATTCATTATGTGAAATAAATTTTGGATCTATGCAAGCTAAATATAGGAATCTGTCGTTGATTGTCTCATAACTTTCTCGTTTTTGCTGTAAAAAATGTTTATATTAAATTGCTGAATTATTATAATTTAAAAACATCTTAATGTATTGAATTGATATTGTAAAATAATATATCTCATTTTAAATTTGTATCACTATAAAATGTGGACGAAATTGGTGGAATGTTACTGGTTTGCACAAAGTGCTATTCAATATTTTATATTTATTGAGTAAAAAAATTTTCTGATATACATTTAAAATCCTTTTATTATTTTCTCTATAATCTGTTATTAAATGTTATAATTTTTGGCCTTTGTTATTAATTTATAACTATTTCTTTTTTAATATTTAGGTTCATTACTATGAAGATGGTAATGTTCAGCTTGTTACATCTAAAGAAGTTAAAGAATCTTTATCAATAACGGTAACATAAAAGCATTCTTATCAATACTTATAGTAATGTATTGTTTTTCAATTTTTTTCTATCAAATTATAATTGCTGATTATTAGTTATATATAGAAAATATTGTTTACTTTATTGTTGCATACTTGCAAAACCTATTTATTCAATGGGGAATAAATTCTCTAATCAATTTATTTCTGTTTTGGTTGCTTCAAAAAATGTTGATTATTATGTAAATAAACTGTAGCTAGATGGTAAAAATATTTGTGGTATTGAGAATTTTTAAATCTTTTTGAAGTGATATTTGAAGTAAATGAACATAAACAAAATTATAAATGCCCCAGATATTTTTAAATAAATCTTAAAGGATATTGGGGATAATTGACAATCATGTTACCAAAGTTTTTGCCTTGGCTTATTTGTGGGTTGAGTAATTTTTAAAGCATCGTCACGCTGTTTTCCATGTCATGAACGTAACAATGAGCAGAAATAAGTGCACAGTTATGGAAAGGTGAGGTTGAGAAATCGAATAAGTATCTAATAATCAGAGTAGGAGATAAAGTTTTTCCTTATGGTACTGAAACTACTATGATTAAAATATTTACCCAATTTGTAAGTGTATCATTTTTTGATTAGTAGATTTGTATGTAATTACGTATATATCACTTTCAAATATGCATATATTGATGAAAAATAGACAAATTTTTGTATAAGAATTTATTATTTGCCTATGAAATATGCTGAAGTTATTGAAATAATTAGGATAGGAGTAATTTATCATTAATATTTAATATTCGTGTGATTTGTAATTTGAATAAAAAACAGTTTTTTACTTGGGGATTTTTAAATATTTCATAATAAAAATAAAAGTATACAATTTATTAAGAAGTTTGGTTTCTAAACATATTTCACTATTATCTATGTAATAAAAGCATTTGCAGATTTCATTCATTATATATGAAAATAATAATCTATTGAATGTTTTTCAGTAATTTTTATTATTTCTTCTATAGCTACTGTTTTGTTGGTATTTAAAAAAAAAAAATTTTTTTTTTTTCTTTTAGACTGAGAATCAAACTGCAATTGAATTCATGCAAATTGTTGAAGAAGCTGAGACAGAATATCAGATGGCAATTTCTGAAAACTATCAAACAATGTCAGATACCACTTTCAAAGCTTTGCGTCGTTTACTTCCGGTAACTAGGACCAAAATAGATTGGGCAAAGATTCTAACCTATAAAAAATTAGGCACTGAACTAAAACATCATTGATAGTAGTGATTTATGATATTCAAAAGTCAACTATTAAACAAAATTATGTAATAGATTTGTACAGTTGGAAGATGTTGCTTTAAAATTGTTTAAATCATGTTCATTCTATGTTATTTTATCGAATATTGTGTTATGATAATTTGCTTGAATAATATTGTGCCTCAAATTTGCATTTAATTATGTTAAGAGTAATCCTCATTTGTAAGGATACAGTGTGCTATTATATTCTTCAATTTTTTTAGTTTATTAGATTATATATATTTTTAATAATGAATTAATTAGGAGCTTCCTATTTTAAATGTGTATCTTTTTGTATGGCATTAATTTATTTCAATGTAAACATTGATGTTTTTACTAAATGACTGTATTAATTAATGAATTTTCAATCATGGATAATCTTCAACTACACATAATAAATTGTTTGAAAATATTGCCAATTAAAGTATTTTGAGTTTTTTAGTGTATTAATTTTCTTTTTTAAAACACACACATAAAGTTTTATTCATTATCAAATTCTTTATTAATTGTTAAAAAAATATTTTTAAGCCCCTTAAAGAAATTTTATTTGGTGTATAGGAGATTTTAATGAATTTATTATTACTGATGAATTTGTAAAGTCAGCATAATTTTTTTTTTTTTTTTTTTTTTTTTTTATTACAACACAATTCGATATTTTCCTCCAGTGATATAAATCTCATACTTCCATATGAGAATAAAAAAAATATCAGCTCTCATCAGGATTGAACATAAAATTTGCTGATTCTACAATTGCTATGCTGTACTTTCTTAATTTTACAGTCAATTTGCTGACAATTTAAAATTAAAGAATTAACATTTTTTGCTAATTACATTAGAAAAGAATAAAAAAAAACTGTTTCATAATTATTCTCATACATTGGGGGGACTCATTCCTAAATGATCACATTGAACTTATACGTAGTAATTTGTTCACTAAGGATGAGAAATAATCATTAGTGACCAAGTATTTACATAAACTCTACATTCAGAATACTTACAAAGGATATCTGATGTATTTCAAAAGAATTGGAGAAAAATAGTAGTTGGGAAATTGGAGGAATATTCTAGGATAAAAACACACACATTAGAATAAAATAAATAAATTCTGTAATATTTCTATGACAATGTTCTATAATTGTATGATTAATGGGAAAAGAAAGAAATTAAGTTGTGAACAGTTACATATAAAAAATTATAGAATACGTGAAAGGTACAATATGAAAATCAAGTATATCAAAAGGTCACACATAAAATATATATTGTGAAAACCTGTGTATATATTCACTGGGGAAATAAAATTAATTTTACTAATTCTAGCATAGATTAACTATCCATATTGGCTAATGGTTTAGAATAACTTGTATATTGAATTAAATGCAGAAACTTTAGTGTTATATTGTGGTTAGAGGGATTTGTTTTTTTAATTTATAAATACATCAAAATATATTTTGTTTCATAGTAAATTTTTTCCCCCGTTTTCCTTTCTGATTGCACATTTTGTTTTGATAATCGGAAGCATTCCATCAGCCTTTTATTATGGATTTGGATTTTTGTGTCGTAAGTATATCTTGCTGTTTCTTAAAATGCATCAAAGACTATTTCTTTTGCAATTTAATTAATAATTATATTTAACAAAGAACAGAACATTTTATATGATAATTACAACAACCTTAATTTTGAAATTGATTTTTAGATTTGTAATTTAGAAGAGAAGATATTTAATGTTTCGTTTCAATTACCCCCATTTTTTATTTTGAGACATATATACACTCAAGAGCCAAAACATTATGATCACCTGTCAATAACGAGTTGGCCCACCTTTGGCGCGCAACACAGCTTCAACCAGCCTTGGCATGGATGCCACAAGTCCTTGGTAGATGGCCGGAGACAGATTGTACCAGATGTTTAAGCAACGGTCACGCAAATCCGAGATATTGCGAATTGGTGGTCTTTGAACTCTGAGCCCAAATGTGTTCTATCGGATTGCGCTCCGGTGAGTTAGGCGGCCAACTGGAATTCAGCATCATGTTCCTGGAACCACTCCAACACAATTTTAGCCTTGTGACAAGGGGCGTTGCCCTGTTGGAACATTCCATTTCCAGCTGGAAAAACAGAGGCCATGTAAGGGTGCAACTGGTCCGCAATGATGTTCAGATACCCTGTAGCATTCATCGTCTGCTCTACCACAACCACGGGTCCCAGAGACGCTCAAGAGAACGTCCCCCAAAGCATAATACCGCCACCACCGGCCTGTGTATGACCTACTGTACATTGAGGGAGCAACTGTTCGCCTGGAAGGCGGCGTATCCTGACACGGCCATCGGCGTGATGAATGACAAACCGTGATTCATCTGACCAGGCAACTCTCTCCCACTGATTCATGGACCAGTCACGATGTTCCCGGGCCCAGCGCAAGCGCAGTTGGCGATGACGCTTTGTCAGCAAAGGCACACGAGTGGGATATCCTACCTATCCCTTACCTATATCCAACAGTGTGCTCCGATACTATTCTACTTGGCCCTGCATTGTATTGGGCTGTCAGCTGAGCCACTGTCTGGCTCCGGTTTTGCTTCACCATGCGAAACAGTCTCCAACGACCTTTTTCTTTGATAGCGTGTGGACGTCGAACACCATGTCGTCTACTGCTGGTTTCACCGTCATTCATCCACTTTGCATAAGTACTAACAACTGTAGATCGCGAACAACCCACGAGTCGTGCAGTTTCGGAAATTACAATCTCCCCTCTATCAAAGTCGCTTAGATCCGCAGCCTTTCCCATCACACACAGAAGTAAGTGAAAGAATGATTCTTCAGACTCTCCAGCAGCAGTTAAATACCACTTCCACCTGATCACGTGCCTTCCACGTCATCCAGGCGAGTTCATTGCAAAATGCAGGGGTGGTCATAATGTTTTGGCTCTTGTATGTATGTATATTAAAGCAGAAGATGCTTCATTTCAGTCTACTTTCATCAAGCTATTCCTCTTGAAAAGTTTGAATGGCTCTATCATTGTCTGGAACCAATCAACTTCTTGCATCTTCATTCCTTCAAATGGAAATGCCCAATTCCTAGAATTGTTTTTTATTAAAATTTATCAATCTTTGAATTTTTACACATACAATAAAATTTACGTAGCCATTTAACAATAGATTTTTTTTTTTTTCAGATTCTATTCAAATTCACCCTTTCCAAACCTATATTCACCTTTCTACTGGCTTAGTTTTTATATTTAAATATGGTAATCTCACTTATACATCAATATAAAGAACCGATATTAAAAACGACATATAGTTGAATATTGATATTTTTTGAGCCTCAAAATTATTTAAAAATGAAATAAAATAACCGACATAATAAAAATGTATGTCTATATATGCATACTATATAATATAATATAATAGATCTATCATATTTATGTCTTTGTATATCTATTTTAAGCTTTGACAACCAAAAACTTTAATTATATAAGAATTATAAAGATTTATATATCTTATTTGCAATTGTCTTCAATGATTCGAATGAATCACTATAGTTATAGAAAATTTGTAAAACTGCTATTGCGCTCGGAGGTTGTTCTACCGATGAATTTTCTTCTCTGCCCTCCTCATTTTTCGAATATCACACTATTTAATATCAGTGATCAATTTTATAGCAGTGAGCTCTACTTTAGCAAGTTGAATGAGAAAAATTCACTTTTGTATGTAAAAATAAATTGTTAGAAAGGTAGGAAATTTATCGCATTTTTTAAAACTAATATAAAGAAAAAAAATACAAAAATGATTAAAAACAAATTTATCGGAGCGAAATTCCAGAAGTTAAAATAATGCGAGTAATTTTGAGTAGCAGGTCAATTTAAAGAACTAATGTTCATCGAAAACTTTATTGTTTCGTTACTTAAAAAGTACAGCATTCAGAAGTTAAATTATGAACAGATAATTGTAATCTTAAGTCCTTTTTCAAGTATCATTATAAGTAATTAAATGAAAAAAACAACTACGTATCTTGACATTTAGATTTTTAGACCTTTAAGATGGAATTGTGCCGAAATTCAGAAGCAATGTATATCCAGATTTTTCGTCTACTGTTAACTGATATATTTCTTAACGCCTTTCATTTCGAAATAAATATTTCTGTATATATGTGAAATATATTTCTGTATATAAATATTTCTATACATATGTGAAGCAATAAAAAAAATATAATCAACTTTGTCAAAGAAGCTTTTTCCTCCGCATTTGCGTATCGTATGGGAGGAAACCCGGAAAACTCCCATAGGGCAGTCCGGCAAGATACTGAACATCACAAAAGTAATCGAGTATTTTGTTTTTTGAAACAGTGTCCACAACAAAGTCGCCAGCAGATTGAACTTCCGCCCTAATGTCCCCCAGCGGCGCGCATTGCCACGAGTCAGGCTACTTAAAATTTTAATTGGTCTAATAATAAAGTAAAAATATAATATTAAATTGCTGACTAAAAAATGAAAATCCTTTGTCAATAATATGCTAGCCTGGCTACAGGGATCGCCCTCTAAATAATTTTATCTTCGATATTTATTACCGAAAACAAATTGCTTTTAAAGATTAATTAATATTAATTAGTATATGTGACTGTTGTTAGCTAATAAATAAAAGTGCGCAAGCCTGTTTGAACAAACATTTTTAGGCTTGAATATATACGAATCGATAAATAAAATCCATTTGGCTCACCACTTTTGTGCTTGGTTACTACAAAAATGGAACCAAATATTAAAAAAATTATGAAATTATTGTAATATCATTAAATTCTTTATTATTGTTATTATTATTTTTATAATATATCGAAATACATGCACGTTAGAAAATTTGCGAGGTTTCTATGCGGCGCACGGCTAAATTACAATGAGTATATGCGGTCTTCATAAATCTGTGCATACTTGTTTAAAATTTGCTAAACATCGAAATCAAAATGTGCTCATTTTTGTGAATCGTAAAAGCATTGTTTTTAGATTTTCTTATGATTATTATTTTTTTAATTTTTTGCTAAAAACTGAATTTCTATTATTCTTCCAATAGATTACTTTAAGTATATTAATTTTTTCCGTTGTTTCTTATTGTAAGTCAAATTATTGTACAAAAAAAAAACTAAACTTTTTAAATTTAGCAAGAAATCGCTAGCAGATGATGGATCTATACAACATCTCGACTTCAACTGATTTGAAGTAGTTGAAGTTATCAATAAAATCCCAAATAAATAAATCTATGTCAATTTCTTTTGAAGTAACATAACACATGAAAAGAAAAACTTTTATATCTCTTTGTGAAACAGTTTTACCATAAAATATAAGTAAAAATAAAAAGAATTTACCCCGGGCAGAAAACTTTAAAAATAGAACACTAAATTTTGTTCCCAGTGTATTTTTTTCTCCTTCGTTAGCGGCAATACCAATAAAGAACAAGTAACCGGTACTATTTTTGTACAAGTGAGGGGATTTCCTTTCTTTTTGCAAATCTTGCTGCTTTCCGTAATTGTTTCAAATATAACCAGTTTTAATTCTTTAATAATTAATGATCAGACCTATGTAAAACATTAAAAATTGAAAGAATATTTTTATTACATATCCTTTATTTTTTACTATCAAGATTTGAAAATATTAATACAGAATATTTAATATTCTGTATAAATATCTTGTATAATTACTTTGCAACGCAATATATATAATACAACACAATTATTAATATTGTCGTGTAATAATGTTGCAACTATTTCAAAATTACCTTTCTTTAATTTATGATACTGGATCCGTATTGTAACATTAAATCAAAATGTTAGCACTGCTTTTTTTATTTCAATTAAATATCAATTCAATTATAAAATAGAAAAGCATTAAATAATAATAACATTAAATTGCAACGCAATTATATATAATTCATTGAATCACTAAATTTCATTAAGATTAATTAACTTCAATTTACTTGTATTTAATGGATTCTTATTGTATTAATTTCAAAAGCATATACAATTTATTCTCTCATCGCAACTATTTTATGATTACCATTCTCACTACAACCTAGTGCCAATTCACGAAACAATATCTGCAGACATATTGAATTTTCAACCCCATACCACATAATTATTATCGTTTTCCTTTCCTGGAAAAGACATGGAGCATATAGAGATAATTTGGATCTCTATTCCTCATACTGTACTACAACAATGCATTAAACGTTAATATCATCATTGGCTCAACAGCCTAGTGTGGGCCAAGGCCGTCTACCTACTGGCAGATTTCGAGACGAGAGATGTTTTTTCTTTTTTACGGGGTAGAGTTGTCAGCTTTATGCCCTACAGTCATGTTAGATCGGAATCTATGGGCTTAAAGTGGATTCCGAACCACTGCAAACATCCATGGCACCGCCGGGACTCTAACCCGAAACCTGTGGTACGGAGCGCTAGCCCCTCGGCTATTCAGGCCCAAACATTAATATATTAACAATAATTTTAAATACATAGCCTAATATACAATATTAATATCAATATAATTATATATTACACTTTTAAGTGAGCTAAAATGGAAATAATTAACCAATAGTTGAAGAAACAAATTAGACGCCGAAAGTGACTTAAAACAAATAATCACGTAAAGGTACTTATAACTTATTAATACATAATCAATTAAAAAAATTACTTACTTGCATCATCAATAATTTTCAACAATTATAGTGGTACAAGAAATGATAATAATATATAAATAAAATATACATTTCCAAAACAAAATGAAATAAAATCTGAAATTATTAAAATTAAATAAAAGCACTGAATTTATTATTGTGATAAGTTATGTTTCTTATAAAATCATGTATGATTAACACGAAAAATACATTTTAAATATATTTCATAGAAAAGGAATTTATTTAATTTATTATATATTTATATATAAGAATCGAAAAATGAATTGTTATTATTGTTTAACTTTAATATTTTTGTTAACTTTTATTGCTATTATTGTTAATTTTTATTGTTTAACTAAACTACTGTTTTACTTTATTTATTAGTATTTTTTTGAGGCTTCAAAGTACTTTTAAAGATTTGGAGCCCGACTCGTGACTCAGTGGCAACGTGTGCCGCTGGTGAGCATTAGAGCTGAGGTTCAGTCCGCTGGCGACTTTGTCGTAGACACAGTTTCAAAAAACGGAGAGACTCGATGGCGTTTGTGATGTTCAGCATCTTGCCTCGTTAGTCGGACTACATGGTGAGAGTTTTCCGGGTACGATACGCAAATGCATATACGATAATAAACGCATGCGCAAATGCGTATGCGTTTTTGTCCCATACGATAAGCAAATGTAGGTTATTCCCCTTAAACCCTCCTTCTTCAGCGACACCGAGCCAAGTCAGAATTCTACCTACGGGAGCTCCATCACAACAGAAGTTGCCCTCCCCCTTCCATGAGAACACAAGGGTTCATGAACTTGGTCTAGATGTTGCTGTCGACCAAGTGGAATAAGAAATAACAACAACCACAAAAATTCGGAAATTCTCCTAAAACACTTCATATTATAATAAAAAGTAAGGACTGAAATAATAATAATATAATAATTAACACAGATCTTTTCGAAGCTTATTTTTTTAAAACTTTTAGACTTTAAATCGACAGCATAAATAGAAAAACTTAAAAATGCAAACCCAAAGAAAAGTTTTCAGGTTAGTGCAACACTTCCTTTCACGGATGAATATCTAGTTTCCTAATAAGGCTAAGGGTTGGGTTCCGTCCTTCCTTCAGGCTTGGCTCAGCAAAGAGTGAAAAATGATATTCTTTGTTTCTGTCCTTCTGGCTTTATTAGTCTGGTTTATTTTGTTACCTTCAGCATAAAGCAAAATAGTAATGGGTGATTTGTCTCTTTTAAATTTTCAGGTTGCTTAATTACATTTTTTAAAAGATTTGCATTGTAAGATCCTAATGAAAGAACAATGTTATATCGTGGCGCCATCTATTTTTTACTAAATGAATTAATAAGATAAAATAATTTGTTGGCGAGTACTTTTTTTATACTACTGTGTCCAAAAAGTAAGACCAATTTTCAATTTAAAATTCCCGGAGCGTATGGAGTTTCAATTTGTTTTTTTCTTTTTAGGTTGCTGGCACTGTCCTTGACATCTGTGTGAAATTTGACGTCAAAATATTCATTAGTGCTTGAGTTATGCTTGGCTTTGTGAGTCGCTAAAACTAATTCCGCCGCATATATTAAACAACAAATAAATTTTAAAATTCCATTCCATTTCTAATATTCTTTTTAAATTGTATGTATATATAATCGTTAAATTAATTTAGTATCAAATCTCATTGGCTCTAACTGATTCGGTTTGAGTTCGATTCGAATCATACGGCTAACCAGTAAAATCAGTTGTCCTTATATCTAGTACATTTGATTTTTTTCATCAAGTTACAGAAAGCAAAACATTTTAAAATGAATGATACCATGTAATGATTCGTTCCACTTATACGGATCATACTGATTCGACATGTTACTAAAGCAAAGTGTCGTTACCGAGTAATGAGTTCATCGCTGTACGTACCTCCAACTTTTATTTTCCCTAGTTCAATTGCATTCATCATTCTATAACCATTTTGCGGACAATGCTGTTTATGGTTAAATAACTTTTCAATTGCTCAAACAAGTTCACCGAAGGTCGTGCACGTCGTAAACTTATTATCTGAGTAACAAGACTGGTTTCTTTCATACTGAAAGTGACCAAATAAGCGCATCTGGTATCGGGGCCAGCGAGATGAATCAGTCGTCTAGGTGAGCGCGATGAATGGAAAATCTCGTTGGCATACGCCTTTCACATTTGAAAAGTTTCTCAACTTTTACAAGTGAGAGTCTTTTCGTACTTATCGTTACTGAGCGATCGTGGGAAATCTTGAGTTTTACCATAAAATACGATAGTTTTGGTTTGTCGCTCTGCGGTCAACTTGTGCACACGTTAGGCTAAACAGACCGGGACCTACAGTTTAAAGTAGATTCCGAACCACTACAAACATCCATGGCACCGCTGAGACTGGAACCCGAAACCCGTCGTACCGAGAGCCAGAGCGCTAGCCACTCGGCCCCGTAAAATATGATAGAGACATTACATCATGGAAATATTTTAGAGGTGGGGGGAGGGGAGGGGGGATTTCGAGGGGCTAGCGCTCGGTACCACAGATTTTGGGCTCGAGTCCCAGGGGTGCCATGGATGTTTGTAGCGGTTTGGAATCCACTTTAAACAGTAGTTCCCATTCTAACAGGATCGTGGAGTGTTGCGGGGGTATTGTTACTCCGCGTCCGTAGCTTATCTTCAAGCTACACGCACCTCCTGGGTAGTGCTGAGTAAGTAACGTCGGTGCAGCTCTTGCCTTAAGGTATAAAAGACGCTTGCCGTAAGGCATGTTTTTATTTCTCTTTTTTTCCCCGCCTCATTCCAGTACCTAAGGCTATGTAGCGCCCAACTCGTGGCGACGTGAGCCGCTGACGAGCATTAGGGTTGAGGTTTACTGATATATATTACACTATTACTGATTACTTATACTGACATTTCAAAAAACGAGGAGACTCGAGGGCGTTTGTGATGTTCAGCATCTTGTGTCTTTAATAGAACTACCTGGTGGGAATTTTTTGGGTGTTCCTCCATACGATACGCAAATGTGGGTTATTACCCCCTAAAAGTCCTCCCAGAAGGAACTGCCTGCTTCTTCAGCGACACGGAGCCAAGTAAAGCTTCTAACTACGGGTGCTCCATCACAATAGAAGCTGCCCCTTTCCCTCCATCCATGAGTAGATTACTCATGTGATATCCGTCCCGCACTGCAGGATACTGAGGATTAGACACAACAGCAGGCTATGTAGCTCTCTACTAATTAGAAAGGTGAGGTGCCTCATGTATACTACGAACAGTCCACCGACAGGTGTTGAGGGGAGGATAGTGTCTTCCGCGAATTTTTTTGCGATTTACGTGTTGTTAAGGAGGAAACTTGGAAAATTCCCGCCAGGTATCTGACTATCAATGCGAGATGCTTTACACACATTGATACAATCGCCATCGAATCTCCTCGTTTCCGAAAGCAGTGACTATAATAAGCGGATAATGTGTATCAGTAGATGAAGCAACTATTTTATATTTGGATCTACCTATCTGAGTTTAAATGTGCGGCATTAAAAGTAAAAAAAAAAAAAAAAAAAGTAAATAAATAAAAAAAAAAAACTTTCATCAAAATATCATACAGTTGGGGTTTTTTTTTTTTTTTTTTTTTTTTTTGCTTTTGTTTATTCCGATTTCTAATTTGTTTAAATTTGTGAAAAATTTTACTATGTTTGTAACAACTTTTTTCTCAAATCATTTTATTTAAAACTTTTACAGTTTACTTTTTAAAAAATTATTTCCATATTTTTTTTCCTGAACAACAGATTTATATCTGCTATCAATGCTGAGAATGTTTCCCCTTGGAAAAATGGTGTGTTTTCATCTCTAAAAAAAAATCTCGTGGAAAATAATGGAGGTGGTTCAATTTCACGAAGAAAAAAATTATAAAACATTTTTGTTATGCGACAAACCATAGTTGAGGAATTTTTTTTTTATAATGCAGCTAGCAAACACTTAGACGGCTCTCTTGGATCCCATAAGGCAAACGCTGCACAGACGTTACTCACTTTTCATTACCCAGGGGGCTCGTGTAAGCCACGGACGCGGAGTAACAATGCCCCCACAACGCTCATATTAGACAGGGACCTACGGTTTAAAGTGGATTCCGAACCACTACAAACATCCATGGCAACGCCGGGACTCGAACCCGAAACCTGTGGTACCGAGAGCCAGAGCGCTAGCCACTCGGCCATTCAGGCCCTTAGTAGAGGAAATTAAAATTATTAAAAATTATCCGGTTCTTTAGCTGAAGTTTTAAAAATTTAATGTTCCTCATCAAGTATACGGTAACCATAAAAATTGGCATAGTGATTTTTAAAGTGATTTTTTTTGCGGAAATGGGGGAAAAAAAATTTATTCCACAAGTTTTAAGAAGTGATTCTTTAAATAGCATATTGCGCATAATAACTCCTTTGGTTAAAAATAGCCCCAGTCTACTATTTTTGGCAAATGACAATTGTATTGAACAGTTTCATTCAATAGTCGCAAAAGTTTTTAATGGCGAAAGAAGTAATTTTTCACTTCACCATAGTTACAAAGCACGGGTGTAAATGGCATTTGATGACAAAAAATTTATAATTCAAGCAATTGTAAGTACACAAAATTAAACGTCAAGCGAGGAGAAATTGCTGTTCTTAAGCCATTGCCGTAAAAGCATATTCGTAAAAACGGATTCTAAAAATATTAAAATAATATAATTTGAATGTAGAAGAATATTTATATTTATTAAAAAAAATAATAATTCATTTCATCTCTTCTCCTAGCTAAAAAAAGAAAAAGCGCAAAAGATTTAAAACAACCGGTTTTGGGGCAATTTATTACTGACTGGATAATACGACCTGTGTGTTGACTATTTTTTTATGAATGTTGTCATTGACGCTAGATGATGCAACCGCGTTGAATGAATAACTGTATATGGTACAGGGCCAACAGAGTAGAAAAAAAAAGCAATGTCAACAATGTAAGTTTGACGGCGAAAGCGGTGGCTCTTAAGAGAAATGTTTGTTGATAGTAAAATAAAGTACTATATATTATTAGTTTTGAAATATAATAATTAGTAGTATCAAGTTTTTAAGATAATATGTGAAGCGTAATTAAAAATATTTTATTCATGTTTAATACAAAAAATCAGTGTTGTGTATAATTAAAGAATTAATTTTTCACTTTACCATAGCAACAAAGCACGGGAATAAATGGCATTTGTTCACAAAAAATTTATAATTCAAGCTATTATAAGTACACATAATTAAATGACAATGGAGGAGAATTCGCTGACAGAAAAAAGGGTTCTTGTGTCATTACAGTAAAAGTATATTCGTGAAAACGGATTCTCAAAATATTATGGCTTGAATGTAGAAAAATATTTATATTTAATTAAAAAAAATAATAATAATTAATTTCATGTCGTCACCTAGCTAAAAAAAGAAAAAGCGCAAAAGATTTAAAAAAAAAAAAAAGCAATGTCAACAATGTCAGTTTGACAGTGAAAGCGGTGGCTCTTAAGAGAAATGTTTGTTGATAGTAAAATAAAGTACCATTATTAATTTTAAAATGTAATAACTAGTAGTAGCAGGTTTTTAAGATAATATGTGAAAAAATAATTAAAAGCATAAATAAAAATGTTTCATTAACATTTTAGAATATATTTTCAGTACAAAAAATTCAGCGTTGTGTATTATTCGTTGTTGTTGTTGTTTCTTATCCCACTTGGCTGGCCAAGCCCACGAGCCCATATGGACTCATGATTGAAGGGGAAGGAAGCAGCTTCTGTTCTGATGGAGCACCCGTAGGTAGAAGCCTGACTTTTGCTCCGTGACGCTCTTACAGTCATAGAAGACCGGGACCTACGGCTTAAAGTGGATTCCGAACCACTACAAACATCCATGGCACCGCCGGGATTCGAACCCAAAACCTGTGGCACCGAGCGCCAGAGCACTAGACACTCGGCCATTCAGGTCCCAAATTTGCCAACGGCACGCAGTGTTCCCAGGTGGTCACCCACCCAAGTACTGACCGCGCCCAATGATGCTTGACTTCGGTGATCTAACGAGAACTGGTATATTCAGCATGGTACGGCCGTTGGCCTGTATTATTCGTAAATCCAAATAATGGATATTTAGCTAATGCTCCCGATAGGTTGATAGATGACAATGGAATAATTGATTGTAAGAAATAACACTGTATAACATAACTGATTAAGCCATCAAAAATGAAAATAATTAATTTATGGATAATATAAATACTTAGAAGGATGGTATTGAATAAAAAAATATCATAATTTATTCTATATTCTAGACCAACTATCCCCAACACACACAAAAAAACATTTTAAAATTTTTTATTTAAGATGCAGAAGATAAAAAAAAAGTTTGGATCAAAATTTTGGAGAGAGAAAATGGTGCGTCTAATCGTCAGTTCTGCAGTGCAGGGCTCACATCCCATGAGTAATCTACTCATGGATGTTCTCAAAAAAGGTAAAAAATCCAAATTAGCCTCTTTATAATTATTTATCTAAAAGAAATATCTTTTAAGGTCTGCACTTTTTCAGAAAGGTTAGGATTTTTATTATTATTATTATGTATTTATTATTATTAGCATGTAAGTAGTTATAATAATTCGGCAACTTGGCGTAGAATTATTACGAGATGTTTGATTTAGAAAGTGTAGGAAACTGAATGAAATTGTTTTATTTGTATGAGTTATTAATTCAGGTTTAAGTTTATTAAACAGGGTTTAATTTTTTTTAACCAGGTTTTTAATTTTTAGGTGATATTAAACATTATCAGTTGGTAGCTATAACAGTTTATTTCGGTTCAGCAACACAAATAATCGAGAACAAAATTATTCGAGAATCCTATTTTATTTTACTTTTAAAAGTCATATATGTTTTCTATTTTAATAAAATTCATGTTGAAATGTGGTATATGTCTTTAGAATAAAAAATTTAATCTTCAAAGTAACGCAATAATTTCTTCTTTTTCGATTTATATTATACTACTGTGTCCAAAAAGTAAGACCAATTTTCAATTTAAATTTCCCCGGCATATGGTATTTCCATTTTCTTCTTCTTTTTTACGTTGTTGGCACTGTTCTTGATAACTGTGTGAAATTTGACGTCAAAATATTCATGTTTGAGTTACGTTCAGCTTTGTGAGACGCTAAAACTGATTCCGGCGATTTTTGAAATGCCTGAATTAATTGAGTAAGGAACTTGCATTAAATTTTGATTGCGGAAACGTATAGGATGTTGCAGAAGGCTTTCGGTGAGCATACCTATATCAGAAAGAAATGTTTAGAAGTGGTGAAAACAGTTCAAAGAAGGCAGATAATGCGCTGAAGATGAAGAGCTCCCTTGTCGACCACCAACCTCAACAGACGAAGCTCACATCCAAAAAATTAAAGATTTGGTGCTTGCAAACCATCGATTTACAATTAGAGACCTTGCTGATGATGTTGGAATTTCAAAAGGATCGGTCAATTCCATTTTGGGCTTCAAACGCGTTAAATCTCGATTGGTACCGAAAATACTGAATGTGCCAGGTCACACTGCATTGATTCTTTGCGAAAAATGAAACCCATATCGTTCCACAACCACCGTATTCACCTGATTTAGCATCGTGCTACTTCTCGCTATTCCCTAAATTCAAAAGACTACTCCGGGGACAGTTTTAACATCTTACAAAACTAAGCGTAACTCAAGCATTAATGAATATTTTGATGTAAAATTTCAGGCAGATGTCAAGGACAGTGGCGACAACCTAAAAAAAATAAAAAAAAAAAAATAACATATGCCCGGGAAATTTAAATTGAAAACTGGTCTTACTTTTTGAACACAGTAGTATGTCTGTAGAATAAAAAAAATTAATCTTCAAAGTAACGCAATAATTTCTTCTTTTTCGATTTATATTATATTATTTGACAATGACTTCATTAAATCAGTTTAGGTTAAGTTTTCTCTACCCACTCTCATGCGTGGGTATGCTATCAAGAAGAAAATTCTGTAAGTAATTCTGTAAGAATAATTTTTTTATGTATGAAAACCAAACCTTTATTTTTTCCTGCCATACTTCTGGCTCCATCAGTTGCTATTGAAACGATTTTATTTAAATCGATCTTATTGTCTTCAAGGCATTCTTGCACGGCATTCGCTATATCTTCCCCTCTAGTGTGTCCCGAGAGCGGTAGCAATCCTAGAAGTTCTTTTGGACCTTGGGAAGACATATACCTGACAAAAAGGGCAATTTGTGCCGTGTCTTTTATGTCGCAAGACTCATCTACAGCAAGTGATAAGGCAGAAGAAAGTTGAATATCTTCCACCAGCAAATATGTTACATTTGAAGACATTTCTATCTTGTACTGTTTTAGCGGATAGTGGCAAATCTTGGATTTTTTTTCAAGATTTCTGGTTTGTTTTTGAAATCATGAAACAGTTCTTCACATTCCTCGTTAATCGATTCAGAACGATTTTTAAATGTTTTTTTTTTATATAAAATAAATAACATTTGCGTATGGAACTAAAGAGCCGCAGGTTGCCGACCCCTGGCTTAGGATCACGAATTTCAAAATATCAAAATCATTATTTTGAGAATGGTTTAGAATTTCTTTTTTACCTACTATAGTACAATTTCCTAATGGAAACATTTTAAAAATTCTAAACTTTTATTCGAAAGTGAATGATATACTATTAATATATTGATATTTTCTAAGCAGCATAATAATATATTGAAAATAAATAAATAAATATAAAGAAAGAAAGGGGGGGAAAAAATGGAAGCGAGTTTTTGCAGAATTATTCGACTGAATTGGAAAATTATGATATGCTTGTTTTAATATTAAGTAAACATATCACAATTTTCAGTTTTAATCCAATATATTATTTGACTCAAAAATGCAGACAATTTAATTTCGTATTAATTTGTATTCTTGTCGCTTTAGTATAAGTCAGAAAAGTGGGTTTACTTCATATCGACGATGAGCTTACTAACACGTATTTTTCTGAAATCATTTAAATGAAATAAGAGTACTTCTGGCAGTTATTGTGCTAAACTTTCTGTCTACTACTCATTGGGATTTATTTTTGTTTTAATTTCCATCTATTTGAAAACTTAAATTTTATTTTTGTAATAAGAAAATTTAGTATACAAAACAGACAATTATTATACCTACAGAACGGACACGGGAATAAAACAGCTATATTGTAAAATAAATTATATTATAAACTAAAACTTATTTTACAAAATATTAAAAGTAACAAATAAAACGAAAATAAATTATAGTTTAAATAAACTAAAACACACGCTTTTAGAGTTATTCAAACTAAAAAGTAAAAAATAATTGTTAACATAAGAATAAAATGACTGACGAGAAAATGAATGTCACTGTTCTAAAAGCGTGGGGTGTTTTGTATGACATTTTAAAACTAACTCTGCATTGCGGAATGAAGCTAGTGAAAAGTTATAAAGATTGATATCGAGCACCCCACGCTTTTAGAACAGTGACATTAATTTTCTCGTCAGTAATTTTAAATGTTAACAATTATTTTTTACTTTGATTAACTCTAAAAGCGTGTTTTACAACTATAATATTTAAATGAGGTCCCCGTACGGAGGACTGGAACGATAGTTCTTACAATAATTTAATTGTGAGTAAAACAAAGGCTAAATGCGAATATGTCGAGCCAGCCAGGATTCGAACAGGGAATCTCCTGATCCGTAGTCAGGCGCGTTATCCGTTGTGCCACTGTCCCACGTAGGTTTAAATGTCTTAGGTACTTTCATTCTACATGGGTTAAATTGCTCTTCATAAGTTCACTAATCCTGGTGATCCTAATCATGATGAGATAATAAACTTATCAAAATATTTTATTGTAGTCGGTCCTTGACAAGTTTACAACGTTTAAATTAAATCTGATCGCTTAAAGTAGGGCAAAATCGAGCCCAAAGAGTCAGTTACAAACAAACATACAGATGAAACTAATAAAAGCGTATTAATGAATCCCAATCCTCATCATATTTTCCGCATATTCCTCGGATCTCGGTTTACAAACTAAGTCAGATACATTGAATATCAATCATTGCTCTAGCGCATTACAAGGTTAATTGTTAATTAAAAATGTGTATTATTTTTACATTCGAAAAATTATATGCTGAAATTAATATTGAACTTCTAAATAAATAACATTTATATAAGAAACATGCTTATTGAAAATATCTTCAAAATTCTTCAATTTACATTACTGGAATGTTAAAATACTTCATAAAGTATAAGGGTAAAATTGACAAGTTTTATCTCAAACACCAAATATTTAAAAACTCTTTTTATTAATTATTAATAAATCGATATAGATGTCACGGATATTTCTTAATACGAATTGCAGTAATTTTCTTTAAATAGCATGTAACTTTTCAGGGTATAAATCTCATGCAATAAAATAAAAATCTTTATTATAAACTAACTACAAATACCTTATTGTAATAATTATACTAATAAATTGAGGAATTACTTAAAAGATTAAAAAAGATTTACTAAAATGAGGATTACTTACCTTACAATCAATTATAATTATATTTAAACAATTTGAATAATAAGGGAGATGTTTAAATATTGGTAGAAGATGCTAACTCTGCATAAGTTCGTTCCAAATTGAGGTGACATTAGGGATCAACGCTGATTTCCCATTGTAGATTAGTCAACACGCTTAGAAGATTCATGCAATAACGCGGAAATAGCTCGGAATTAGAATGAAAAATAAATAAACCATTTTAATCCTAACTTACAGAACTAGTATAAGGATTGGCACTTAGAACGACAAGTTCAACAGCATTTAGATTTTTAAAAATAGCCGAGAAACTGAAAATACTAACCCTACATTTATAGATGTTAACACACTAACGACTACCATAATCTATCATTACAACTAATGATTGATTACTAGTAACTAACACTACCATTTATTTTTCCACGATAAAATATTCTAAAAGATTGGAAAATCAGGATGAAAGAAATTTCGGTGTCTATCTATAAAAATGTCCACACCTTTCCTGAAAGAAGATTGGACACCTTTTTCGGAAATCTGAAAAAGTTATTCCTTAATATCACTAGCCCTGACACTTAGCACTTATTTTTTTTAAGTTGTAGGAGAAAATAATTTTCAACCTACACTTGTCAACCCACAGATGATCTTATATTTATAAGCTCATAAGTTTGACATGATGTTAACCAACTAGTTGTGGAAGGATATTGTTTTCAAGATTGTACATGCACTATTCAGATGAATTTTGTGAATCAACTATGAATCTCCTTAGTTTTAAAACGTTTTCAATAACGGGTGAATTATTTTTATTTTTTTAAATTGCTATTAATAATTATTTAAAAATGTGAATGCTGTAATATTACAAAAAAATTAACATGTCTTTAAATAAAAAATAAAATATGGAATAAAACTTTGATCACACTTGTTGTTTTCTGAAATTTACTATCTTTCAATACGATTCACTAATGTCTTAATACTTAGTATAAGCTTTCAAATTCATACATATATAGTTCAAGATTCTAAGGAATCCGCTAAATTATTAAGGGCCACATACATATCTTGTGATTTATGGAAAGGCCATAAAACAATACATTGAAAGTTTAATATATTATTTGTTCCATTTCTACTTATATGTTCTAAGGTTGGTTTGTGCCTCTACGGTCATATTTTTGCAAGCTTTGGGCTAATTAGACAGGGATCTACAGTTTAAAGTGGATTTTGAACCACTAACAAACATACATGCATGCCTCTCCAGGATTCGAGCCTTAAATCTGTGATATCAAACGCCAGAGATCCAGCCAATTGGCCATCTATTTCTACTTATCGTACATTGTTATAAAGAAAAAATAAAAAGGAAATGAATGACATTATCTAATATTTAATAATGAAATAGTAAAACGTTAAATTACCGAATTAGTTCTATAATATTTTCTGCGTGTGCTGTTTAAGAATCTTTTAGAAATTCCCAGAATGACGAAATCCAAAACATTTTAAAATTAGATTCAAAAGCATATAAATTATATTACTTATTTTTGTCTAGTTTATTTTAAGAAAATATTTTAGATTTCATTTTAAATTTAATATTTACAAGAGTTGAGCAGTTCAGTTAGTATATTAGCATATAAAGGGAAATTCAAAATGAGTATTTTGATAGCAATTGACAATTTTTTAAATTTATTTATGGTAAGGCATTAATTTTGTCATATGCTTTATCATTAATAACTATGGCAAATAAGTGAGTTTGGAATTTTAAAGAAAATGGTAGCAATGCTTTAATTGACTGCAAAGATTAATTAACGAGCTATTGTTTAGATTCGGCGTGTTAGAAATACAGGGACAACAAGTTCTATTAATATTCGAATTTCAAGAAACTTATTGACGAATTTAGCAGCCCTTTTACTGATTTAAGCAAATCATAAATAAATGCATCAATTTTCTCTATCCAAAAGGCATCAACTAATGTTAACAAAAATTGAATAATTTGTAATGCGATATTGTTTTAACGAAATAATTAATTTACTGTTATTTTAACTTTTCATACAAAAACTTTTAAAGCTTATAGCATTCACTTCAACATGAAAAAATATTTTGCTCACATTTTAAGCAGTTCCGAAAGATTATATTTGAGTGCATAGCTGTTTTCTACAATAAAAATTAATAAATCTCAATATTTGTTCAAGGCTAACAGATGAACATATTCAGCCAATTTCCAACATCAATGTAACTGTTTTGACACCAAACATCCATGACATCATGAAGCAGATGAAATGTCAAGTATCTTGATTATCAAAATCGTATGTTGCATTTTTTTAAAAAAAACATTATGAATTGATGTGATCCTAATTTTGATGATATACTTTAGAAATTAAATGAGGTTTTTTTTTTTAATAAAATTAGTATTTATTTATATCATAGTCCTGTGATTTACAATGAAAGAAAATTTCCTTTCATAAGGATGCGTTTGACATCCCTGCAGTTTAGATGTTGCCCATATGATAAAGGGGAGCTACCTAGAACATGTGTATGTGTATATAAACTTTACAATTTTCTTCTTTGTGCCCAATTTTACCTTTATTTCAATAAAGTTATTGCTATTTGTAATAGAAGCAATAATTTTGACTTACCTTGGACTATATTTCCTGTTCAGAAAGTAATTTGATGATCTTTTCAAAGGTCTAAAAAACATTGGAATAGAACAGTTGTCTCTCTTACTTTCACATTATTAACGATTAAAAAGGCAGGGTGCAAGATTAAATGACAATTTTACTAAAGTGATATGCAGAAATTCTCCAACAATAAATTTTAAATCTTCACAGTGAATGTGTTAACTGTGCATGCTTTTAACAAGTCAATTTAATTTAAGAATCAGCATTGCAAATACTACTTATCGGATAAAATAAAGACAATGATTCCCAAAAATATGGGAAACAAATATTACGAAATTGTCATATGTTTATTTTTGCTTTCAATTCAAATTTAATACCACTTGCAATTTATTTATACACCTACTTTTGTCAATTGCTGTAATAAAAATTAAGTGTAACTCAAAAATCAATGTAAAAGGAGGAAACAGTGTCTTAATATTAGTTTGATTCCATATAACAGAATTTATGTTCAACTATACCTCTGATAGTTAAATATTATAATTGTTATTAATTATATTCCAGATTTTTTTTTATTTTTTATATAATGTTAAATTATATCTCTTTCTCATGATCCTTTTATACAGAATTCGTAATTTTCATATTGATTTATAATTTACATTTCGAAAAAATTATGCATATTTTTTCCATATATTAAGGCAATCACATAACAATTAAAAAATTAATGAAAATTCTGTTCCTGTATCAAATTATTTAAATAATTGTTCTCTTTTTTGATTCAAGACTAATTTGTATTATTAACACATTTTGTTAGCATAATCTGAATTATTAACATTACACTTTTAATATGATTAAGTAATAACACATAGTGTTCCCATACGTATGAATATTTACATTTTGCAATTCGTACTAACCTAATTTTATTTATTAGTTTTTATGTCCATCTTCAACTGAAGATGGGGGGAAGCCTAGTCAATCAGAAAAATCAATTGGTTAAAATAAAATAAGAATATCTCCAACATGGTATATTTGCTTAAAGGAATTTTTAAAAAGTAATAAAAATAAATAATCCAAATAAAAAAATATTGCCTATTAGTATAAGAGATAATATTTAACAATATATAAAATGTAGAAAAATAAATTTAACCATACAATTATTTAGAGCTATTATGAAAATAAGTTGTCTTTTTAAGTGCAAAACAAGTAAATAAATCAAAATAAAATAAACCTAAAAATAAAGTAAAATATTTTATTACAAATAAATATTGCATCAAAATATTAAACTGAATTTTTCATATAATGACACTGCAACTTTCAAATGATAACTTAGTTTGTTTTCAAAAGCAATATATAATTTGTTTTAAATGATAAATAAAATCACAGAAATTTGCAACTCCCATATTACTATATTACTTAAAACATTTTTAATAAATTAAATTTGAAATAAAAATTAACAAGAAAAAAATATTCATACATATATAACAATAGATAAAAAATGATTTGGTATAATCACAAGGGACATGAAAAATTAACAATTTTAACGTATATAATAAAATCTATTGATTACAATTTTGATAATGAACAGAATTTTAGCATAATATTTATGAAGAAAATAGGGGTAAAGTTAGAAATATAGAAATTTATATTTGATAATAATAGAGACAAAAAGTAGCATAATATTACAGCCATACCTTGAATTATTTGTTGAGAACCAAAAGTCAATTTTTAAAATGTACTGTTTTCATTACATCTTATGGACATATGACATTATACCCCACAATGAAGCAACCTCAATTTATAGAAAGGAAATAAATATATTCTTTTTCAAGACAATATATATATAAAATTATGGTAGTGTAAATAATAATACTTTTAAGAAAGTTGACAGTTCCTTAATTACAATGTTTAATTTCTTAATAACGTATAAATTTACAAGACTATTAACTTAAACTTGATATATTATTTCTAGAGGACTTTTATAGGATGATTTATAACATTGTCATGATATAAATACATTTATGGAAATAATAGTTTGAATTAGGTGTTATTTGTCAGCTGTTTTCTTTAGAATATTATTCATTTTGATTAAATTAAGATATTCTGAAGATTTCTTTTCATTTAATTTCTTATATTTCCTTTTTATACAATTTCTTGCAAGTTCTAAATAATAATAATAAAAAAGACCCATTGGCAAAGGTAAATATAACACAGTTAAATAAATAGCTGACTAAAAGTTAATGAATGTTGCCCTTTTGTAGTTTGATATTAAAATTAGCCACAAAGAAGTTTCATCTCGACAGTCTCGCAAGTTAAGACATAACTATTTACAATGCTTCTCTTTGAAGCTTACAATGTGCTAACAAAGTGGTTCTCAAACTTTTGTTTTACACCTCCCATAACAGTGAAAAATTTCATTGCTTCTCTTTATGGTCTTAGCTTTTTTCATGATTAAATATCATAGAAGCTTTAAAGGTTTAGTCATTTTATTTTAATTTAATATTATATCAATAGTAAAATCAAAATTAAAGTAATAAACTTATTATAAAATACAAATTAAGTATTAAGATTATTACTTACAGTTACAGTGAATGAATTTAATTGAAATTACAAGTTTTAAAGAATTTTTCATCTTGCGTATAATTAAGAAAAGATTTCACTGAATTATGAAAAAATATTAAAATTCTACATTTTATTTGATAGTAGTCAAATAAAACAAACCTAAGGACACAAAAATAAACTGTTCTATACAGAATTTTGATTTTTATATTTAAAATCAGAAATTCATTACAAGCAAAGACTAATTATTTGATGAACTTCAAAATTACAAATAATTAGTCTTTGATTGTAATGAATTTCCGATTTTAAATATAAAAATCAAAATTCTTTATACAATGGTTAAAATAGAACACAATACAATTGTTAATAATTAAAGTTTGTATCCATCAAAAGTTTTTTCATACTTTATTTTATTGATTTTTCATTAACTTAAGACAACATATCAATATTCCCTTCTTTTGGGAAATGTACACCATACTTTGAGAACCACTGTCTTGGTATGAAAATACATATATGAGATTTTTGAAGTGGTAAGTACATTAAATTATGATTAAAAAATTATGAAATAAATTTTTACTTACATAACATTTAAAAAAATTAGCATTGTTTTACAGGTTAATAAAATATTTTTTATAATAACATTAAAATGTTTTAGTTAAGAATTAGAATAAATAATTATTTTAGTAATACATAAAAAACATTTTTTAAAAAAAAAATTTAGATATTAAATTATTTAGACTTAAAAGAATAGAATAACTAAAAAATAACTATTTTTTTTTATAATTGAAGGGAATATTACAAATTATTAATAGTTTTTAATGTCTCAATTTAACGATTAGTTATGCATGCATTTAAATAATTTAGGATACACTTATAATTGGTGCAAATCAAATCTGATAAACAATGCACATGAATTGATACAGTACTTAAAACAGTAATTTATCAGTATATTTAAGTTTTATATTTTTAATTAAAATAGAAAAAAAATATAAACAAGGTAAAACACAAAAACTTCTGTTTCAATTGATATTTGTTTCTTCATTTTCAGTTTTCAGAGTAATAAATATGATATCTAGAGTTTTTAGAGACATTCAAAATAATTTTAAAAAGTTCTACAAATTTCATTAAAATAAAATCAATACAAACTAAAAATTATTCAAGTTAAAACAAAACAAATTTTAGAATCCTCTATAACAAATACAACCAAAAACATAACATTTTACTACAAACTATATAAAGAGATATACATTACAAGCTTACCTTCAAACTCTAAGAAGCATGAAAATACAAAACTATCATTAAAAACAGTTAGTAAAAAAAGCACACAAAACTATAAATATATGAAATGACTTTATAAATAAAATTGCACAAAATAAAATGTATAAAAAAAAATGAAAAAATTTGATCATAGGCTATGAAAAATTCACATGAATGAAACATATAATTTTCCTTTTATTTTGGCTCATACTGTAAAAATGGTTCAAAATATAGTTTTATTATATTTTTCAATGAAAGCCTGTAGTCAGGCAAAGGGAGAGCAGAAAAGGTAGTGCACATAGTATCCACATAACAATTAGTACATTGTGCCTGTCGTATAATAAATTTCGGTGAAGAACTGCCAATATTTGATTCTAATGTGCCTATGACTTGAAGTGAATCTCCTTCTTTTAGATTCATAATAAATTCTGAACATCTATTATCTGTTAAAAGTACAACTTCAGGAGATGTACGTGATGACACTTCTACAATTATTTGATACTTATATTCATTCCAATTATGAAGGTAACATTTCTTTAAATTCAAAGTTTCATACAAATTACATCGTTCTTTTTCAAATTTTGACAATAATGAAGAGTCACAATTTAAGTAACTTTTTCCCAACATGCATGTAAACCAGTCTTGTAATGGCTGTGGCATTATATTAGCTATCAACTCCATATTATTTTTAACCTGAACAATATCAATAGCAGTTACAACACCCTCCAAAGAGATATCCCTCCCTTTTAAAGGAAGGCATGAAATTTGAACTTCGGCAGTATTGGTCCGATACCAAGCATGATGATGGCAATAAGTTTGATATTTCTCCCAAGATATAATTTCATCTGATGCAATTTCCATTTTCTGTACCTCTGGTTTAATGGCTTGATATGACAAGATTAATAAAGTTAGAAAAATAATAGAATGCCATAATTTACTTTCATTAGAAGCTTTACATTTCTTTACAAAGAAAAGACTTGCACAGTATATTAATAAAAAAGCTAATGCCAAAAATAATATTTCAGTTCTAAAAGTATCTAAAAAATATAATTTTAAAAGTAAATATATAACAAATGTTGACACAATACCTATATAATTTGACAAGATTAAGATGACAAGCCAGGAAAATAAACCGAAAAACTGATAAGAAGAAGATGTATTTGCCAAATGGATTGAAGCCAAATTCATCCAAATCAGGGACATTAAATGAGGAAGTAACACTAAGTGCCAACCCCTCTTTTGTCCTAGTGCCATCTTAACATACAAATAAGGTAGAACAAATGGTAAAGCTAAGCAAGAGATTAAACTTAGATGTACAAAAATATTCTGAATTACTTCATAAGAGATGTTAAAATTCAAGAAAGAAAGAGAGTTTGTAAAAAGATTTTCCAAGGCATTTGCTTTATACATGCAAGTTAAGGCATTTAATATTAATGAAATATTTACGTAATATCTTTGGTGAATGATAGTTCTATCCACAAAAAGCATGAGAACAAAACTTAAAACTCCAAGATCAGCAAAAGACATAAGAGTAGAACTCAAAGGAACCAATAATACATACATAAAAGAAATAAAGAGAAATGTTATCAAAGAAAATGTTGTTTTTGATAAGAATTTCTTTTCCACTTCAGTTGATTTAATATTTGGCTCAAAAAACTTTACCAAATGTAACCACTTTTTCATATTATCCCCACTAAAATTAATGTGAATAACAAAACAAGTAGATGAAACCATCACTGCCAAGCAAGACAGTGTGACAACTTTCAACATTGATTGTTTTATAAAATTACTCATCTCATTTCCTGATGGTGACATACATTTAGTTAGCAGTAAAACAAGACATAACATTAAAAATGAAAGTGGAAATACAAGAGATGAAAATTTTTGAAAAAGATTTTCAGCAGACCTTAAAATAAGGTTCCACATAATATGTATATATTTTGAGGATAGCCATTTCTTATATTCCGTATAATGAGTTACTTGCTTCAGTGATACAAGAGGTACATTACCTTCCAGACATGATTGAACTGAGTTAACAACTTCACTAAAAGACACATGAGCTTGGTTACGAAGACTGGCGTCGTCAAATTTCGTTTGACATGGCTGTTGTTGAGGAAAGGGCAGATCTTCAGTTATCTTTGTTGACAGCGTTTCTCGACTCTCTTCTTTGAGAACAAATTCGATTTTTTCACGCAAAATATGTTCTGGCACAAGATCTTCGGTGTCACTCATGATTGCCTGAAATAAAGAAAATGCTACTTTACGTGAAACCTTTTCTTCTTCAGAAAAATTCAGGCACTTCTCTACTTCAGGATGGTTTCTAGCATTTATACCAACACCACAATTGACACAATCCTTCAATAATGAAAATGCTTCGTCTTGGCCTTTCTCAGCAGCCTGTAAAAGCCAATACACAGCTAATTGAGCATTAAAGCTGCGTTCTTCAAAATTATTAGAAGGAATAGTTAATAAGCTCTTTGCCAAAGCAACCTGACTTTCTTTACAACCGTCCTCAGCTAATATGTGCCTTAAACGAAAAGTCCCCAAGTTTCCTGTACCCAGGTGATGCTCGCGGGGTAATGTTCTGGAAATAGATCCACCCTGACAATCTCCTGGCATCGCGTTGGTCTAGTTTTTCATACACACGAACTAATTCAACAAGAGGGTAAATATAACTTACGTAAAAGTTTGTAAAAAAGACGCAGGCATGTTGCAGCTGCATTCTAATTTTATCCAAGACCTTTCAAATTTTCGCCTGCTTTATTTTCAAACAGATTGTGTTGCCATTACTGATGTTATAGTTCAATATAAAATTTATAATTTATCTTCCGTGGCTTTGCAGGTAACAAAATATCAAAACGAAACCAAACACTCTTAATAATAACATAATTAACAACAAATATAAAAATTATGTGAGTTTTCTAGTTGACATAATCCTGTACATAATACTTATAAAAAATTTGTATATTTAAATCTCGTTTCAATGTTATATGAAAAGGATAATTTTTTTCTCAGGGTTTTATACATTAGAAATTAGAATAAAAATTATTATCTGCATTATGGACAGTTAAATTTAATATTTATGCAGTATATATTTTTTTCTATCATTGGTAAAAGCACTCGCATTATATCTCATAATCCAGGTGAGTCTTCTGTAAGTAGTGTTTACTGTTTACATCTGGGTGTTTACATTTTGAAATGAAAAGTGAGTGCTCCAATTGTAATATTTATTCCTTTATACTGCTTGTATTTTAACTTTTCTTTTTAATTATAAAAAAAGCATTAGTTATAGAGGTAAACATCTCATATTTAACATAAAAAGTTAATTATTCGTCCGAGCTCCCAAAATCAATAACTAGTGTTCTATAGCAAATTTTTACTTCTGTAAATTCTTTGTGTTTAAATTCACATTTTTTTTAAGCATTTTTTTCTTTGTAAATATCTATAATTTACATGCATATTCATACTTTTTCTAAATAAAAATAATTTTTCAATCTTATGTTTTTGAATTTCAAAATGTTATAAATTAAAAAATATATTTATAGTTGTCTTGAAAATGTTAACTAATTTCTACCAACAGAAATTATTTTGTAATTGTAAGTAGATAAAATAATGTATAATGAACTACCATAAGAAGAAAAGGGTGGAAAATTCTGTATTGGGTGTAATTTTTTTGTGTTTTATAACTGATTTTTTTTTCCGAGTCCTTAAACTTTTCTTTTTATTTCTCTGTTTACAATCTTCTAATTACAATAAATGTTTAAAGTATTTTTAATATGAATTATATGTTTTTAAAGGAATTAATTTTGATTTATAGGTTTTTAAGAATAATATAAAACGAAAAATGAAACAATTTTTCAAATATTATTTTTGTTTAAGTGGAAAAATTGCCATTTTGTGTTTTAGAAATATGAATGATTCATTTAAATGTATTTTAATATTAAGAAATAAATATATTTTTTAAAATTACATATGAATGTTTTTTTTTTTTTTGTAGAATTTGCAACATTCTTCATACAAACGACAATAGTATGATTTTTGAAATATTACTATCAATAATATGCATTTTCACCTTTCTATATTATAGTTCATATATTTGAATAGACTTTTATATAGTTTATTAATTAAACTTCTATATTAATGCTCAGGAATACATTATACCTCCTTTTCTGTCGAAAGAAAATTGGTAAACAAAATATGGTTCTAGTTCGTTTTTGTTTCTAAATTACTCTACTATATTATTTATTTACTTTTCAAGTGAAGGGTTTTTTTTTATCCTATGTACATATTTAACTTCTCATTAACCTTAAAGATAAAATTACTTGCCATCATTAAATGTTTCAAGTTTAGATTTTCAAAAATAGGTTTTTATAGTAAATAATACTATTGAGCCTCAAAATGAACAATGTTTAGTTGGTAATGAAGGAAAATCTTATTAAGAAAATATTACATCACCAATATGATCATAATATTTGCAATTTCACTTTCACCATAAAAGTGGTGGTTTAATGAAGGGTCAACTGTATGAGCTTAATTACAGTATTCTTCATCATTGTATCCTACCTAGAAATGTTATTCCTACAAAAGAAAAATCACAATGGGAGAAGAAGCAAATTAATTATATTTAGAAAATTGTGTTTTTTGTTTTCTTTACTTAATAATTGGTTAAAATAATTAACAATTATGAAATATTCTTTTTAATACACCTCTGACAATTGCCTGTTTTTAGATCTAACACATAAATCTAGCTATCTTCTTTTTATAATCAACACAAACTGAACTTGATAACATATACTATAGTTATCACTTAACTCTTGTATATTGTTTTGTATAACCCTTCCATAATATCATATTAGACTGTTTATCAAATTAATTGTAAAAGATTATGCAAAGTGTAATAAGAGTTCTTTTTTATTAAATTACGTAATTATTATTATAATTAAGGGAATTATTTTATATTTAAGCATACTTATTAAATTCAACATTATTATTGATTTCCAATTTTTATTATTAATCATCACTATATTACAAATATTATTTGGCTTAAAAGGTTTTTTTAGTGATCATTTTCATGAATGCCTATTTTTATAAAACCAAAAAATAAGAATGTTATACTGATTGATTAATGTGTATAATGACAGGTATTATAAAATATAATCAATTCTTTCTCTTTATGTTTTATATGAGGAAAAAAACTAATTTTTTTTAATGAGTTAAGAAATTTTTTTACTTTTAATAACTTTAAAAATGCATTTGTTCATCCCTTAAAAAATTATCATACTATAATTGCAGTTTCAAGAGAATTTATTTTAAATTGTTATATTATTATAGCATAAGCAGTATTTTATTTTCCTCATGTACATTGTTTAAATTTAAAAGAAAAACCCTTAATTTAGAAAACAAATTAAAATTATTCTGTATATAACTTAGCTTTATGATAGGAAACTATTTCCTTTATAATAGAAAATTATTTGGTTTTAGTTTACAGTGTTTTTACTGAATATGATTTATTAATTAATTTTAATCTTAAATATATTGCATCCTGATTCACTATGCATCATGCATTGGAGCTTTTCATGTGTGTATTTTTTAAAAGTTTTTATTATTTGATAAAAAGAGGAAACAAAAATGCAAAAGTCAAGGAATATATATATATATATATATATATTTTCAAATTTGTATTGAATAATAGATTATCATGGTTATTTAAAAAAAATCTCCATATTATATTTTATGTGTTTGAAATTATGTATGAAAATGTGTATGAAATTCTAAAAAATCTCTTTATTAATCAGAAAAGATTTCTTTGTCATGTATGCTGTAAGATAGTGAGATATCAGTTTCATTATGTTTCATCATTGGGTTGTTTTCGTTATTAATTAAGTTTCCTGCCTATAATCTGCATTCACAATTTTCAGCAGTGAAAAAAAAAAAAATCTCTTATATTCTGCAGTGGTACATCTGCAGGCGATGCAGGCCTGTTTATTTATTTTATTTAACTAGCTATATATCAATAAAGATCCATTTTTATATGTTTGACTGATATCTTAAACTAGCCTGCCATTTTTCAACTTTTAAAGCAGTTTTTATGCCATAATAGTATGATAAATTAATATATATATTTAAGAGAACAAAATTTAATCAATAATATATATATATAACCGAAGGAGAACAAAAAAGGAGTGAATGAGAAACATGATTATTTTGCATGCCAATTTATATATACATATATATAAACAAATGAAAAATTTTATATATTTCGGAAAAATAAACCAAGTAAAGGTAAAATAAACAATAATTTAATGTAAAAATAGAACCTTTTTAATAATATAAAAAATATTAGAAAATTTCAAAAGAACTTCCATTGAAAGTGCCACCATTTGTAAAAGCAAGGCTACTTTTTAATGTTGTTGTTTCCATTTCTCACTTTATTGTTTTAGAAAAAAAAATAATAACTTATCATTTACTAATATTTTGTTTACAATGTTCTAAGAAAATAAAATTTACAGACTAGATTCAGCAATATATAACTCTTATCAACTAAGTCTAAGGTTTTTTAAAATGCAATCCATTGATTGTAATCAGGCAGGAAAATAAGTGTTTACATCTGTTAATAATAAGAAAATTATGTAAAACAATTTGCTACTTAATTTTAATTTAAGGAAAATGCGTACATGAAACAAAAATAATTTAAAAGATTTTAATCATGTTTAATTATTATTTTGTTACTTCTTAATTATGCTTTCTGTTAATGAATTTATCTAAATTCATTATTACAAGACTAATAAAAAGAATAATGAGTTTCTATCAACATGACAAATTTTAATCATGAGAGAATATCATTTGTTCTTAGAATGCAGCTTCTTTTATCTTGAATCCCTATCTAAAATCAACTGCCCCTTTTCCCTTTTATATTCTATTTTTGTAGTAAATGCCCCTTTTAGAAAATAGTTTTGAGAATGTTTTTTGTTTTTGTAATTTATCTATTATGCTCACTTTCATTTTTTTTTTTTTTTCCTAGGTTTCTGAAGGAAAAAAAAAAATCTTCCTATTCAGCTAAGTAATATTATAAAAAAAACATTGCATTTTGGGGAGAAAATTTCATGATGAGTTCATCTGTTGATGCAGGTAGGAAATCAATTATACATTTTGAATTTACATATTAATCATATTTATTTATTATTTGTTTAAAATCTTATATAGTTAGAAATTATATTTCTTAGGTAATAAATCTTCATTAGCATATTTAGTAGTTATTTGTAACTGAAAAAAATTAAAAATTTTGAATGGATTTTTATATCTTAAAAATGTATGGAATGCAGAATATAATTTAAACAAATTATGCGTGCCTCTACTTAATATCTAATTGCAAGAAATATATTTGGAATTCACTCATACAACATTCTTAAGCCTGTTTGGGAAATTAATTAGAATTTATATATTTCTTTATTAATTTCTATTGAAGTAATGGTTTTCAAACTGTAAGGGGGCAAGGATATTTTGAATTAAATTGCTTTAAGTAAATATTTTTTTTAAAAATTATGCAGAAGAAATTTTGATAAATATCAATTTTAAATCTGTTTAACTTCAAAGTTATTAATAATTAATCTCTGATTGGTAAAGGGTTTCTGAGTTTAAATCTAAAAATATATAAAATCTGTATTTCTTATACAACATCATATTTATAAAATCATGCCTTTCTTTTTAATTAGCTAATTTTAAATCATAAGTGAAGTTCAAATATTTTTTAAAAGCAGTTATGGTTACATTTCAATAAAGTAAATTCTTTAATATTAAACTTACTAATAATCTGAGTATGGAAAACATCTTCTATTTATATATTGCTAAAACAAAATAAATTGAATTAAGCATTAAAGTGACATGATATTTATTGAAAAGCTAGGATACCCTTTTTAATGTAATGAGTGACACAAAAGTAAAAGGTTTGAGTACCATTATATTAAGGTATTATTTTATGTAATAAAAAATAAATGTTAATGATGATGGCAAATATGTAGAAATGAAAGATGGCTTTATTGTAGCAAATTTTTTGAGTGTATGATTTGCTTCAATAATTTTAAGTATTTCTCATTATTTTGATGTTAATCCAAAATTAAACATACAAGTATTGATTAAATAACTGAAAGATTGAAATACATTATTATTGTATTAAAATTTTTTCAAATCATTAACACTATATTTGCTTACTTTGTTATGAAATAAAAGTTATTTTTGCAATTTCATTTAATGTTATCAATGTTTTAGTAAACATACATGATTTTAAATGCACCAGTTAGGCAAAGTTCATTGATAAATCATTGTATATAGTTTCCAATTCCTGTGATTTATCTTGAGTTTTTATGGAATTTTGATCATCCTTTATTATGGATTCATTATGATCCTTCATTATGGATTATGATTACAAATTATAGTTAAATTGCTACAACCAGCATTAAATTCAAATGACATTAATAATTGGCATTTAATAAAATTCTTATTTAATTGAATTGAATTGTAATGTAAATTAAATTTTGTTGATTTTATTGTGTTTAAACTAGTGAAATTGGTATACTTATTTCTGTGTGGATGATATATATATTTTTTTTTTGGTGGTTTGCTTTTATAAGATTGTTCTAAAAAGTAATTCAATAATATACGTATCAATTAAGTATTATGGTAATTTATATAAAACAATTATTGTTAATCTTATTAAAAGCAAATAACAATTTTAAGATATGTCAAATAAAAAAAACGCGTCAAACTACTGAAAAATATACATTTAAATTTTATTTTCTAACAGCAAGGAGTTAGAGGATTAATTATTGTATATGAAAGTAAGGAAAAATTTACTATGCAATTTCATGATACCATTCCATATAGTGCATTGATGTTAAAAAGGTATTTATATTAACAACATGATTTGTAAGCATTTCATTTATGTACTTTCTGGGGATAATCACAGTTTGTTTTTGGTATTTCGCATGAAAAAGAAGAGATACTTTTAATTGTGTTTTGTTTGTTCATTTTCCTTTGTTTCAGCGTATTTATTACTTTTACAAGCCCTGTTTCAGTTTAAAAAAACCCCGTTTCAGTTCAAAATTTTGTCGATAAAAGACATTTTATATATTCAAACACAAAACTCCATAGAAAACTTTATTGCTTTATTTCAACCAGTTGTTTACAAGCTTATCACAGCACTAATTGTCCTATGTGTCCTCTAGCCCTCAAAAATTAACATTTTGTAAGTGAGTGAAAACATCATTAACTGAAACATGTAATTAATTGTCATGGATACAAATGTTAGGTGCATTCAGTATTTTAGCTCTACAACCAAATGTCAATTAGTATCAAATCATGCGAGTGAATGAGTTATCAATTTTTGCAATAATGATCGATAAGTTGTTTTTCACGTTCACTTTTGCTTGTTTTTCACTGGCCAGGAATTACTTCATTGAAGATGTGATAAGAAGGAAGTGTCCCGTATTGCATGAATTTAGAAAACGGCAACGAAAAAATCGAAAAAAGTAAACGGAAAAATTTGCAAACGCGAAAATCGGAAGAAAAATATAAAAGAAACGAAAAACATCCGTACCCACGCGTTCTGCATTTTAAATGTGATACTGTAATGTAAATACAGGATTTATTTTCTATCGTCAAAAATTTGAACAAACTTTTTTTATTGTTCCATAATGTCTCTTTTCTTCAGAATAAATTTTTCATCCATGGCATTCAATTCTTATTTCCAAGTTATCCATTATTTCCCAAGTTATGTAAATTCTTGAAATGTATGGGAATTTATTGGACATCTGATGGTATATATACACTGCTTAACAGAAGAAATACTATACTATAAAAGTATGTCCGAAATAAGATAATCCAATAAGTACTGGATACGGAAGATGGTAATTTTTACATTCAGACAAGGCCACAGTGACCAAAAATACTAAATATTCTGTAAGAAATGGGACATCCATTTTTGAATTATTCATTACCAACTTGATGTTACATTGCTTCGATAAATGTCCTGTTTATCGTGCTCTATGCGATGTCAATTCAATAATTAATTTTTATTTCATTACTATAAGAAGGTAGAAGGATATTCAACCGAGGTCAATAGTGCCCCAGGGTTGAAGAAATATCTGCACAACTTACAAAGCATTAACTGGTTCAGCATAATCTGGCAAAAGTGCATTTGAGACTCGCTGCGGCATAGGCTGGAGCACCTTTCCAGCATAGTAGTGTATTGTTCTTCTGCCTACTTTGTGTACTAGAGTTGAAATGCTATAAACGCTGATAACGTCGCAAATCCTGACTCTATGTTGATGGACTATATGGTTCATTAATAAAGCAAAGAAATCCACCTGATGACCACAGACTGCAGATTCTCACAAGGTAATCTTCATTGCTAGATAAAACAGAAATGTATTTCTAAAACATACTATTCGATTTTTCACTCCACGCAACTCTGATGCCACTCCGTTTTAAGCAATAACACTGTTAAAGGTAGCATTCACAATAGACCATCTGAAGTGCTAATTTGTACGTCTTCTAGTTCCTGTTTGCTCTGGACTCACTTTGACGTTGTATATTTTCTTCCTTGGACAGTTATCTGTAATTGCGATGGTTATGACACTAGGTTTTTATGCTATACGCCGTATGAACCAATTGTTAACATGAAGATCTAAATCTTTTCGTGGACTCTACTGTAAAAAACGATGAAATGAAATATAGTTTGACCACTGATTGTTTGGAAAGGTAAACATCCGGCTTAAAGACGGAAACGAACGAATCGATTTCTTGTTAGGGGTGCAAAACAATTTTGAAAGAAAGAAAAATTTCAATAGTTATTATTGTGAATTTTTTTCATCTAATTTTCATATTATGTATTAAATAGTTTAATTATTTAAAATTAAATTTAGCTTATTTTAATTAAAACCCCACGGAATTTACCTTTCTCATCTATTACGTCTCTGTTTGAATTCATTCCGATTTGACCACTTTTTAATTTTCCACACAATCGGTCTAATTATATAAGGAAGGCAACTTTCTGAAATCATTTACATTTCATATACGGTTTCCGACATTGTCACAGCAAAAGCACTGACTTTTCGCAGCCAAGACGATTTCGGATGCTGGTTGTTTATTTATGCGTGTATAAGATTTTTAGTCTGTGTTTAGTCAGGAATTTTAATCAGTTGCTTGACTTGCATTTGCGCATTCGTTTTGTAATTTGCATAACACTTTATTCGTCCCTTCAAGGAGTGATAGTTTCTTCGTCAGGCTGTAAATTATAATCATTCTAGAATAGATTATAACCACTCTTATTTCAAAAGAGAGGCAAATGACTGTTTTCCAGTACTTCAAATTTTCAGATATTATGTGCAGCAGATATTTCGGCAGCTCATTTCTTTTATGTAATAAAATTTTTTTATTTAAAATTAAAATTAGTTTTATTTTAATTAAAACCCCACTGAATTTACCTTTGCCATTGGATAATAGTTAGTTTCTCCATACTGTTACATTTCCGCTAACGCCTAATTAATTTTTTTTTTCAAAACATGTTATATTATAAACGACTTATTTATGTTTATTAGAGATTTTTTTGTTTTGAATTTTTACTTTGATTCAAAATACCACTCTCAAATAAGTACATGATTGTGAAACTTATCAAAATATTTAATGCATTAAAATTGGGAATTTCTTGCCAACATGCATCCAAATGTTTCGAAATACTGCAAACATTCAGTACTGTTTCTGGCTTATGGTTTTTATAGCCATGAAGGAAGTAACTGTTAATTTTGAAATGGTGAGGGATAGTGTTTGTAATATATATATATATATATATATATATATATCTTTAACTTTTTTGATTGATGTAAGGTATTTTGAATTTTTTTATGTTGTGCACGTCTCTAAACACATTCACTTCTCCTTGAAAAATGCGCAGCCTGCTTGCCAATTGGCTGGCGCTCCGGCCTTTTGTACCACAGGCTTCAGGTTCGAATCCTGGCGGTGGAATGGATGTTTTTTAGTGGTTTGGAATCCACGTTAAACTGTAGGTCCTGGTTTAATTAGCCTAAAGTGTGCACAAAAGGACCGTAGAGCGACAAACTAAAGCAAATTAATAAAACTTATCAAACTAAATATTTTAAATTATTTATTGAAAATTGGTCTTTGTTGAAAAGGTGATTACTTTTGCGTTCTTTAATTTTCCTACTATATTTACATATACATTTATGATTGTATATTTTCCCCTCATATCCTTGATATAGTAAATGTTATTTTTCAATATACCTGCTTTCACAAACGTTGCAAAAACATTTTTTTTTGTAACTTTTTTATCTCAATAAATAGATGTTCGTTAATTTGTTTAATTTATTCGATGACTCATTCCAATTACCAATATCTACAAGCATGGGCTTGTTAAAATTCAAATGATCTTAGAAATATTTAATTTATTATATGTGTGGTATAAGTAAGTATTAAAAATTCGGAAAAATAAGTTCAACGCGTTTTTCCTGGTATGCAGCGCCAAACAGAAATTCCAAAGTCATAATGGGGGAAAAAAATAAAAAAAAGATGTATAGCTAAGAATCACGAAAAAATTCTAATTAGTTCTTTTTTTTAATCAAATAAGAACTATAATTGTTGGCAGCAAAATTGGGACAAAATGTAATTGACGAAATAATTCATCGTATCTACCTACTTCACAAAAATCGTACTTTAATTACGATTTTAAACGAGTAATTATTATTATTATCGTATATTTGATACATTTGTTTGGATCCAAGTCCGGAATCGATGAAAAGAAATTATTTTCATGCGATAATATTCATTTTAGCCAATACGGAAGGAAATTCAAAGGTAAAAGTAAGTATTAAAAATTCAGAAAAATAAGTTTAAAGCGTTTTCCTAGTATGCAGTGCCAAACAAAAATTCCAAAGTCATAATGAAAAAAAAAAGAGGATTCGTATATTTGATACTTTTATTTGGATCCAAGTCGGGAATCGATAAAAAGAAATTATTTTCGTGCGATAATATTCATTTTAGCAAATACGGAAGGAAATTTGGAAAAGTTTGAGGAGTCTGCTCTAATATTGGTTTCGTTTTGTTGGGCAAAGTGTGGCGCCCCCATTTATTGATTTCGGCGCCGAGTGATGTCACGAGCTGAATCTTATATTGGCCCTTTTGCTCACGTGACCCCTTGGTTTATGTCTGCAGCGAAGAAGCTGAAGACGGTAAGATGGTTTACTCGTTTGTTTGCAATGTGCTTTCATCACAAATTTTCATTTCTACTGATAGATGAAGATGGTATTGAATCGTAAGTTACACAACTCTATTATTAAGTACATAATATCTCCTTGTTAGGGATTTATTTCGCCTTGTCTGCTATAAATCGATTTTTCTGATTGTTGAGAGATTCTGCACTTACTGCACCGGAAAAATTATTTTTGATTTTCATTAGTTTCCAGACAGGAAAAGCATAAAAAAAAAAAAAATGGTTGCACTATGGTTTTGTTAACATTTGTAATTGCTTATTATTATTTACATAAAAGGCTGTTTAATAAATATTATGAATAATTGTGCACTAACGGTGTGAAGGTGACCGAGTGTACTGTTTTTATAGGTGCAGTGTAATTATGCCTCTACAATGCGTTAATTCATCGTATGTACCTACTTCACAAAAATCGTACTCTAATTACGATTTTAAACGAGTAATTATTATTATTATTATTATCATTTTAAGATTTTAATCGCGTAGAAATTGCTAATTCATAACAAATTCTTTTGCTAGTATTGGATGTTTATTGAGAAATTTTCTCTTCCATTTTTAATTAAAAATTGCGAAAACAATGATAGTGAATGGAATGAATTGCAGAAAGAGCTTTTAACATTCCAGTATGAGAAGTTAATAGAATGAATATATTAAATGGTTTCATAGGAAAAATATATCTTATTAGAATTTCCAACTACGATAGTCTCTCTAACGTTGTAAAAACTGTATTAATCATATCTCACAGCACCATTGTACACGAATGCGTCTGTATTAGTTGGTTCCGTTGGAAAAATATCTATTGTTGAAATTGTTGTGTTTCTAAAGTGATAGAAACTACGTTAAGCATATCTAGCAGCATTGCTGCTTATATAAGCACAGATAATTGCAAGATGCATTATTAGAAAATTGCGAGATGTATTATTGGATGTATTAGAATATGTTGAAAAAGAAAAGAACTTAATTTCACTCAATTATAGTTTATCTTTCATTATTATACACTCAGTTAGTTACTTAATTTCACTCAGTTATGAATGTATATTTTTAAAAATATTTTAATATTATTTTATTGTATATTTTTGTCTTATCAAGATAATGATCACGTAACAAAGCAAATCTTCTAAAAGCTTATTTAGCAAAAGCAAGAAAGACCATAATAAATATGTTACTAATTAATTTTTAAAAAAAGCAATGAATAAATAACATAATAGGATCTTTTTCTAACTGTTCAAATACGGCTTTTCTTATTGTTGTTTTTAAGCTACAAATACACAGTTAAAACTTTTTATGGATGCAATGTTCGTAATACATGAAGTAACACACGTTTCCAATTAGTAATTCAGAATCCAATTAAAAAATCATTCTCGGATCAATCAGAAGTTACCAATTCAAAACTTTGAACAGCGAAAAGTTAATAACTTTTTATGGTTTTAAATATTTTTGGCTTTAACTTTTCATCTTTACAATAAAATCTTGAAATATGAATAAAAAGGATTTTAAACAAGAAGGAATTGAAGTGCATATTAATGCATACTTGATTCAACTTCAATCGTACTAAAAATTTTTGGATTCAGGGATTTTATTTAAGAATTAAAAAATACTAATAACTTAAAGCATCAATTTTAAGAAAACTGTCAATTAAATTTCGCCAAATACTCAACAAAAAAATTATATGTGTCATAGAAATATTTTACTTTTTTTTTTGTTTTGTTGAATTAGCATCTGATGTTTTAACACTGCATTTTATTGAAAATTTGTCAATATTATTATATATTCTTCATTTCTTGATAAGTAATTCAATTTTTTTCTCAAAAATATTGTTTATTTAATTTCTTGTTTCGTTATCGAGATTCTTACTTGCTGGAAAGTAAAGATTGACCAATGCTCAAAACACTTTTGCTCTGTTGAGAGTGGAAGCATGCATGATTGGCCAAGAATTAGTTATATGGGTGTAATTTGGGTTGGGAGGAGTCGCATGAAATATGTAATGTATGTTTGAAATTATTATAGTAATAGGTGGGTGGATAGGTTACTATGGTGGTTTACTAAGTGGTAGTGACCATCTGGTAATTGAGAATGGATATTTGTGTTTTCCCGTTGATGTGAGCAATGCCAAGCATTAATAAGTGGATTAGTGTAGTTAATGATGCTTGTAAAAAATTTCCTGATTTTTTTTTTTGTAATGTATGTTTCCGCATCTTATTTCTTAAACTTTTCAGGCATAACATTCTCGATAACCTGGGTACGTTGATAATCTATTTTGAAGTATTCTATTATTAAGCATTACGTTTTATTTTGAAGGATTTTTATCTTCTTTTTGTTTGTTTGTGCAGCTATGTCCCAAATAAATTCTGCATGTATAAGAAAGGGTCTTATTACTAGTTTACAAAGGGAAATTTTAATTTAGATATTTCTGAGTATTTGTCATTTAGAAATAGACCGAGGTGAATTTTCTTCCTAACGTTTTCCTTTATGTAGTTGATATGGCTTCAAAAGGTGAGTTTGCAGTCTAAGCTGATAGCCTAATGTATTTGACTTCCTTTGTCCATTGTATGGGTTCGTTAAATAAAGTTATTTCGTTGTAATTGGAGGTGGTGTGCCTTTTAATAATTACATTGGATTATTTTGTGTTGATAGTTTTTCATTAGGTTAACCATTTTTCAAGTATATCAAGTTAATAAATAAGAGTTTTTGAAAAAAAAATAATTGGTCTTACTTTTTGGACACAGTAGTATGCTTACTTGCTTTGCTGGGGGATATTTTAACTCCTATTCAAGAACAAAAAAATCAGAACTTTTTTGAAAAATTTTGACTGAAATAAAATTTTTGCATTTTTTTAGATATGTTTTATTTACAATATTGTTATAAATTGAGTAGTTTTATCATATTTGAAGTGGGAACAATCAAATACCTTACTAAAAATTCAAGTTGCCTTTTTTACTTTTACTGAAAAGATTTTTAAAATTTTGTTAGTGATTCATATGTTGTTGCGGTTTTACTTTTAAAATATTCTTAGCGTTGTTGTTTTTGTTTTTTAAGTGTTGTTATTCTTGGCGGGATTTAGTTATATTGGCTATTAATAACAAAATCTGCAATTCAACATTCGTTTGAAATACAGTAAATGAGATTTTTACAAATGTTGCTATAATTTAGAATTCCACCAATGAAAATAATGCTCTTTGCCAATAAAAAAACAATCTTCTGAACGTAAGGAATCAACATTTGTGGACTATGGAAGTGAGAGAACTTAAACAAAATTTTGACGCGCATCATACATCACAGTATGTGCTAGTGAATGGGAAAATTTTGGAATGAAATTATAGATAAAAATTAAAAATGTTTTACAGAAGGCCAAATTAATAACTGTGATAAAACTGATCAAGATTTTCATGTCTAGAAAATATGGAGGTTGCAAATCGTCGGAAATAGGTCTTTTTACCATAGCTTTTAAATGTATATCTTCTTTCCGGCCAGCATAAAAACTGTACATGATTGGTATATGATACGTTAAAAAAAGAGCACGAATCGCCGGCGAATTATATCATGTGGACCGGAAAGTGATGCCATTTATGCTCGTGTCAATATTTGTTTATCATTTATGAGCTCATTGTGTACTTCAAAGTCGTACCAAAAACATTTTAAGATTAAAGTGTTGTGTCTGCTTGTAAACAATTCTCTCTCTCTCACTCTTTTTATTTTTTATTTATTTATTTGGGGGGGAGGTTAAATAACAGAAGAGGTACATATCCGGCATTGTATGCTTTTTGAGTAACGCAACAATCACTACCAAAAACATTTGCGACATTTATCCAAGTGCATTAAACGTTTTTAAATATCATAGGTGATTTTCTATGTTCAGATCCGGTAATTTTGATATTTCTGACTCGTATTGATCAGGAAGGCAAACAACTTTAGACAATGATGTGTTAAGGGCGGAAGTAGAAATAAATTTGTGTCAGACAATCGAAGAACTGTCAAATACTCTTAACCACCTTGTCTACCATCCAATAACATTTGCAGCAGTTTGGTAAAGTATGTAGAGCAGGTGTTTGGATTCCGCATAATCTGTCCGAAGAAAACAAAGTTAACCGATCCATCACATGCAATTTATTACTTCAGCGGCACAATACAGAAGCATTTTTTGATTTCTTAATCACTGGAGATTCAATCAAAATTCTTCTCAATTTTTTTTCTTTCAAATGTCATGAATTTATTCTCATCTAATTTTTTGTCCAGCATTCACTTCCATACAAAACTGTTGATCTAATTAATGCTTTGTACAGTTGCATCTGTGTTTTACTGCTTAGGTATTTCGATTTAAACTGGTTTCGTAATCCATCGTAGCATCTGTTCTTAATTTCAATAGTTATATCATTATTGTTATTTAAAATTGTAACAAAATATTTAAATTGTTCAACCTCCTTGAAGACATAATCATTTATTCTTAGCGGTTGCAAATTTGGGCCTCTATAACTGTCATGAAGTTATTTTTTTCCTCATTTGCAGTTACACTAATGTTTTTTCCTGCCGATTCAGCGCTCAAAATGTTTCAACTATTAACAACTTAGTTCTTCCCAATGCCAATGTCATCCACGAAGGATAATAATTGTATTGACTTTGAGAAAATTGTTTTATATATTTGTATGCTTTAGTCTCTTATTGCCTTTTCAAGAGCAATATTAAACAGCTGGCAAAAAAGAGATTCATCTGGTTTTAGTCCTTTTTTAGTATAAAATACATCTGATACTTCTGTTCACAACTCGATGTACTCTACTAAGGATCGTCACCAGTTCACCAATTTCTCGGGTATTCCAATCTCCAGCATCGCTTCGAATAATTTCTCCCTATCGATGCTATCGTAGGCTGTTCTAAAAAAGTGTAACTGGTAAGAGTCTAATTAAGAGAACAAAAGGGAAAATGAAAAAAATATATGTATATATTTATTTTTTTTATGCGAGTTAAATGTTAACGAAAACACAGCATCAGTCCAAAACGATTCCTTTTCCGATACTTGAAATTTTGTAAAGCTATGTTATATAATGATGCATTAAAATTTTTGCATGTAGCTATACTTTAATAATATAAAAACATAGTTGCTTAAAGTTTTTTGACTGGCACTTACGAGAATAACTGAAATATAAAGAAAAGTAAGTGTTCGAAATTGTCTAAAAGGCAGGAGGAAAAAGAAGGAAAAAAACCCCTATCATGTGAGATTAAATATATATATATTTTTTGTAATCAGGGAAGCTTCCATGCAATAAAAGAGATTTGAAGAACATATCACAAAAAATGAAATTAAAGAAAATATATACCAATGTTGCACCTTAATGAGTTAAGGCAATATTATTTATTTGAATGAATAATACTTCCGTATATTTTTTGACAATTTGACTTCAATATTAAAATTATTATCAATGTTAAGCAGCATTGCAAAATCATTGGAGCCATTTATAAGAAAAATGGTTTTTCATCACTTTTGAATTTTCTATTTTTTGTTAAATATTCTTATATTTTATTTAAGATAAATTTAAAAAATATTTTATTTTATTTTTCTTTAAATTACATTGTATTAAATTAAATCTCTGCAATAAAAAAAAAAACATAACATACTTAATTTCTTTTCATAGAAACTGATCTTCTCAGTTATGCCAATCCGAACTATCAGTTAACTTCCTCTGATGAAAACTGTAATATTGAAATAGATGGCAGCTATGATGATCTGTATGAAGGATTAGATGTTGCTTGTAAAATAAATCGCAGATTAAGTGTTCGAGGTAGACGCAAATATGCCAGTTTGGATCCTGTGTCTATGGGTGTGGATGTCGACTTAGAAACGGTACCTATGCTGACTGCAAATACAGAAAATAATTTGTAAGATTTTATTCATTTATTTTTTTCTAAATTTAATTTTTATGTTATTGTATATTCTTGGTTTGAAAATTTAAATTTCATATTTGCAAATGTATTTAAATGTTATTGATGATACTTCTAAATATTCTGTATTGTCTAAATAATTTTCTAAATATTCTGTAAAAATACTATACTTTTAGTATTTTTATTGTGTAAAAAATTACTAAAATTTATTGAAGTTGATTAGTTAATAATTTCGAATTATATTTGCATAGTTATAAATACTAATAACTTCATAGGAAAAAGTTCTGATATTTGTTGTTCATCGCAACTAAGTCCAACTTCTTAGAGACTTTCCCTAGTAGTGCATAAAATACAATTAAATAGAAAACGAAGTATCAATCTCAAAATTTTGACAGATGATAGTTTTACCTTTGAGCTAATTTCTTTCTTAATTATACATATCTTTCTTAATCATTTTTAATAGTGCATCTCCAACATCCAGTTTTACTAAAATAAAAATGCATCTTACATCTATTTTTATACATTCAGATAGAAAAATACTTCTAACTTGAAGAATTTTTACATTGTCCTCTTTTCTAGTAAGTCCCAAATTATTGAAATGCTTGTTGGACGTTTAACTATGCAAATAATTGTTGTAATCAATTGTAATCAATACTCACAAATATTCATACATTTTCTGAAAATGTACTAGAAGTGTCTGTTTAACAGGAAATTCAGAGGAAAGGTTACATCAATGACTACACCAATGTTCCCTAAAGTTATTCTATAAGGGAATATTTTAAATCCTTCTTACTTTAAATTTCTCCTTCACATAAGGTTATTTTAGATAATATTTTAGATTGCATAATGTTTTTTTAATGGTGCACCTTTAAATGTTACTTTCTATGCAGCATTTTTTTTTTCAGAAATGCTAGATTTATGCTCAATAAATTAAATTGCCAAGTTGTTGAGAAGTACCAAAATTATGTATAATGTAAAGTATTATCTATAATGTATATTGATATGTCTCTTATATGCCATTTCATTTTTAGCACATTACATTACAATTTTTTTTTTTTTTTTTTGTAAGTATTTATAAAAAAAATAATAACTTGAATAAGTACAATTTAATATACAGTAATATTTAATTTTATTTGTTAGTTTCATTAGTATTAAAATAAATGTGACAGATTTATAAGTTAATTGAATTATTCTATAGTGGAATGTACAGGAAATTTCTATGATGATTATTCTTGTATTTAAAGTTTAAAAAAAATATATTTTTTTTTATTAGCAATTTTTTGTCTAATTTTCAAGATCCATTAAAGGAGAATGAAACCATTTGATTAAATTTTAATAATCTTGATATTTTTGTAATGTATATATTGTTACTCAAGGCAAAACTAGAAGAAACTAAATTATTTATTTAGTTGTATTCTCTTTAGCTAAGTAGAGAATTCTTGATTTCATTTATTTCATTATCTTAAATAAGAAATTTTAAATTTCCAGAGGTAATGTTTTAGTACAGAAAGAACAGCCCTGCATTATTTGTAATTCAATAAAATAGTTTATTTGTAGTAATTCTTAACAATACAAACACATTAACAAAATTTAGTATTCTTCAGAATTTATTTTACTTTTATTTGTTTGCCTTATAGAAATCAGACTCATGGTTTGAAATCTTCAGATACAGAAGATTCTTTCCCAGGAATTGACAATGGTAACGCTGTCTTTGATTCAAATGACAACAAAGATATGGGGAAAAAATCAAGTTTTTTAGACTATTACATAAGTTTAGAAGCTGCAACTTCTCTCAAAGAGAATAAATCTCCTACTTTTCAAGCTTTGTGTAGTTGTGATTCTTCTGTGCAAAAACCAAGTGCATCGGTAGTTTCAGAAAAGTAAGCAATCTGTGATAGTTTAAAAATAATATGTGAATTAATTTATTTTTTCATATTCTGTTGATTTATGACAGAAATTATTGTTGGTAATGTTGGAAAATTTGTATGTGTACATTATACATGTTTAAATCTATTCCCTTTTTAAAGTATAAGTTAACTCCATAGTTTTTTTTTAAAGCCAGTCATATTTACTTTAATTTTTGCTATATTTTATTTATTGATTTTTTTAATCTCAGCTCTATTTTGTACAAATATATTAATATGAATATATATAGAGAGATACATAGATAAAGAATAGTCAAATAAAAAAAAAATGAAAAAATAAGGCCTAAGCATGTATTCAAATAAAATGTAATCAATTTTAAATGCAGAGCCAAATTTCTGACTTCTAGTGTTTTAATAGAAAAAAAAATGTAATGGAATTTTAGGTTTTTATATTTAAGATCATTTTTTTTTTTTTGTTACCTTTGTTCTATTAATTTTAGTTGAAAGCGTTGCTTATTTATTAACATTGGAATTTCTTTATAATTTGGATTGATTGCAATAAAAAGTATTTTCTTGCCTTTTTGTACCAATTTATCTGCATCCATATTTTTACTAATTATGAATATTTAAATTCAGCTCATAAAAGTTTTATTGTTTTATATATTTCTTAAAATAACGGATAATTTCTAATTATAATGGATAAATTTTCATTTATTTACTACTAAAGAGAAGTGAAACCCAGTTAATTTTCTACTTTTATAGAGAACATTTAAATATGCTGTATTATTATGTATGTCATTATTTAAAAAAATTTTACCAATCTTTTTTCATGGATTTGAATTGTTTGTTTGTAATTATATACACTCATGTCCATAAATTAAGAATAATTCAGAATCACACAGAAATTGAACTCTAAAATAAAAACTTCACCTGTAGAATTATCACACACATCTTGAAGAAGAATATGCAAATTACAGGAAATCACCAGATCGCGCGGATAGTACGTCACAATGACGAGAGTGTAAGAGAGGGGTATATAAGGAATGGTGGCAAAGAAGTAAAATTGTTCACATGCGCTTTAAAAGCCTTTCAGTGCAATAACCACATAGTTATGGCACAAAGGAAGCATTTGGATGATTTTTTACGTGGTAGAATTATCGGGCGACTGGAATGTGGATGTACCTAGCTGGAAGTATCCGAGGAACTTGGAATCACCCAGAGTGTCATCTCCAGGCTTTGGCAACGATTCCAAGATGATGATAATGTGAGTAGATGTTACAGCACAGGTCGCCCCCGAGTTACAACGCCGAATGAGGACCGGTATTTAGCAGTTACTGCCAAAAGAAACAGACGGAGCACAGCATCAGACCTGTCTCGTCAGCTCTCTTCAGCTACCGGTACGACAGTTTCAAGACAGACCGTGTACAGACGCTTAGGGCACATTGGTCTATATGCTCGTAGACCTGTCAGATGTGTTCCACTTACCGCAACTCACTGTCGCCTGCGATTAACCTGGAGTAGAAACCATGCATTGTGGACACCGCAACAGTGGTCTGGTGTGATGTTTTCCGACGAGTCCAGGTTTAGTTTGCTTTCTGATTCTCGCTGGACTTTCATATGGAGAGCGCCAGGTACCCAGAACTGACCTGCATGTTCAGAGTGTAACGATGACAGGCCACATCTATCGGGATGTCATTCTGGAACAACATGTACGTTTGTTTCGGGGCGCCATGGGTGCTGAATTTCTGTTTATGGATGACAACGCCCGTCCTCACCGTGCAAACATTGTAGACGAATGCCTTCAATTGGAGGATATCACCCGTATGGATTGGCCAGCATACTCACCGGACTTGAATCCAATAGAGCATGTGAGGGATATGCTTGGCCGACGAATTGCAGCCCGTCAACCCCCTCCCACCTGTCAACCGGAACTTCGGAGGGCATTGCTTGATGAGTGGTGCAATATTGCCCAATATCAGATTGATAATTTGATACTCAGCATGCCTAGGCGTTGTAAGGCCTGTATTGCATCGTCCGGCAGACATGCTCCGTATTAACCATCATACTAACCATGTTATACTGTTTTTTGTGAATAGGTTCTTTTTTGAAATTTGCTCCAGGGAGTAAAAATCGCAATTTTTATTAATTATGTCAAACATATAGCATCTTTTTTGCTCTTTACCTTTTGTTTAATAAATAAACTTTACAATTAAGTCAAATTTGTTTTGCTTCTGTCTTTTTCTTTGCCTGAACTTCATTATTCTTAATTTATGGACATGAGTGTATATATATATATATATATATATATATTCATTCTATCCTTGAAAAATTTCTCCTTCATATAGAATAATTTTAGACAATATTTTGAATTACATAATTTATTGGCAAAATTGTTCAATGTTTCAACATCAAAATTCTTTATTCAATACCAATTTTTTTGTCAGCTTGTTTGCTACTGCTTTTATTAATATACCATATTTTCATCAGGGTAATTCTCAAATTATATGTTAAAAAAAAACTTTAGAATTTCATGATGTGGATTATAGGCTACTTTTCAGAAGTTGGTTGAAAATCATCTCTGTAAAACCTCCATCTAGAGATAATTTTTACTAACAAAATTTGTCAGAACTTTGTATAAGTGAAAAATAAGTTATGTTCTAAACGTATAGAAACATAACAGTTGTGATCGATGGAGGGGAGCCAAACATTAACAAAAGTATACAAAATGTGACATGCATCATATTAATAGATGAAAATGGAATGGAATGGAATCGAATGAAGTTACATATGGGAATTAAAAAGCTTTTCAGAAGGCCAAAATAATAATTTTGTTACTGATCACGATTTTCGACGCTCTAGTAAGTATGAAGATTAAAAAAAAAAATGTTGATAGATGTCTCTTTTGTTTTGTTCTCCAATGTTATTAGGCTTCAGGTTCGAATCTTGGCAGTGGCATGGATGTTTGTTAGTGGCTCAGAATCCACTTTAAACTGTAGGTCCCGATCTAATTTGCCTAAACTCTGCAAAAATTGACGGTAGAGGGACAAAACAAACAAACAAACACACCGATGTTATTATATGCATATATTCGATTTCTACCATCTTATATTTATAACATATTTATATATATATATATATTACTAGGGCATACAAAATATTCTTTGAAATTGAAAAAAGTGTTTAGTAGTTTTATGTCATTGATATAAAAACGTAACTGGATTTGTATATTAAATTACAGGTGCCATTCACCTCTAATTATTCAACACTGTGATTTATACAAGATCATTTATTTTTTTTAGGGCTGCTGTAGGTTATAGTCAGGAAATTATGGTATTTTTATTATTTTAATTTGTCTAAATACAACATGTTTTAGATTCACATCATTTCGATTCTTTATTTCATTTTTAAAATGTCGATTTTTTAAATAGAAATATCCAAAACATTATTTATATATGTTTGTATTATTCATCACTCTTTTTAATTATTGCTTTTAAAATTAATTTATAAATGAGTTTATTATTTTTTTCAATACAATAATTATTTTTCCTGCTTTTTTAGTTTAAAAAAATTTTTGTTTTTTTTTTAAATATTTCCATTATTTTTAGCAAATTGAATATAATATTTTTAGAATTATACTTCTAAAATAATATGGTCTTTTCTTTTATTTCATTTATTTTTATAAAAGCTGATTTTGTTTCGTGAATTTAATCATCTTTTTTATATCATACTCTGCTTCAAAGTTTGAAATTTTCTGGATTTAATTTTCATAGGCTAGCTGGATCTACTAAATATGAGAGACATTTATGTGATGAATCTGCAGAGAGTGACTGCCTTCCATCCGGTTGGGAACGTCATGAAGGTTGAATATTTTGTATACTTTATAATAACTATATTTTATTTTGGCTTTATATTATATTGGTAATATTTTCACTATACGATAAGTACTACTTTGCCATAAATAACTCTAGGTTACATGTACCAAACATTTATTCTAAGTATAGTTGATATTTATACAAATATAAAAATTATAATGAAATGTGTTCATTAGTTCTTATTTTATAACAGGTAAATAAGTATAATAAAAATCATCAAATTTAATTGTTGGATCTTCTCGTAAATGTCGATGTGGAGCATCCATTAGAAATTTAAAGTTGCTCATTGGCTACAAGGCTTATTGATCAGTTTGGAAATAAAGTACAAATTTAGTGAAACAATTTTATATGTTTTATACTTACTCTAGACCAGTATGGAGCTCATTTTATTAACTCTTTTTCCTAAAATCTAATGTATATAATTTTACTTCCTTACATATTTATCCGTATCAGTAATTTTAGATGCTTTCAGACATATTGTGCTTTGAAAAAACTTCCACTACATCAGAAACTAATCATTTTTACTAATAAGTCTCTTTTTAACGTTAGCATTCAAGTCTTATCCAGTCCTAAAATAAAATAAAATTTTACTTTTTGCAATAAAAATGTATATTTGATATTTTTTTTTCATTTTAAATGCATTGAATTGTATCTATCTAATATTAAATTTAAAAAATTCTTCTCTTATATAATAAAAAAATTTTTTTTTAATATCTTCTGCTGAGAAAACATCTCAAAATTACAAAATTTAAATTTAGAAAGGTTTCAAAAGAAATATGTTATAATTCCTGTTTTAACTGGATTTGTTTATCTCAAATCACCACACAATTTAAGTTTTTTTGTTTATTAGGTATTCGATAGTACTAAAATGATATCTCATTATTTGTAAATTATCAAAATTCAGTCGTGCAGTTTATTTTAGATAGCAGTCTTTAAATTTTATTAATGAAATGTTAATTTTTTAAACTTTGGTAGATTTTTTAATATTTTCAAAAACATTAAAAGTTAAATATATATTATACAGGTATTTATTTTTTGGACATGTTAGTTATATTTCAAATGTTAATGTTTCAGATGATAGTGGACCATATTATTGGCATATTAGCAGTGGAACGATTCAGCGAGATCCTCCCATTTCATACAGTTGTAATAGGGTTTCCTCAAGATTGTCAAAAGATCTAGATTTGGTAATGTTCACTTTTGTGTGTATCTGACATTTTCATAATACAAATAAATATTTTAGTTCTATTAATGCAAAACATGTAGTTTAAATCATGCTTATTATACACAGTACAGTCACATTAATGTGACCACCACCTACTTTCGACGTCAACGGGAAATAACCAAACACAAAAGGCAGGTGGCAGCACATTGCAGTGGAGTGTATAGAAAGGATGTTCTAGGACATCGGAAAATATTTCAATTGTTGGCGTAATGCAGAAACGTAGCGATTTATCCGACGTCCAAAAGGGCATGGGTATTGGCTTTCAGGCCAAGGGTGGAAACATTTCGGAAATTTGTGAACTGTTCGCTTGCCGCCGTGGTAAAAGTATACCTTGCATGGCAACATGGCACTATCCAAAATCAGCGGCGTGGCAGATGTGGGGCACAACAGGCTATAGATGACAGAGGCGAACGAAGGCTACGGTGATGCGTTCGGGCGAATAGACGTGCAACTGACCGCCCAGATGAACCAAGGGGCTACCAAGAGTGTATCCTCAAGAGTGCCTCCGCAGCAGACGTCTGGTTAATGCAGCTATGCTGACTGCTGCTCATCGGCGACGAAGGCTGGAATTTGCACGCCAGTACCGAAATTGGATGTCCACAGAGTGGCGACAGGTGGCTTTTTCCGATGAATCACGTTTTATGCTCCTTCGGAGAGATGGACGTTGGCGTATACGGCGTCGGAAAGCAAACACCCTGCAACAATTGCCGGAAGGATCCAAGCTGGAGGAGGGAGCATTATGGTTTGGGGAATGTATTCCTGGCATTCAATAAATGCACTCATCATTGTGGAAGGCACGACGGATCAGCACAAGTACGCATCTGTCCTTTCGGACCATGTCCACCCCTACATGTGAATTATTTTTCCTCAGAATGGTGGCATCTACCAGCAGGACAATGCCAGGTGTCATTCAGCTCTCAGTGTATGTGCGTGGTTCGAAGAGCACCACGATGAGTTTACCGTACTCCCCTTGCCAGCAAACTCACCAGATTTAAACCCAATCGAGAATTTGGTTTAAATCGAGTTGTTCGCGCCATGGATCCTCAACCGCGTAATCTAGCGCAGCTGACCACGACACTGGAGTCGGCATGGCTCAACATCCCAGTGAACACCTTCAGAAACCTAATTGACTCTCGTCCTGCACGTCTCGCAGCGGTCCGCTCTGATAAAAGGGGTTATTCTGGTTTTTGACAGGTGGTCACATTAATGTGACTGGACTGTGTGCATTACTAATTCAATAATCTGATTTTTTTATTGATAATTATAGGATTAATTTAATAGTGGGTTTTAATTAGGAAGCAGTAAACTTGTTTTTAATCATCTTGATCATATGGATAGATTATGGTTTATTCTTTTCTATATTAATACTAATTGTGTAACTGTGCTAAAATAATTTAATAGTTTTTAGAAAATTCACAAGAGTACAATAACACATATTTTAGTCAATAAATAAACAACTGTATTCTTTAAATGTTAATATTTTTTGTAATGAAAGATGGGAAGTAATCAGTTATTTCAATTTAGTTTGGCTATTAAAGATTTATTTAAATGAGAGAAATTACATATTTTCATTTTCATAACTATTCTTTTTAGTTCTTGATCTAGAAATTAAACCTTATTCAATTGTTGAAGAATTATAAAATTTTTATTCAGAATTAATAATGGTAATAATGATTTAAAATTTCCCTACAATAACTTTACATCTTGAATTATTTCACACATTAAGATAGCAGTATGTTAACAAATGAAATTGTGAAGAGAAAAATATTCTAATGCGAAATACAAACTAGCGGTTTTATAAATTATATATGTTATAAAATGCTGATTTGTTCTGACATCAGTAATTTCTTTAAATGTCATAATAAATTATTCTATTATAATTTCTTTTGATTAACATCTTAGTACTAAAAATAGTTTAAGTCACTGAAAAATATTTTAAGAATGTATTATTTTATGTAATAAGATTTTGCTTGATTAAACACTTTTTTAAATTTTATTTATATTTACTTAGACCTGTGTATCAAAATTGATGTAATCTTAATTAAATGAATGAGTGATAATGATTTCAAGTTAAAGTCAGAAAAGATAACATAAAAGTCAAAATTGTATGTCTTTCATTCAAGTGGAAATTAGAAATAGGAGAAAATCAGTAACTTTGAAAACAAATTGTATAATATGCAGAAGGAAACTGTTTCAGAAATAAATTGATTTAAATATCTCTATGCTTTTAAAAATTGAAATTGATATGTTTGGTATTTTTAGAATTCTTCAAAAAAATATTTATATTTGAATCCTCGTAAAACAACTTGTGAAACTAGCATCCCTAATGGCATTCACCGTAATAACATGCTCGGAGTGCATTCACTTGATGAGAAAATAAAGTAAGCTTCTTTTTAACTTGGATGATAAATTGATATACACTTGTTTTGAAACAAATATATTAAAACTCTGATGCGTCAATTTTTTTCTACTCAAAAATGAAATTTTTACTATTAAGTAAGAAAATAATGAGATATATCAATTATTTGTTTTGCATGCACTTATATGTCCTTTTAATATATTAAATGTTTCTTTTTTTTTTTATTACAGTAGTCTAAACAATTTTTCATTTTTACCTTTATATTATATATTACTATTGATACTTATTTTCAAAGGAATTTTATAATAATCTTAAAACATATTAAAAATTGCCTATAATTTTTTTTCAAAATAAGTGAACATCATATTTGAAATCATGACTTTTAAACAGTGAAGATATTATTGTAATTTTTAGTATGTCTTTTGCAGAAATTTATAATACAAAAATAAAAGAGTTATTTAACATTAAGGTTACTGTATTAAAAATTATTTAAACCTTGTGTTTATTTTCAAATTGATAAATAATGAGACAAGTATCTAAAATATGGTTATTGTTTCAAATATGAAGTTGTTCCCATCAGCTCCATTGTTATGGATTACTATTATATATAATAATCTTCTCTTTTGTTTAACTATTTATCAAACTTTAGAAAAACTGCAAGCTGCCAAATTTATATTGTATATTATAATATTGTCCTTTCTCTTTATTTATACTGGATTAAGTGTGAAAAATTAGAATTAATCATTTTTCATTTAAATTTCTACCATTTATGGATGATAATTTTTTAATATTGAGAAATTAATGTAAAAATGAGTTTTTTTAAAAAATATTTTGCAAAAAAGTTTGAAATTATTATTAGTTTAAAATTTTAATGTTGTATTCCTTTTTGAAATTAAAATATATATATTTTTTAAGAAGAAAGCATTCTTTTAAGCTGTAATATGAAGTCGATGGCCATTGTTGCTTTGCTGGTGGCTTATCTCACCATTTCATTTTAAATTTAATATTGATTGATTTTACAACACATAAATAATAAAAATTTTTAAAACATTATTTGCAAAATGCATGTACTGGTATTAAGCAACGATTTTTTTTTTTTTTTTTTTTTTTTTGTCAATATCTCCTAAATGCTAATTGTAAATTAGAAATAGCATTATTTAAATGTTGTAAAATAAAATTAAATTAAAGTAAAACATTCTTTGAGATAGGTATTTATATAATACTTAAACATTCTTATAGGAGAAGAAGTTGTCCAGATGGTTCATGCAGTCTAACTTCAGATAAAGTAAGATACTGATATTAAGAAATTAGTTATTTAAAAAGAATGTTTATAAAGGCTTTTGAAATCAGTAGTTTTCATGTGTTATTTGAGTGATGAATATTATAAATTAAAATAATATTGCTTTTGAATGCTGTTATAAGAAAATAAAATTAACAAGTACTTATATAAGAAAATAAAATTTTAATTAAAAGATAATGAAAGAAGTTTTATTGAAATTATAAATAGTTTCAACTAAAATATGATTGCTATCTATTTTCATGTTGATTAATAGTGTGATTTTTTTCTCATAATATTTTATAATTTTATTTAAAAATTATTTGTTTTTGCCAGTTTGTTTTCTGTAAAGTATATATTATATTAAATTAAAGAAAATATAAATTTCCTGATATTAATATGCTTACAGTTGAAAAACAGAATTTTTTAAAGGAAAATAACAAAAAAAAAATTTTTAATTACTTTGTGATGGCATCGCTTAAATATTGCCACCAAAAGTCTAAAATATTAAAATCTGTTTTTCATTGTATAAAAAAAAAGATTTCTTTATACTTATTATATTACTGTACATTTTTGACATACTTCAGGTGATAATTATATTATACCTGATATATTATGTACTTTGATTTAAGTTATGAAATAAGTTAATATAATTTTAAAAACAGTTTAGTTTAAATTATCCAAAATATTTCAGGAAAAAATTTTGCGTAAGTAAATTTTCAACAATTATATGTAATTTCATTGAAAAATATATAAATCATCATAACTAAAATTTATTTTAATTTTAGCGACCAATTCGATTTGCAGTTCGATCATTGGGTTGGGTAGAGATTGCTGAAGCTGATCTAACACCTGAACGAAGCAGCAAAGCAGTTAACAAATGCATAGTTGACTTATCTATTGGAAGAAATGATATTCTTGATATTGTTGGACGATGGGGAGATGTGAGTTACTTTTCATGTTTTCTTAAATAAAGCTTGTTCGTGAACTTAATTCTTAATTCTGTGTCTTAAATGATCATGGGAAGTGAATATGTTCTCAAATTTTTGAAATATTTTTTTCAGATGTACTGTAGCTGAAGTTTAATTATCTTCAAAGTTTTAATTTTTTTCTTTTAAATAGTGAATGTAATTTATATAATAATATATGTATGGCAGAAAATTTACATTTTTTAGTTTACTGATCTTGACAATTTAGGAAACAGAATTCCTGAATTTTTTTTTTCCAGTTTAGAAAAGAAAAAAAACATTTTTTGTTTCAACTGATATATCATCCTTATAAAATTCAATAGGAAAGAAATTATTATTTTTTTTATATAAATTTTATTATACTTGAAAAAGTAAAAAATATTATAAATAGGATTTTCGTTAAAAATTAATTTTAATAATAATAGTTTATTTTTTTTAAATCGTTTTGGATTACTTTATTCCATTAAGTAATGAATAGTTTTTCTGTTAAACAGAAGTACTTTACATGTAATTATGTTAGATTACTTTGTGTACAATTTAATGGAAATAAATTTTGAATGTTTTTTACTTTTTCAAATATAATGTGTATTATGTTAGAGAAAGCTTAACATTGAAGATTAAAAATTTTACAGTATTTCTGAACAATGAAGAAATACACTTTATAAAATTGTTATTTTGTTAAATATCATAGTTATATATTTAAAGTTTTTTTTTTTTTTTTTTTTTTTCAAATTGTCTTAATTTAGTGCCTCAATTACAAAGTGGCCATAATTAGAATATAAGCGTTTATAATTCAGTTATAAAGAATTTATTGGGGCAAACAACATTATTTTGTATACATACTATTTAGATAACAAGAAAAAAAATTCAATATGAGGGATAATATGGTTCTACAGGCTAATCTTGTGCAGAAAGATAAGCATAAAAACTGAAAAATGGAATGCTTCATTTGATTGACTAACATTTAATAAACATTTTAACCGAGAAATAGTTGACTATGAATCATGAGGTACACCCACACCAAACACTTATTTTTTAATGTAAACAACCTCTTATATAATGTGAGTATTTTCAAATGCCCAAATACATTAATTCTCAGTATTTGCTGCATCATTGAGATAAAAGTGTGTTTAATCTCTTGAAATGCTCTAAGGCTACGTCACATTGACTGCCAAGCATCAATGTAAAAACATCAGAGTAAAATTTAAGCAAGCTGTTACATTTCAGGCAGGCAACTCTTGAGACAGTAATTTTGTAAGAATAACTTTTCAGAAAATTGCACTATATTCCATACTGTTGCATTCATATTTTATATCCAATGTCTTAGATATTGACTGAGCTCTGCTGCCATGTGTGACTGTTGAGTAATACATGGCAGTTTGAACATCTTCAACCTCGTTTTCTGTAATGATCTGTGTCTGCATCTCTATAAAGTGCCAAACTTTTCAAAACACAAGCTCATTTCTCACAAACCTGTGTCATTGGATTTCTTAAGACCTTTCAATATTCTTGCAGTATACCAGTTGTAATTTTAGTTTTCAGTTGGTAAACTTTCACTAGCAATGTACACACAAATAGTGTCAACCTAACTAACCTAAATATTGGTTTTAAAGCATGATCACAATAGGTGGAAGCAACAATGACTAATGATTTGAAGCAGTGATTGTAATTGATAAAAATTTGCAGAATCCTCATTCACATAATGTATTTACAAAACACATTTGCAAATGTTCAAATGTAATTAGTGTTGCATTTGCCCCAGTACATTCTTTATAATTGAATTCTAAGCATTTAAATGTGCATTTTAATTACTGCCTTCTATTTATCTCTCTATATATATGTGCCCAAATTAATATGTATATTGAATTTCGTATTTTTCAGTACTTATTAGAAGTTGTTGTGAGTATTTATTCAAAGAATTAAAAATATATTTTTATGCTTTGTTGTTAGTTGTTTCTATAAAATATTTCGACATTTCCAAATTATTTATGTATGTACAAATAATTTGTAAAAAAAGTTATATTGTTATATAAACACTATATAATTGAAAGGTGGTTAAAATTAAAAGATTTTTTTTAAATATGCTTCTTGTAAAATATTTAACTTATTACATTATCAGTTTTTGGGTAAATGTATGGAACTAATTCATTCCTTAATATAGAGTTGATATTACTTCTGTTTGATTCTGCTGCTCAATAAATTAAAACCGCATTGAGATAAATATGATAAGCAGTGTTTTCTGTACATTTCTAATTTTTTTAAGTAAAAATTTTAAAAATTATTCCAATATTATCTCTTAGGGTAAAGATTTGTTCATGGATTTGGATGATTATTCTTTACGATTAATGGACACTCAAGATTTAACTGTTCTCAACACTCAGCCTATCCATACAATTCGTGTTTGGGGAGTTGGACGTGATAATGGACGGTCAGTAACATATTATATTAAAGTATAATAAATATATGCAAAAGTGATTGTTTTTGTTCTTTAAAAGTATTCCATTTTTATATCCAACTAAAATTTATTTTTCACATTTTGAATATTTTGATATATTAATATATATTTTTATTTTGCCATAGCAAAATAATTTAAACATTTAAGTGTTTCTGTTGTCTTTATAGATATATAATTATATTATATTACTGAGTAATATAAATCAATTTGCATGGAAAAACCGAAGGACTTCATTACTGATTTCATATTTTATATATATGTCAAAAAAAGCATTTCGGGATTGTATTAGGCTGTCTTGTGCTGAATGATGAAATTTTGAGTTTAATGTTATTATGTTAAGCATATTTCTCTGAAATAATATATAATTTTCCTGTAGCTTATCAATATTTGGTCATATTTGCTAGTATAAAATAAAACGTTACTGCTCTGTTCATTCCATCCATAATGGATCATAGGATAAAAGACCTTAGAATTTCGCGCTGGGGATTATAGACCACGACAATCAATCTGTAGACATTATTTTTTCCTGTAGTTTCATAATAATCAATTTATGAAACTACCACCCTAAAATACTTTTTACCAAAAAATAAAAATAAAAAAAAGGAAAAATATAAAATGTTCTAAACAATATTTCTGCTCTTTGGAAGAGAGCCAGATTTGCACAAAGCATACAAAATGTGATGCACATCATACATTGGTGTGTTCTACTGGATGAAAATGGCCTCAAATGCAGTAAGATATAAGAAATAAAAACTTTTCACAGAAGGCCATATTTATAATTGTGACAGTAATCAAGATTTTCACTTCTCTAGCAAATATGAAAATTGCAAATCGTTGCAAAAATTTCATCTTTTGTTTCACCATATTTCTTAATTACATATCTTCATTCTAGTATCCACTATTTTAAATTTATAATGTAATATTTTTTTATACATTTGTAGTATAAAAAAACTGCAAACATCTTGTTAGTTTTATACCATGAGTATAAAGACAGAACTTTATTAGTATGTAGTATGTCAACAAAAGCATTTTGACATTTGTCGTATTGCACAAAATTATATTTTTCTAACTAAAAATTATGCCTGCAGGTTATAGTATAATGCTGCAGATTATAGGTGGGAAAGTATGGTAAATTTAAACTTGGCTTTATTTTTGTATTATTATTCAAAGAAAATGTCATGAATATATAATTTAAAACATTCTGGAAAAATATTTATAAAAAATAGAAAAATATTATCTCTAAATTTGTATTTTGAGTAAGTATAATTTTTTCAGTTACTACAGCACATGTACTGAATATTATTGAATATAAATACTGAGTGTAGTTCAGTGCATCAAAAGCTTTCTTCTTAAAATAGAAAATTTAATTATTTTTTTTCCTTATAAGTTTGAGAAGTTTTTTTTAAGTCTCGTAACACATTTAAAAACTTTATTGAAGTATATTATATTAATGACTGTAAATTGTTTTTTACTGTCATGATCAGTAGCATACATGTTTGCTAAATATATTGTCTTTTTAATGGAATTTTAATGTATTATTTGCTCTTTTTTGCTATTCCATGATCCTGTTCTTCAAACAGAGAAAGGTAAAGAATACTTTATAATTAATATAACTCTTGTGTGTGCTTCTCACTACATTAAAATGCTTTTATTTGATTTATTTTAGCTTGAAACTTTGCTGCAATATAAATAAGCATGCCTTAAAATTTTTGAAGCTTTATAGAAAAATATGGCTGATTATTTTGTAATGCCATTTTTTTCTTGTAGTGTTTTTAATTACTTATTTTTAATTAATTTTGAAGTGAATTCACTCTTTTTTTTCTTTTTTTTTTTTTCTTTTCGTTTAGAGATTTTGCTTATGTTGCCCGTGATCGTGCTACTAAAAAGCACATGTGTCATGTCTTCCGTTGTGACATTCCTGCACGAATAATAGCAAATACTTTGAGAGACATCTGTAAAAAAATAATGATTGAAAGAAGTCTGCAGAGAAGTTTAAACAGACACAATGAACCTTCTGCATTATGTGAAGGAGAAAAATCAAATGGCAACAATGGAACTCCTACACGTCCAACAAATTTACCTATGGAACAAGGGCTTTTTTACCCTGATGAATCACTTGGTACATATGTAGGTATGTAGGCATTTATTTAATTATTTTGTTGTAATTATTTGGGCATTGAATATTTATTTTATGCAATATTTTATCATTATAATTATTAAGGTTTACAAATTTAAAGTTCTTGTCAATCCAAACAATTAGTATATATATAATATGTATGACACAACTTTTTAATGCAAAAATCAACATAGAACAGAAAAAGGTTAACTAGAAACATGACCATTTTGCACAACAAAAGCCACAGCATTGATCACTATTTGTAAAATATTATATGCTTCATGAAACAATCAAATTCTGTAACAAAGCTGTTATAACATTCATAATATAAAAAGCCTGATTTGCCTCACTTCCCTTAAGAAAGGAAAGAAATTGCTCAAGATCCAATATATATATATATATATATATATATATATATATATATAATTGCACAAGCAAACAAGTCAAACAAATTTTTATATTAAGGTCTTCCAAATTTAATGTTTTTTTGTTGTTTAAGTTAACTTTTAAATTATTACAGAAAGATATTAGATAATTATAGTATGTGTTCTTTACTAAATATCACACAGTAAAGTCTTACTTAGTTCCACTTAACCATGAAAAAGGTTTGCATGTTTTTCTTTTTATAAATTTCAATATTTAGATAAGTCTCCCAACACTTACTTGGTTTTCTGGTAAAGCAGTAACTATCTTTGTTACTGCTTGTATTATTGAATAATACAATTGAATTACCTCCTTAACATTTAATTTTAACATCAATTCCTAGAATTTTGTAAAATAAAAATAGTTTTTATAGAAAAAAAAGTCCTAATCGGATTTTTAAACCGACTCCGACTTCCCACTTCCTATTAGTTAGAATATATAAAAGGAAGTTACAAAAGTTTACTTTTTTTACAGGTCAACTTTTTCCTACTCCTATGGAAGAACCGAAAAAAGTTCTTAAAGTGTATTATTTGGGTTCAACTAATGTTGAAAAGGCTACTGGTGTGGATGTATTGAATGATGCAATTGAACAGCTTACTAACTCTATTCGAAAATCTGATTATAAATATGTGAATGTGGCAGTTGCTCCTTCTACCATTACTATATCAGAGCCTGGAGTAAGTAATTTTTCTATTTATGTGTATTAACAAATTACTTTCTTTAAATTATTTATAATTTAAGATACTATCATCTAATATGAGTAATATTGGAATATTTTTACAAACTATATGAAATGAATTGTTTGTTAACATAATGTTCCAAGTAAAATGTCGTTAGTTTATCTGTTTGTCAAAGTTTCACTTGGTTTTGAAAGTAACAAATAATTACTTATTTTCTTATGTATAATTAAATATATTTTAATAATATTAAAATTTTTGTACCTCTTTTTAAAAAATATAGTATAATTTTTGTTTTTATTTATATATCTAATCCTGAAAAAATAATTTTTATTCTGAAAGCATGGGAAATTTTTACAGATTATTTTATGTTAGGAAATGGAAAACGTTTCCCTCTTCAGTTTTAGAATTGAAAGAAATTATTAAGGAATAATTTTTTTTTCATATTTAATTACAGGCAGAGAGAGCAGATAAGAGCTTATATTTTATAAGGCAAAAATCAGACACTTTTGAGTTACTAAAGTTAATAGCAACCAAATCTTAATTTTATATTTGAATTTTCTTTCGGGAAAAAAAAAGAGAATTGTTGTTGAAGTTTGTGACTGAACTTTTACAACATTCAATCTTTATTTTGTATTATCCAAAAGGTTCAGATTTGTAGTTTTCTTATTTATATTTTCTTTTAATATTTTTTTGTGTGCTATTTGTAACACATAACTAATTTAATGTTTGTATTAAATATCAAGTACATTACGTTTCTTACTAATTGCTAATTTCTGAAATTTCCAATTTTGTGTTATATTTTAGTGGAAGTACTACTTTTAATAAATCAGCCTTTAAAATTCACTACAACTCGAAGCAAATGTACTCTTTTGTGTTTTCATGGACGTTAAAGAGCATTTAAAAACTGAATTTGTGAATGTTTTTGGATATAAGTATGAAAAAGATGTAATAGAAACCCATTTCTGGTTATAATATATTAAATATTTAAAAGGGGGATTTGTGTTGCACATCAAAACAAATTTAGTTATAGAAGTGAACTAAAAAATCAGAACCTTTTAAACCCTAATGTTAGTTAAATGAATTTTAATTTCCTTAAAATATTAATGAATACTGCATGAAGTGATTGAGAAAACATTTCCATGCAATTGGATATTACATATCTGAAATATAAAAATAATTATCCCATTTCTGAAGTGTTAAAGAGTCAGATAATTCAACCAAAACGATAAACCTAAATTCTTTTTATGTGTGATAAAATAAACTTTTTTCCTTTGTAATGTTCTGTGTATTAATGTTCTATTTGCTTAATGTTTCTGTGTTATTATTTAAAAGTGATAGTTTAAAATAGTTTTCTTTGTAATAAAAAGATAGAAATTATAAGAGAGATTTTCATTAAACATAATTAATATAGTTGTACTACTTATTCTTACTATTCTTCCCCCTCTCCATAGGATGAAGATAATCAGTTAGCAGAATGTCGGGTTAGATTTTTGTCTTTTCTTGGAATTGGAAAAAATGTTAAGTATGTCTTTTAATAATATTTTACTTTATTTAAATGTTGATATTTTAATGTATTTAATTTAATAAATTTTCATGGATTTTATCACGACAATTATTTATTATATTTCAATTTGTATAAAAAATATTCTAATAGGGGATTTGGCTGGTAACATACACTTTTGATGTAGTTTTTGAAACAATGTCAATAAATTAAGATTTCCCTAATATTTGTGAAATTTCCTTAAATAGTTAATTCAATTTTTCAATGATATTTCTAATGGTGAAACAATAAACTATAGAATTTTATATGATATTCTTCATTTCTATAAAAATAGGGAATTTTATATTGTTGAAGGTTAAAATTGTGAATGGTTTTTTTGGCTATATTAATTTAAATCATGGTCTATTTCTTGTATTAGCATTTATTTAGATTTGTTAATAATTAATGACAAAAGTTATAAATGATTAATGTATTAAATTAATTTATGTATTTCATTTTTAAATTAATTTGGAATTTATTTACTTTCCAAAATTATGTTTTTAAACCACTTAATTAAAGCTTTATACAGCCATGCATAAAATGGTTTATTTTTCAGCTAATTTTTAAGTGATTTGAATCTAAATTATATTTAATTTTTCAAATATATTAATATAAAAAGAAATGTAAGAATGATGCTGATCTGAAATATTTTTGAAACATAATTTTTATCTGTTATCAATGGATTATAACCAAGGATGGGGAATCTGCCAAAAAATTCTGGATTTTTATACCAACTTCCAAGTTGGGTTTTATATACCATCTCCCTACTCTTTTTCCATAATTTTACGCACTATGATTTTTACTAATGTATATTTAGAAGAAATTTTGAAATTAATTCAATGAATTTTAATTGTATATATATAAAGGCAGTTTTTTGCATAACAAAGTATTTTTTTCTTCATAATTTTAAAGGCGTAATGTTTATACTGAACTTCAAAGACATTCTTGTATTTATTGTAATACAATAAATTTAATTTTTTTCTTCATAATAGAAAAATTTCTATGGGATCTTTTATTGTTAACTAAAGATTAAAGATCAGATGTCTTTGTTAATGATCATATTATTAAAGGATACAAATGAATTGCCTCCTTAACATTTCATTTTAACATTAATGGCATGAATTTTGTAAAAATAGGAATTTTTATAAAAGAGTCAAAAGTCAGATTTTTAAATTGACTCCTACAAAAATGCCTTTCTCTGACTCCCCACCTCTGATTATAGCTTGCACTTTTTTGTGTACTATTCAGCTATTTAAATTAATATTGATGCAGTTAAAAATGATTATAGAAAAATTAAGTAGATTTTAATTTTTATTTAAATTTACTGATGATGTTATTACAAAATTTTATTAAATAATAATCATTAAATCAAAGGAATTAATTGTGGTCCAAATTTTAAAATTAGATATAATTTTTCTTAGGAATTGTGGATTTATTGTGCATACAGCCTTAGATGAATTTGTAGCTCATGTGTTTTATTGTGAACCTTCCTCTGGAGCACTTTGTAAAACTATTGAAGCTGCTTGCAAGGTACTTTTTATTAATTACTGATTCTTATGTTATTAATTATTTTACAATAATCTTAGTTTTAAAACTAGTTTTTCTGGTTTTTAGAGATTTTAATTCCCCCCCCTCAATATTGTTCCAAGTCGTGTATTTTAAAATATTACTCGACATTCATATAATGTAAAATTTAATTTAGAAATTAAATGATAAATTTATTAATATTATATTTTTATTAATATAATTATTAATAAAAATAATTTTTATTATACACACACAAACAAATGACCAGGTAAATGTTTAAAAAATTTTCATGATATTCAAATAAATGTCATGTTATTCTTTTCTGCTGTTGAAAGGATTAGTATTTAAGTGGAATGTAAAATTTTGGTTTAAATTTCTTTTGAGTATTTCTTTGTGCAATTTATTGATGAATGTTAAATTATTTATTTTTAAAAATATTTTATTATGATAAGATTTTGTTTTCTGCTAAACCTCAGTATAATATTGAATATACTCAATATTTTTTTTAAATAATAACATTTTGTTTTAAACTGTATTTAAAAAGTTGAAATTTTTTTCTAAATGTTTGATTTTGCTATTCATTTAATCTTTATTAATTTCTACTGAGTTTTATAATTTTTTAAATCTCTTATTTATTAATGTGCATTATTGTTTTAGTTGCGGTATCAGAAATGTTTAGATGCACACAGACAGGATTCTGATGCAAAAAATCTTGAAGCCCAAAGAAAAGTATATTTCTCATTTTTCTATTTTATTTTATATATTAACTGAACTCTTTTTTTTTTTTTTGTTTTTTTTGTAATTGCCTGTTATAGATAACTTGCCAAGTTTCTATTTCATTTGTTTAGATTAGATGACATATGTAAGGGAATTCAGTTTAATTATGTTAAACAGTATTTTTTAAGTATTTAATGCAAAAATTAATGAAACATTTCTGGTTAATAATAATAAACATGATTTCTACTATGATTTTATTTTCAAGTAAAACTTTTCATTAAAAATAAACTAGATTGATTAATATCTTATAAAATTATATTTTGAAAGTCAAGCTGTAATTTATTTTCTTTATAGTTTTAAAAATTGACTTTCCATATTACACTTTTTTAATTTTAGAGTTCTTCCATATAAATTCAAAGGTTTTATTATTTCTTTTATTGGTAATATATTGTAAATATACATTAAAAGTAAGACGAAAAGTTTCATTTTAACATTGTTTGAATTAGGGGCCTGATGGCCGAGTGGCTAGTGCTTGGTACCACAGATTTCGGGTTCGAGTCTCGGTGGTGCTATGGAGGTTTGTAGTGGTTCGGAATGCACTTTAAACCGTATGTCTCGGTCTAATAGGATCATAGAGCGTTGCGTCCGTAGTTTTACTCACGTCTGTAGCTTCAAGCTACATGTGCCACTTGGGTAGTGCTAAATGAGTAATGTTGCTGCAGCCCTTTATTATAGCATAAAGATAACTGTCTAAATATTTGCTAGTTGCATTAAAAAAAATCATTGTTTGAATTAATTTCTTTCTTTTTTATCTAATAATTCTTTAAAGAATATTTTATATTCTTAAGGTTAATTAAAAGTCTTTATGTATCCATGATGATTAATGTGAAAAAAATAATTATGATTTGATTCTATTTTATATTTAAAACTAAAAGCAACCAGCTCCTAAAAATAGTTTTAATTTCAAAATCAGATGTTACTTAAAATGTTAGAGGGATATAATACAGTATAAGAAGTTGAAACATCATAAAAAAATTATTGAAGCAAGGAAAACAGTGGAAGAAGATATTCAATTTTGCATCTTGCAGATTCTTGTTTTCCATGTGTCTTCCATATTATTTTGAAGCTTGGCAGTTTCTAGCAATGATGGAGATTTGAGCATTATCATGTATGCAAAATATTATAATTTGTTGGTAATAATTATGGATGCATAGCAAAAATTAAGAATTGCAATTTTTTGTTAATTTTTTTCTTCTATGCATTTAATGAGATCATTATATTATCAAAAGTTGTGCCAAGCGAATATCATACCCAAACAGCAGTTGCAATATTATTATATCTTCAAAAGCAGCAAAGCATGCTTTTTGTACTGTTTATACTCTGGATTTTTCTGTTGCATAAGATGGCTGCAATAACTACCAAAGGCATGCTAAATCAAAACTGCAAAAACAAGATTAGCAACATCAAAATATTTTGTATTTTGTACCTGCAGATATTTGTTATTTGTGTTCTTAAAAAATTCTTTTAAAATATTGCATTTGATATGTTCGGAAAATAGAATTATGCTCTAATTGGTAAGAAATAGATCATCACCATCAAATTTTTGTTCTTTTAATACACATTGCTAATCATTGGTTGTTTATGTAACCCTGGATTATAATTTACTGTAAAAAACCTTAAAAACTGCTGAAGTTTCAGTCTGATTACTTCTCTCATAAAGCTTATCATTCAAATAATACTAAAATTTAGCTCATTAATTCTGCTGTCCCACATACTGATATGCATCTAAACCTTTTCTGAAATACTATTACAAAGTCTCATTTAAGGTTGGCATCTCTAATGATGGCATGAGTAATCGCTTTTGATGACATTTATAAATATATATATTTTTTTTAAATTAAAAACCTCCTGTATCTTCATGATACTTTCAATGTTGTCTAAAATTGCATTTCCCTAAGTTTTTGTATCCAAAAGTTCTCAAATTTCCAAAAGTTTTCAATTTTTGGATTTTCTCTAATGTAATGCATTCAAAAGTTCTAGCAGTTGATTTGAATATGTATAATTAAAGAGGAGTAATTAACAAGTACATTAAGAATTTTGTTAATTTACATTTATTGATAATTAAAAATTATCAATAACTGTAAAAATCATTATTGTTGTTTATTATTAATTATTATTGTTTGCCTTGATTATTCAAATTACTTTCTTTCTGATTTGCCTTTAATAAAAAATAGTTTATTACTAATATTTTTCGTAAGAATAATACAAAATGGAGTAAAATTATTTTATTTTAATTCTTTTTTATTGCTATCCCAGCTCTGTGGTCATAATAAAATTATGAGTGCATTTTTTTTCTTCTGCACAAATATGTTTTTTCTTAGAAAAAATGGGGAAAAGAATGAAATCTTTTACTTTTTATTTTATTCTATAATTATAAACTATGTGAGAAGAAGTAAGGGAAATCTTATCTTACATAGATGTTAATGTAAATTTTATTATGGCAAATTTAATCTCATTTCACAGATCATACTATTTTTAAGAAAAACGTGAATATTTTTAAATATCATTAAGAAATTTTCTTTTGTGCATATGAATTATGTTTTGCATTATTGTAAAAACGTTATTTTGTCTTTAAATTTTTTTTATTTTTTTATTTTAGGGATTACGTACTACTTTAAAAAGTGTTTTTGGAACATTCTTTTCAGCAAGGCAAAGGAAGAGTGCTGAAACATGAAAATAGTGAAATTTCTTCTAGAAAAATTATCCAGCCATATTTATTTTTACCAGATTTTTATTATGTTAGCACTTTTGTGTACAACATTCAAAAAAATGTAGAGCATTTTTTGCAGATATTTTGCTTAGTATATATAATATTAACTCATAATTGTCTAGTTTGTTAGGTTATGTAGAATGCCTGATATCCCTGTCAGGTTATACAAATATAAAAATTGCAAACAAATACTTTTTCTTGCCCTAACACTCCTTTTTGTAATGTAAATATATGTAAAATATGATTTGTCATAATGTATTTTTTTTATACTGTTGATACTCTCTTATTTCGTAAAGTGAATTTTTGACAAGTCAAAAATTATAAATAGTCATTTGAAAATAATATTTTAAAAGTAGAAATTATTTTTTATCATAAAGGAATTTTGTTTTTATAGTCTTCAGCTGTGCTGTTTTATTCTGGAAATCATGGTTCATGCTCTGACATCACCATTTATGATAAAATATGCAACATGTATCTCACATTAAATATGTACTAAGTTGAATTTATTTGTTAAACAATGTTTTGTTGGTTTGAATACATGATGTGTCTTTGTTATTAAATTGTATTTACATAATGTATAAATTTATAGCATATCTGCTTTTGTCAAAAAGGAATCATGAAATGCATTATTATTTGTTCTGATGTTATAAAACTACATGCAATTTTTTCATGCTATTTATTGATGTATTGTGATATTCTATTGAGTATTAATTTTTAAGTGTAAATTGTAATGTATGCTTCACATGTTGTTTTAAAATAATGTTTTACATAGAAAAATATTTTATTGATATTTGAAGATGTTTTATTGATAGTATAAGGCAGCTGCTTTTGGAGTTTTTTTTTTTTTTTTTTTTATAGTTCTCAAGAATTATGCAATAAAGAATTGTTATTTAATTTTTAAACAAATAATGTTAAATATAATATGGCAGAACAAAGAGAAAGTTTATACTTATTATATTTGTAAATAATGAACTTGAAATGATGGTATCAAGAATTGTTCTACTGAAATAAAATTACTTATCTTGTTTTAATAAGCATTTGTGAGAAGTTTTTGCATCTATATAACAATATGTATGAAACTGCTTTGCATTTTTTTTTTTTTTTTTTTTTTTTTTTTCCTACATTGAATCCCTTTTGCTTCATTTCAAAAAATATTTTTGAGAAAAATAATAAAATATCTTTTTTCAAGTAAAAGACATTTCAATTATTAAAATATTTCTCAGAATTGTATCTTTATTGATGTATGATATGTAACTAGCATGGATATTGTTTATGCTAAAAAATAGCTAATGTTTTAATTATGAAATTCAAAAGGACAGATAATGTGAGCATCATTCATTAATTGATTAATTTTTGAGGCGAATTACATTTATTTAAACTATTTTTTTGTGTCATTAACATCTAAAAAAGCAAATCTATATTAAAATTCAATGTTTTTGCTTTGTTATTATTAACATTTAATAAATAAAAGATGAATCTACTTATCCTTTTTAGTAAAAATTATATGCCTATATAGGTATTGACAAGTTTAATAAGATTATGGACGATTTGAAAAAGAATCATTTTAATTTTGTAAAGTTTTTTTTTTGAAAAAAATTAAACTAAAATTATTGATTATGTTTTTTATTTGCATTTAACAGGTGAAGAAAAGATGAAATGTGACTCTGAATTAATTTGTAAATTGTCCTTTCTAAAAACTAGAAATTTTTCTACAATGAAATATTTTTTATGAATTACTTTAGTGTAGACCAAACATTTAGAATATGATTATTTAATTTTCTTGCAGTATATACTCTGTTAATATATATTTGTGTTATATTCATCAATTAATATGGAACCTTTCATTTTAATTGAAATTATTTAGCATGTTAAAAAATGCTGTTTCAATTGTTTAATATTACTTTTTTGTTTCACTTCAATCTTGTCATTCTGTTTTTCAAAATCTGAAAATATTTCTTGTGTCATTAAAAAATTAGTTATTGAATAAAATACACATGTATGCATGAAAACCACTTTTAAAATAAATTATGCCACCTGCATCTTGTTAGTCTGTATATTAAGCCTTCCATTTATTAATTTTATATTTTATTGGTATGAATATTCAAAATATGTTTATTCTGATTTTGAAAGTTTGGATAATTTATATCTGTACAGTGTCCCTTCTATAATCTAAATGTTTTGCTACCATGAAATATTTCTGTTTTTTATGAATAACTTTTGTGTACATCAAACAATTAGAATTTTAATAGTTACTTCCCTGGCAATATAGCAATATACCTATGCAATAATATACTTATATACATCAAGTAATATCAATCCATTCATTTTAATTAAAGTCATTTAGTATTTGTGAAATATGCAATTGTTTTAATTTTATGTGTGCGTATGTTACTTTTTTCTTCTATATTTTGTTATCTTTTTCATCTGAATCTTGTTATCCTTTTTTTCAAAATCCAAAAACATTCTTGTATCCTGAAAAGATTAGTTGTAGTACAAAATATATATGTGCACAGGAAAACTGCTTTATAATATATATAGTGCCATTTAGAAGCTTGCTTCTTGTTAGTCAGTGTAAGTACCTTTTAATTATAATTTCATACTTTATTGTTATGAATATTCAAAATGTGTTTATTCTGATTTTGGTTAATATAGAAAATTTATATATGTGAAGTGTCCCTTCTATAAGCTAGAGATTTTTCTACCATGAAATATATCTATTTTAATGGATAATTTTTGTCTAGATCAAACATTTGTAATTTGAATGATTACTTCCCTGGTAATATACTAATGTATTTCTATTGCAATAACATACTTGCATTCTATTCATCAAATAAAGCGGACCCTTTAATTTTAATTGAAATAATTTAGCATGTTAGAAAAATACAGTTATTTAAATTTTTTTTAATATTACTTTTTTCTTTCAGTTCAGTTTCTAAATCTTGCCTTTTTTTTTTTTTCAAAATCTGAAAACATTTTTTGTGTCATTAAAGGATTAGTTGTTGAATAAAATATATTATGCCACCTGCATCTTGTTAGTCTGTATAGCAAGCCTTCAATTTATTAATTTTATATTAATTGAATATTCAAAACATGTTTGTTCTGATTTTGAATGTTATGTATAATTTATATCAGTAAAGTGGGGTTTTTTTTATAAGCTAAAGATTTTGTCTAATCAGAAATTTAAAATTTGATTAATTACTTCCTTGTCAATATATTAGATTTATGCAATAATGTGATGCTTTTATGTTTTACTTGTGTTTTATTCATCAAGTGAAACAACATTTAAACCTGAATGCTTTCATTTTAATTAAAATCATTTAGTGTTTTGAGAAGGATGCATTATTGAATTTTTTTCTCTTTCAAAATCTGAAAGCAAATATTTAGAAAGGAAAAAAAAAAAAAAAAACATCTTTTTTTTGTGCGTGTGTGTGCCATGAAAATATTTGTTATAGTATAAAATATATGTGTGTACATGAAAACTGCTTTATAAGCCCTCAATTTATAATTTCGTATTTAAATGTCATGTTTATTCTGATTTTGAAAAGTGGGGATACTTTATACCTGTGCAAGTTCCTTTCTATAATCTAGATGTTTTTCTACAATGAAGTATTTCTGTTTCTTATGAATAACTTTATTTAGATCAAACATTTAGAATTTTTTACTAATTACTTCCCTGACAATGCAATAATATATTATGGTATATTCACAAGTAATGTCGATGCATTTATTTTATTCGGAATCATTTATTGTTCGTGAAATATGCAATTGTTTAACATTTTATTGTATTAATTTTTTTTTCTTTTAAATTTTGTCATCTTTTTGAAATTCAAAAATATTCTTGTGTCCTGAAAAGATTAGTTGTAGTATAAAATAATATGTGTACAGGAAAATTGCTTTAATATATATAGTGACATTTAGAAACCTGCTTCTTGTTAGTCAGTGTAATAAGCCTTCAATTTATAATTTCTTACTTTATTGTCATAGATATTCAAAATTTGTTTTGATTTTGAAAAATAGGGATAATTTATATTTTTAATTTTCTAAATGTGAAAGTAATATATTTATTATTTATATATAGTAGCATATTTATTATTTGAAATACTTAAACAAATTAGTTTTTTTGAATTATTAATGCTAATTCTCTGTGTGTAAATTTTGAAATGAAACATTTAACTATATTTGTGCAAATGTGATATTCGTATAAATTTTTTTTATTAACATCTTTTTTCTTAAATTCATCTGCGTCCTTTTAAAAGTTTGCATATCAACTAAATGTCTAGCTTATTTGAAGGCATCAATGTCAGTTATTCACTCTGAAGTTAATCACATTTCAAGTTAATAAATTCTATTGTTTACTTAATAAAGTTGAGTTTTTCTTTTTCATTGTTTTTCAAAAACATTCCAAAATTACACAGATTTGGCTTTGCTTGTATGCATAAAATCTAAGTATGTTATTATTAATTAGATTTTATACATTAAGAAGTTGAAATTTTTTATCCTGTATTTAAGAATATATATGTTGATTTTTAAAACTGGTTCATATTTTTACGTAGTTTAGATCATATTATTTATACATTCTCCTTTCCAGATATTAGAAGTTTCCAAGCGTCTATATAATTAGAAGATATTTTTTATTTTATACTTGAAAATTAAAAGATAATAGTATTTGTTAATATTCTATGCATTTAATTACTTTAGTTTTTATTTTGTTTTGTTTTAGAAATAATAATATTATGTACTTTTATTTTTGAAGAATATGTTTTTAATAATTGTGAAAAACCTAAAAAAAAAATGTAAGATTAATTGCATTTATAATCTAAATATGTTCTTATTTGAATTAATTTTTATCAACATTTTTTTTTGTATAACACTATATATATTTACTCATAGATTAGAATATTGTAGAATTGGTTATTAAATCTGAAATTAGTTTAATATTAGAGCAAATTAATAGCAATCATACACTTGAAAAAGAAAAGATGAATCAAAATAAATATCTCCTTTTGGAAAACATATAATTCCATAGTTCTCTATTCACATTTTGTAAAATTAAAAAAAATAATAATTTTAGATATTTAACTCGAAATAAAAGTATTAAATTATTATTTAAATTAATTAAAAATTTAGTATCAATTTTTCACTAACCAGAATTTTGTATTTGTTAACAATTTCTAATTTTGTATTGTTAATTAGGCACAAAATTATTAATTATTATGTATGTTAATTACTCACTACGTTCACATATTTTTTCATTCGCATTCACTCTAATATTTTGTTGTTAAAATTTCACTTAAAAATTCTTAAAGTAATTTAGAAAATTTCTGAAAATAAAAAAAAATGCATTTATTAAGTTCCAAAAAATATAAAATAGTACATTAATGGAAATGACAAAAGTATCGATTAAAATTAGCTGCATAAGAAAGCATTTCGTCCGAATATAATAACGTGTAATTTATGCACTGATTCATTTAAAGTGAAACTAATCAAGATTTAAATTCCTTTAATTAATAAAAAGATTGAAAGTTATTGGAAATTTTTTTAATTTATTTCATTTGGAATCTTATCAGAAATGTTATTTAAATTAGAAAATTTTACACTAGTTTAGTAACTTTGTTCCAGGTAAAGAAAAAATTAAAAAGACATAGGGAAAGAGAATGCAATTATAAATTCACAAATTGTTTGTGGTTTATATCAGATTGTTTTCTTTTCAACTCTAAAAATTAATATTGCGGATTATAAGCAGAAAATTCCGGTATTTAATGCGAATTTTTATTTATAAGAAATATGTCATGCATCATGGTGGGTGTGTCTTATAGTTAGAGAACCACTGATATAATGCATTTAATTGTCAGTTTATTACATGCACAAGCGAATGAGATATCAACTATAACAATAAAAATCAATCTTAATCAACTACACTGTATTATTAAATACCTATATAAATTAAAATTTTGTCAAGTTGTATATATATATATATATTGTCTTTTCATAACATTTATGCCATTTGTTTCTGTGATCCGCATCTGTTTACATTGAAATAAAATGTTCTCTACAGTTTCTAGAATGTCACAGTATAAATATAGTAGGGAAGTAATTAGACCGAATCTATCGAATTTGACTTTTGTTGAATATGATTTGGTGTAAGAATGTGAAAGCATAACATTCGCTTTTCTATTCAGAGGATATAGATGTTTAGGATTGATAGTATTAAATGATAAAGTTCTTTGTCGTATTTGCGGTCTATGGCTTGTTTATGAGAATTTTAGAAACATCGAAGGCGAGAATGATTTTATTTTTCCAATGTTGGTCTTAATGATGTCCAAAAATAATTTTAAGTAAGTGGGTAATTGTCTTATTTTGAAACCTAAGATCATGAAGGTGAATGGAGATTTTAAGATCTAGTTCAATTAGTGGAAATTTGGGAATTAACGAGGAGACAGAAATATATAAGTTAACTGAAAGATATGTGAAATTTGTCTGTAAGGAAATCTGACGTTTATAAATGGCGAACTGACAGACTGAATCTAAAACACAATTCAAGAGAAGAAAGATACAAAGAGATATATTTGATATAGAATCGTTCTGCAAGCATTAAGAGTCTCTGGTATAAAGATAGTTGACCAGTTTCTTTGAAACATTGGGATGAGGGATTACTTATGTAGACCTACTGCAAAATGCAATGCGATATGATATAGTATTTTGAGATTTAACAAATCAGTGTTACTTTCCAATATAAAAATATGTGACCCAAATTCAAGTGAGCCTCGGATCGTTGAATTTACAATTTTGATTAAATGCCAAGATCTGCAACCCCTGTATCAGCTGCAATTGCTTTAATAGAATTTAATTTTTTTCATATTTTTCTTTATCAAATACAAAAAATGTTGCTTAAAAATACGATTCTGGGAAAAAAAAAAAAATCTTGAAAACAAATATGCTTTTTCCGTAGAATATTATAATTAAAGATCTGAAAATGTTGATGTGCTTGTTTGTTTTCTATTAGAAAAATTTACTATTTCACATTTGTCAAGTTGAAACAAGAATTTCTATGTCTCATATCGGTGCATTAATTTTTGTAAAGTTATTTTGAAGTTAGAAAAAGCTTTATCGAAATTGTTATCATTTCTAAATAATAAAACATGTTTTACATAAACTAAAGATTATATATGATCTGGAATAATCTTCAAGAATATCACTCATGTAAATTGTAGACAAAAAGGCTCTAACAATGCTAGCCTGCTTTATACCACGTGTGGCGAACTATTTCATCGAGATAGAGTTTCTATACCTATTGAGGAAATTATTGACAAAGTTGTACAACCACTTCGCGGCTGTTCTCGTGATTCCAAGTTGAAAGATATTGAAAATCAATCGTCTCTCCAAACTGAATCAAATGGTAAGGATATGCTTAGTTTTAAGAAAAGAAAGAAAATTTTCTTATTTTTATCTTCAATGATTTTGTGATGAAGGATAGATAATTAATTACAATCTTTAAATGGAATGAAGCCTGTATGAAAAGAAAGGAATTTGTCAGTGTTTAAAAAAGGAAATACACTGAAGTGACAAAAGTCATGGGATAGCAATATGCAAATTTTCAGATGGCAGTAGCATCGCGTAGAACAGGTATAAATGCGCAGTACTTTCGCAGAGCTTTCATTTCTGTTCAAATTATTCATGTGGAGAGGTTTTGACGTGATGATGACCGCACGACGGGAATTAACAGACTTTGAACGCGGAATGTTAGTTGGAGCTAGACGCATGGGTCATGCCATTTCGGAAATCGTTAGGGAATTCAACATTCCCAGATCCACTGTGTCAAGAGTGTGCCGAGAGCATGAAATTTCAGGCATAACATCCCACCATGGACAGCGCAGTGGTCGACCGCCTGCACTTAACGACCGAGACCGGCGACGTCTGCAAAGAGTCGTAAATTCTAACAGACAAGCAACACTGCGTCAAATAACCGCAGAAATCAATGTGGGACGTACAAGGGACTTGTCTGTTAGAACTGTGCGGAGAAATTTGGCTTTCTTGGGCTATTCCAGCAGAAGACCGACTCGAGTGCCTTTACTGACAGAACGACATCGCTTGCAGCGACTCTCGTGGGCACGTGAGCATATCGGTTGGTCCCTAGATGAATGGAAAACCGTGGCCTGGTCCGATGAGTCACGATTTCAGTTGGTAAGAGCTGATGGTAGGGTTCGAGTGTGGCGCAGACCTCACGAAGCCATGGACCCAAACTGTCAGCCAGGCACTGTTCAAGCTGGTGGTGGCTCCGTAATGGTGTGGGCTGTTTTTTCATGGCATGGACTTGGTTCTCTGGTGCGACTGGACCGAACATTGACTGGAAATGCTTATGTTCAGCTACTTGGAGATCACTTGCAGCCATTCATGGACTTCATGTACCCAAACAACGATGGAATTTTTATGGATGACAATGTGCCATGTCACCGGGCCACAACTGTTCGCGATTAGTTTGAAGAACATTCTGGACAATTCCAACGAATGATCTGGCCACCTAGATCGCCCGACATGAATCCCATCGAGCATTTATGGGACATCATCGAGAGGTCTGTTCGTGCCCAAAATCCTGCACCATCAACGCTTTCACAATTATGGACGTCTATCGAGACAGCATGGCTCAATATTCCTGCAGAAGACTTCCAACGACTTGTTGAGTCCATGCCACGTCGAGTTGCTGCACTTCGCCGGGCGAAAGGAGGGCCGACACGATATTAAGAGGTATCCCATGACTTTTGTCACTTCAGTGTAAGTGTGTAAAACTTTTTTGTCAAACAATTCGCTAAAAACTGAGGTTAAGGCGATTGGATGTGACTAATTTTGCGTCTTTGTTGGATTTTGGTATAGTAATTATCGGGGCTATAAGCCATTCTTTCGATAAGTCAGATGTCATTAAAAATATTTAGCAATTATGGAAGATAATAATCAGACAAAGATTTTAATGTTATAGAAATTCCGTCACTGCCAGGAGCTGTTTTGCATTTTTACGTATATAGACTTTTAGCTTTTTAAAAGACGTAGGATTGTTATAACTATGAGAATTATAGTTGTATACATAAAATGGAAGACATTCTTCGATAATGGACTGATTGAAATGAGATGTAAATAAAGTAGGCTGCTTAATTGTATTCGTAATGGGTGTATATTGGCTGTATAAATGATCTTATTGCTATAAGAGAGCCGCCTTTATTATAAATAATTGTAATTATTTTCTGAATTTTACCGTTATAACCCGCCGAATCACATATTGTATTCCAGTAACGAAGTTTTAATCGGGAGATTAATTTTTAAATTCCACAGATTTTCTTTTATATTATATCCAATGTTCGCGAGATAATTGAGAACGTGACGGAAATAAAAGTTTCATTTTTTTCTTCTTCTTTTAATAAAATGCAACATTGAGAATTCTACCATAGAAATTTGGCTGCTGTGACATTGAAAAATATTCCTTATTGTTATTTAAAATAGTAGAAATGAAAAATGGAATTCTACAATGAGATTCACAAGTTTTTCCTTAAAGTTGATGATTTTTTTTTCGCCTATCCCATTTGGTCGGGTCAAAAGTAACATTTTAGACCAAGTCCATGAATCCGTGCAGTCTCATGGAAGGAGGGAGGGGGTAGCTTCTGTTTTTGATGGAGAACCCGTTGGTAGAAGTTTGATTTGGCTCCGTATCGTTGAAGAAGAAGGGCAGTGCCTTCCGGGAGGACATTTAGGAGGAGCTACCCTGCATTTATGTATCGTATGGGAGAAAACTCCTATCAGGTAGTCCGACTAACGAGGCAAGATGCTAAACATCACAAGCGCCATCTAGTCTTCGTTTTTTTGAAGCAGTGTCTACATCAAAGCCACCAGCAGATTGAAACCTCAGTCCTAATGCTCACCAGAGGCGCACGTTGCCACGAGTGGGCAAGTTGAGGATCATTGTGAGAAGTAAAAACATTAGACTAAATAATTGAATGCCTGACGAATTTGTTGCTACATCTTGTTTGAATGTGTAAGCTGAGTTGGCTGATGATTACTATCCTATTGATCACAGTGTACAAAAAGGTGATGTCTGGATAGGTGTTTGTGATAGAAATGAAAAAATCAATCAGAGAACAGGAGGAGTAGGGTAGTACTAGGTATATGAGTTGGGATTTGCATATTAATTATATTTAAACTATTATTCGGGGCCTGAATAGCCGAATGTCTAGCGCTCTGGCCCTCGGTGTCACAGGTTTCGGGTTCGAGTCCCGGCGGTGCCATGGATGTTTGTAGTGGTTCGGAATCCACTTTAAGCCGTAGGTCCCGGTCTCATATAACTATAGAGCGTCACGGAGCCAATTTAGACTTTTACCTACGGGTGCTCCATCACAACAGAAGTTGTCCTCTTTCCCTTCAACCATGAGTCCATACGGGTTCATGGGCTTGGCTAGATGTCTACCAAGTGGGATAAGAAATAACAAACTATTATCCATGATCCAGTCTATAAGAATATTGGAGCTAGGATTAATGGTAGAGGAAACCATGTCTGATCTTTGACATTAAAGTCCCCCCTAGTATAATACATTATTTAGATAATTGTCGAAAAACAAAATCAAGCCATTTCGTGGTGAAATGACCTCTAGGTGCATAAATATTGAAAATAGAGAATGTTTGTGAGGAAGCTGTAAAATAATAGCCTGAATTTCAAATTAGGAATGGGGCTGATTGGTAAAAAGGAAGTATCGACTCTGAAAATTGGAGTCTACAGCAATAAGTAGGCCCCCTTGTCATTTGTGGCCCGCTCTGTTTTTTCGATAAATTGATTTACCGGGAAGATGAACGAGATTGTCATTATTAAGGTAAGTTTCTTGAACGAAAATCTGGATGGTTGGCGAAAATTTGAGTAGCCATGGCTGTTTTGATAAATTACTCCTTGCATCCCGCTGTAAAATGAACAGTATTGGACTGAACATTGAGGAAAGACAAATAAACCACACAATAATAACTTTGAATTTAAAACACCTATATTGAATTTAAAAAGGAGAAACATACGTTAAGTTGTTTGAAATGAAGATAGTATCATGCTTTGGCGAGTATTGAAGAGTCTGAATTTTATGAGAAATAATCATCTCGTATTCACTTTTGAATCTTTTTTTGTCTTTTTATTTCGTTGATTTGATGTTTGTGGGACCAGGCAATTTTTGTTGATGGCTTGTGTCACCATTAAAAAAGATACAGGCATATTTTCTGTAATGTGGCTGTGATGCCGAAGATTCCTGTATGATTTTAATTGAAGTTCGACAATTTTTTTATTAACAATTGAATTTTTTCTATATGCTTCTGGAATAATATAGTGATGTCTTGTTTGGTTACATAAACGAATGCATTATAGGCAGTTTGTTGACCTTTTTTTCTGGGTAGATTTCATCATTTTGTGGATAGTACAATCGCCTGACTTCTATGAACGACAGCTTCTTCAAGTTAGAAATAGTATTTCTTGTTTTCTTTTGCTACAATATGTGGAGGAAGCTGTATGAACTTCACCTCATAAAACGTATTTATATGCTTGACATGACTGATTTGGATGAAGCTCCGCACAGTTTTCGCAGCAGGCAGGGTAACATTTAGATAGATGGGATGAAGAAAAACAATTACGACATTGACGGGGATTATTTATAAACAGGAAAACTTTTTGTCGTGCAAGTCATTATTTAACGTCTTCCGGAAGAAAAGTACCGTAAATAGCAACTAAAATTGGATCAATATTTCATGTTTGGTTGAGTACTATTTTTTTCCTCATAAATGTCCAATCATTTATAAAGCTTTTATCAATACGGGATACGATTTTACAGGTATTATCGTATGTGTGAATAATTTACACATCTATACCGAACATATTCTAATAACATTTTTATTTACAAATCTTACTAAAACCCTTTTAGGATTCAGAAACCAAACTGCAATCTATGAAACTTCCTAAGGAGCAAGTCTTCTATACAAAGCTACGTCTAGACTTGAATGAAAAAGTTTTGAGCGACGAGCAGAGCTTTCACTTCTGAACAGTTCATTGCAATGTTGACAGAAATTAAAAAGCATCTAGGAAATCTGTTTCGCTTGTAGGAAATTGTAATGGATGAAATGCTGTTTTGTTTCCCGCATCCAAGGATTTATTATTAGCTGAATAACGGCTGGCCGGTCGTTCACTTAAGGTATAATGGGCTTATTTTCCCAAACTGTAATGCTTTACATGCAGCTAATACTCTCCCATAGTGCTTTTACAATTTGCCTTACGGTAAAGTGAACGGAACTTACCTAGTTGTCTTATAAACTTCAGATAAAATTTAATTTTTGTGATAAATCTTTTTGGTCTACTCGATAATAAAAAAAATAAAATAATACGCTATAACATTCTAACTGGTCAGGATGTGTACATAAATAGTACATTATTTACAAAGTTTCTTTCTTGTCGTTAGAAATATATTGTACATGCAGTCAGTCAAAAATTTTGTGTACCTCTAGTTTAGTACTACAAATGAATTGCGCAATAATACCTTATAAATCTTTTTATAATAGTGAACAATTCTAGGAGTATTTCTAAAAGAAGTATTCAATTCATGGGTTTCAAAAGTGTTTTTAAGAAATATTCCAGCTTTCCACTATGTTCATAACTGTGAACTTGTACGGTTTTTCCGTGTTATGTACAGATTAATGCACTTTGTAATGTCGTATACGCATATGTAAAATTTTATGATATAAGGGGAGAGACAAGTTTCAGCTTAAAATCTGTAAATTACATATAGATAAATTACATGATGTACTTGAAGCAAAGATAAATGGACAGCTACTAGTAATATGAGAGCATCAGATGTTAATTAAAATTTAATCTCTCAGCAAATATGATTATGCACCATTTTAATTGCAAAAAGAACATTGTATTGAGCGCAAAAACAACCACTTATGAATACTACTAAAAAAGAATTATGTGCACTTTAGAAAGTGATTTTCGTAAAGTTTTCATAGGAAATTAACTAATTATAGTTATTAACCTGTGCTGAAAATTAAAATTGATCATCTAAAATACAAATCATAAAACTTTTTATGAATTTCAAAAATAAAATGCTGGGAGGACATAGTTATTTCATTACTGTTAAAGATTAATCTATTTGATTGTAGATAGTACATAGTTAATTAATGATAAAGATGACTAAAAAGATTTAATCATGCTGACATTCACTGGATAATTTGACCTTTAACAAGTTTTAACATTAGTTGAGATTAGCTATACCAAGAGTTGCCATACAGGCTTCTGATTAAAAACTGATGAATTATGAAGAATTAAATTATAGGAAATAAAATCAATGTAGGATGAACTTAATTATATTGTTTGTACTAATATTTGTTAGCCCCAAACTATCTGGATTATATTGTACTATACAGTATTCAAAACAGATACAGCCTTAATATATGTTTCGTTTTAAATGAATTTCAAAAATTTAGTTTACACCTTTGTCAGTGTGCAATAAAATTTTTTGAAAATAAATGCTGATCTTTTCTGTTTAAAAATACAATAGTAAACATATTTTTTTATGTTTTTTACGAGCAACTCTTATTACAATTCAAAGAAATAATTTAATCCTATTCCCCCCTTGTTAATGATGCAGAATATACACAGTATATAAAAGATCAGCATCTTATAAATTATATCCCTCAGAAAGTGAATAAATGTTTTGTGAAAAAATCATCAAAATTAATATTTCAATATTATAATTTTTAAAATAAAATAAATGCTGTTAACACAATGCAGTACAGTCCAAGAGAAGACTAAACTCATCAGATATAAAATTTTCATATTCAATATAAAAAACAACTTATGTTTTTGTATGATGGAACTACAGTTGTATCAACATTTTTAACAATTTAGTTACTGATTTTATTTATAATTAAATAACCCAATAACAATAAAACCAATGAATGAATTCATAAACAGATTTAAAATGTTTAAAGAATGAAATATTTATTTGCTGTATAAAAGCATTTTAGATTAACAGTAATATTTTATAATGCTATGATACTGCATTTTCAATAATATCTTTCCAATAAAATGTAAATTTTAATATTTTCCAGTAAACAATATATAAAATTAGCATGAATTTCTCGTTGAACTTAAGTACATTTCTATGATAAAACTTTCAGGACAAGGTAAACATTTTTTTTCAGAATTTCTTAGTTCTAATGTTTCCAAGTTTTGATTGTGGCCAAATAAATTTTACAACATATTAAAAAGAGGAGTTATTCTTTTAACCTAATTGCATTTTTTAAAGTAACATGTATACGAGTATGATTTATTTAAGACAACCATTAAGTGTATAATTGCATGTTATGTTTAGCATTGTAATTATATTTGTCAATCCTGGTAATGCAAACAGGTTAAACAAACACAGAATATCACTTTTAGATTTAGAATGTAATGTAAACAATTCATAGTGTTTATACAATTTACATAGTGCAGATACAATTTGTTTACAAAAACATACTTGCCAATTTAAAAAAAGATGCACCCATACAAAAATTTACCAACTACTTTCCATTATGTTTTAAAGGGGAAAAAATATATAAATACAAGTTTTTGATGCTTGTTCACATACAGATAATTAAATAAGAGTAAAAAACTTAATTTATGTATATACATAAAATTATGAATTTTTTGTGGGAGCACATATTTTGAATTTTGACTAAAATTATAAAAATTAATGACATGATATCTTAAAAAAAAAAAAAAAAATTCCAATTTATAATTATTCAAGAGTAAAAATTAATGGTACAATGTGGTTTGAAAAATAAAATCTTATCAAAATTTATCTTTTTTATATTTAAATAAAAGAAGTTTGAAATTTATAAAAACCCAAAGTGTAATAATATTTCACTAAAAATAAAATAAAGAATTTACAAGAAAACCGGAAAAAAAGAGGGCAAGTATTTGAATGGTATTTAAAAGAATATGTAAATTTTTTCTTTAAACCATTGTTTATAGAATTTTTATTTTTTATTTTTATTATTATACATATCATTTAATCACATTTTATAGATGACAAATATATAAACCTCATTTTTAGCAAATAAATTTTGTTAATATAAAACAACTTTGAAGTAGGATAGTGTACATGATTAATTTAGTTAGATACTTTATTTTATTTCACTACTATTAAATAAGCAAAATTCTAAGAAAACAACATTAGTAGAAATTACAATACATTAAAACACATAAATTATTAAATTAAAATAACCATAATATTATAGGCAATTGATAAAATTAAATATTATATATTTCCATGTATAAGTCAAGTCTTTTTCTTAAAGTAAACTATGGGCGGCAGCTTATATATAAATCCGCTAATCCTGTGATACTTTTTCACTTGCCGAGCGCAAACGATAAATCGCCAAATATTACTAAATATAGCACATTTTTATTTCTTAAGTTTATAAAAACAACAACAATAATAATTTAAATGAAGTGAGTTACTTGTTTTATGAAAATCCGCTGTTTTATTTGCGAAATTGTTGAAATTACTGGTTTGTTGCACCACCGCCAAAGCGAAAAATCTGATCTTGGCATAATTTGCACCGATTAGTAGAAAAGTATTAAAATGTACACCAGAAATAATGACAGAATACCGTAAATAATTAACACATAAAAAATTAAAGTAATTTTTCTTTTTCATTATTAAGTTACTTTTTGGTATTTTGAAAGCAATCTTCATAGAAAAAAAAATCATAAATCCTTTAAACTCGTATCAGAATACGAATTTTTTATTAATTTACAGAAAATCAATTGGAAAATATTCTAGATCTTTCACATGCTTGGCAACATTTTCACTCTCCTGGTAAAATGTTTGAACATTAAAGAAATTATTTTTTTTAATTTCACCTTATATATGGGTTTTGAATTTTAGGTAAATTTTTTGAAGAGAAACATATTCTCGGCTTATATTCAGAAATATATGGTAATAAAAATACATTAAAAGTGGTTTAAGCTAGAAAAAGAAAAATTAATAAGCAGCACATAAATTTCTAATCAATAGGAAATTCTTCTGTGGTACTCTGAATTAAATCATTTTTAAGTATAATAAAATTTAATCTAAATTGATAATTAAAAATGAAAAGTGTGAATAATAAATACATATGCACATTAAATCTATAAATATAAGGTGCATCTTTCAAATGAATGTACTTCTTTTAACACCCCCAATAAGCTGAACATAATTCAATAAGCCCAGAACTATCTGTTATACTTCATTCAGAAGTTATAGTATTTTTTTAAATATTGCACATTGGTTTATAATTTTTAAAAAGTTCTTAGAACTCTGAAATAAAATTTCAGTCATGTGAATGCAAATGAAATATTTTTCAAACACATTTGATGAAATAAGAATGGAATTATGATGGTTAAGTATTGGCAACAAGATTACATCTACACATATATATGCAATACACATTCAGAGATGGAATTACCAGAATTAAATAGTACAAAGATACAAAACTGTTGAGAAACTTGTGTAATTTTTCACATTATTTTTAAGCACATCAACATTTTTATATACCATAAGTTAAAAAATTAATATATTAACATGAGAATTTAAATAATTAGCAATGAAGTTTATATATTTATTCTAAAATAGAATTGATGGAATTCCAGAGATGAAATAGAATAAAACATAAGTCTATGTATCAATTCACTAAAGGTTTAGCTGAAAATTGAATTTCAACAATAAAGAAGCATTCATCTTTCAAACACCAAATATTGGAATAAATTTTAAAATAAAATCTTTAAGAAATAAAACAACCAATGTTTAATTAAAAATGATTTTATCATTTTGTAATACATCAGAATAAATATACAGAGCATTGAATTATTAAAAACGTTAATTTTTTTTTTACTTTTAAACCTTTTCATAGGGGAAAAACACTATAACTTCTGTAAATAAATATTTATATTGCAGAATTCTATTATTAAAATAAAAATGCAGATACACAAACTTTATTTTAAAAAAGAAATTAATGACTTTAATTTAATTTTATAGAAAAAAAAAACTACTACACAATATTTTAATTTATTATTATTCCAAAGACACTTTTATAAAAATCAAGAATATAATTCATAAAAAAAAACTACTTAAAATATAAGACATTACAATAAAAAATATAAACTGAATTTTAATAATGTGAAATTTACATTTTATCTTACAATATTTACAATTGTATGTTATTCAGCTATGCTACAGATCAATTATTCCACATAATATTCATGAAACACAAACATAGATTTTCAAATTATACTTAATAATACAATACAGGTGAACTTCATTTTTATACATGATATTTGTACTAGACATATATTTTTCACATAATTTAAAATAAAAAATAACACAAAATACTTATAACTATTTGATGAAATATACAAAATAAACACAAAAGTTTTTTTTTGGTTGGAAAATAGTTATGTAATTCATGAAAAATGTCTTCTGCAGAAATAAAACATGTCATCATTTACTACTTAAAGAAAAGAATAATGAATAGCAATGAACCTTATTTAGATATTAAATATGATTAAGTTGTTTGAAAGAATTAACAATGCTGATTTCTTGAGACAAAATGGACAAAAAATGATAAAAAAACATAATGAAATCGAAATCAATACTATTTAGTATGCTCTCAAAATGCATACAAATATAAGATAAAAGTATTAAGTCAAAAAAGTTTCCAAATTTTTAACCTTCTTCTGCTTGACCTTTTTCTGTATTGTTGTTCTTTGGCTCATCATCTGGGTTGGAAACACAAAGAAAAAAAATTTCAATTAACAAAAAATAAATAAATATAAGTAAAAGTAAAAGTAAGGTGGTAATTATTTGCATGGTTTTTTAAATGACATTACTTGCAATTAATGCTTTACGTAAAAAAAATTGTAATTATTTTTCAAATGGTTTTATAAGTTATAATTTTCTATAATATATATCTATTGATCTTCTCTATTTTATTTTTTCAAAATTGCATTTTAATCTAAATATTTCATATAATTGTCAGTTAGGCATGTTGAAATCTTAGAAGAGATTTATGTTACTGTATTAGACTTTTTAATCAGTGTTATTTATTACCTTAAAATGGCATAGTAGTCTTATGTAAGTTATAGATTAGCTAGCAATGCAAAATTTAACATCCTAATATTAATTTATAAAAACGATGCTTAAATAAATAATTGGAAAAAAATTAATTGATATAATGTAATTTCATTAAATAATATATGAGTATACTATAAAATGCAAATATACAAGTGAAGGTTTCCTTGAGAGAAAATCATGCACATTACCTTTATCCTCATATATATTGTTGGCTTTAAAAATAGGATTTAAAACAGATTCTGAATCCAATTCAGGTTCTTCACGTAGAACAGATTCAACAACTTCTTCAACAATTGCTTCAGGACAAATATTTGCATCTGGTGGGTCTCCCTCATAATTATAATCACAAATATTTTTTTGGGTTTCAAAGAAAACCACTTTTATTTTAGGCTCTTCATTATTCTTTTGTTTATCTGTAGAACCACTCTTGCAAGACATTAAGGAACCAACAATGTTAGATGATTCAAAATCTTTTTGACTCAGTTGTATTTCTGAAAAATTAATGCATTTAGATTCAAAAATTAAACTTAGAAATTTAACAAAAACACATATGTTAAATTTTAAAATAATCACAGTAAGAAATAAAAATTTGAGTATTTAAATTAAATTTAATTTTCAATGACAAACTTGATATGGAAACTTTTATTAACCAAGCAAAGTGAGATGGGGGAAGAAAAGAAACATAATACTGTAATATAGGTAAATGCTTATGTAAGAGCATTAAGAGTAATATTCATAGGTTATTCATATTTTCTAATGGTTAGTAATTGGAGAATTAAATAACATTATAAGACATTTCATGTTATTAGTTTCCTTTTTGTAGCTATTTATAACATTTTGCAATTTGCATTTTAACATCTCACAGATTTTTCATTTAAGTTTTTTACAGTATTTGAAATTTTTTTAAAATTATGTTCACAAATACTTACTATCAAATAATAAATATTATCAGGATTGAATTCTGTAATCATTTTTGCATTTTAAAGTAATGTAGTGATTCTAGAACATGAATCACATATAATTTTAACTCCATGGTAGTTAGTCATCCACATGCCCCTTAACTCCATTGCAGTGACTCTGAGAGAAAACTGGCTTTTACAAACTGCTGTAGAACTTCAGTTAACAGCATGGCTGTGTAAGTTGGAATTAACTGTGTCATTGCCCCTTTTTGAAACGAACAATTATTGTTGTGCTATATTCTGTAGCGTGGAAGTAATTTTATATAGCTATTTGGTATTAAATATAATGTTATAAGTAAACAAGGTGCCTTGTTTACAATGACATGAAGATTTGAATTTGTAGCCTGCTTTTATGGTGGTTTAAGATTAAATAGTGTGCACATGAGGCTTCAATTTTTTTTTCCTTCCATTGACACATAGAAGGCAACACAAACTTCATTGCATAGCTTTAGAGGTGAGTGTTATTGTTTAACTAAAAGATCTTACAATTAGCACATATAGTGTATATTTGACAGGTGTATATAATTAGAAGTTTTTTCTTTTTGCTGCAATTAATGAATTTTCTTTGTATTAATTACTTCTGTTAATTAGCCTCTTTGTATTTTATTTATTTGTTTAATTCAAAATATGTCTCTAAATGATCAAAATACCAGATGAGGTAAACAAAATCGCGGTTAGCATGTCACCCTTTTAGTGAAATAATACTGAACTATATTTTTCCCAAATAGAAGCCTAATTTACACATTCGAGAATATCAAGTGATGCAACAAAATTTGCTAGCCTCATTGCAAATATTGTCAAAACTTTGACTCACATGACCAACACCATTTTGCCTCCACCGAAGACAACAAAGCATAGAAGCAAAGGCCTGAAGAATTTACAGATTCCGTAGGGGAAAAAAAAGTGCTAAATAAGTCGCAATTTGGTGACAATGAGTCATCCAAATTAGATGAGCTAAATGATGATTTTTAAAAAGTTTATGGTAGCAAAGATTGCTAACAAATATACAGATTCCGAAGTGCAATACTTTTGGCACTGAGCGAAAATTCATATGTTTACACCATTGAAATATACAATACAACGGTTACATTGATGACTCTCTAGTTTGCAGCAACAAATTGCACAATTGTCTTTACAAATTGAAAAACTAACTTGCGAATAGGTCGATCAAACTCAAGACATAAATTTGCATAGTATTATTGGTTCAAGAGCAAGAAATGAAAATTGAACAGAACATTGCTGTTACCACTGCTAGAGCCTCTTGCATTTTTTTAAAAGAAAACTTTTCTCCTCTGAAACAACATACAATGCACAGGATCCCAAATTATTAGCATTGTATGCCAAGATCAAACATTTACAATGTATACTGGAAGGCAAAATTTTTATAACTCTGCAGACCACAAGCCACTTACTTTTGCCTTTCAGCAAGTCTTCCCCTAAGCAAAACGATTTCATACAACAATTTATAACAGACATACACTATGGAAAAGAATTAGAAAATATTGTCGCAGATACTCTCTCTCTCTCGGATAACGGCTATAGATACATAGTAGTCATTCATATTAGTATATACCTTAAATCCATTACAGTGACTATGAGAGAAAACTGGTTTTTACAAACTGCCATAGAAACCCAGTAACACTAGAGCATGATTGTATAGGTTGGTACCGACTACACCATTGCACCTCTTTGATATGAATAATAATTATTGTTGTACTATGTCCTGTAATGTGGAAGCAATTTTGTAGGGTACTTACGTATTAACGCTACCTTGGCTACAGTTGCGCCAATAAAGAGCAATCTTGTTGTTCGCACGTGCACGCAGTTATCTTTTGAACGCGAACCGCAGCTACAAATTTGGCGGTTTTTAAAATTCTGCTTCCCTCAAACCAGTTGTCTTTTCTAAGTCCCACATGATAAGCACACTGACTGAAATTGCATTTCCAAAACTTACGTTTACCAAAATAAAGTTAGATGTCATGGGAATTGGGACATTTTCGTTTTTTTGGTAAAATATTTCGCTCCTGAAAAATAAAATTGCATCTTGTTCTGTTTCTGGCAAATCCCAAATACGCATTTTCGTAGCACTAAAAAATGGCGTCAAAAATCAGCAAACCTGTAGCTGTTAGATTGGCGCCACTTAAAAACCGCCAAATCTGTAGCTGTTAGATTGACCACACTTAAAAACCGCCAAATCTGTAGCCAAGGTAGCGTTAATTCGTAAATACCTTTAGTAGTGCTATTCGTTAATAAATATAATGCTATGAATAAACTGAGTGCCCTTATTTACAGTACTGAAACACCAAGGAAGTACTAAGATTTTTAGAATATAAGAACTTAAATCATATTTTGTATGCCGATTTTGTTTAGCTATTGTTATTTTATTTTACATTAATCAAAACATAGAAAGAAATGAGGGTCAGTTAAAAACCTTAAAATTTTACCACTAATATATGCTGAATATACATTTAAAAGTTCTTGCAATAAAAATATATTCAATAAAACATCTAATATTTCTTTAATGCATAAAAAGTATACCAAACAATATTTTTACTTTCCAAAATATGAAGAAAAAAAAATAAAGATACAGTCATAGAGGCATAGAATGTACAGACTCTATGACTGTAAGTCAAATATATTTTTTAAACTTACTTTTCAAAAAATTTTTAAAGTCCAAATGAGTATATTGTTGAAGTAAATGTTGTTTATAAGTAAAATATTTTGAAATGTGATGTTAGTATTTAAACAAACACAGAATATGATGCTTAAAAAAATTTAAATACAACAAATAGAAATTTTTTAAAAATGAGCATTAATACCTCCTTCTTGTGCATATCCAACTGTATCAGAAGACACAAAACTTGTTTCACAAGTTTCAGGGCTTTCTTCATCTGTTTCTGGCATAAATTGTTGAGGAGGTTCATCATCTGATAGGGCTTCATAGTCATGATCCAAAATTCGTCTTCTTTCCTGAAGGATAACTTTAATTTTCTTCTTTGGTGGTAAGAAGTTGTAGTTAATACCAGAAGCTTCTCCGCTAAAGTAAGAACAGCCTGGTTCTTGTATTCGATTTTGAGGAAAATCTAAAAAAGTTGTTATATTTTGAATGCTAAAATTTTGGATGAAATATAGCAAACTACTGGTTAAAGTAAACATTGGTTGTTAGTGAAATTTATTAGAATTAAAATATAACAATGTATAGATCCATTTATGGTTAAAATAAAAAAATATTATTTATTTAAAATAAAAAATGCTGTTAGAACAAAAAGTTCCTGATTCATTGTAAAAACATGAGGCAATAAATAAAATCAGAAAATTGAAAAATCGCCGACCCTATAAATATAGAAATGAAAAAAGAAATAAATATAGTCCTCTTGTATAGACATCACCTGATTTAAAATTGAATAAATATTTTAAAGTAATGTATGCTATTTTAAACCATTATTTTCAATAGATAATTAGTTATTAACAATTCTTCTAAATAAGTAGCATTTAAATTTTTTCACTTTTACAGCTTAGAATATATTTGTATAATTTTGTTGAAATGCCAAGAGTCGGAGATATCAAAACGTGAGGTGATAAAAATTTTAGATTTAAAAGTTGAAAGGAAACATCTGAAAAACATTTCTAAGATTTTAAAATGGTCTGATGAGTATTTATAGAATTGTGCAAAGAGATTAAAAATGATTTATTAAGAGAAGATCTGGTATACAAAAGAAAACATCTCTACAGAATGATAAAATATTAACCACGGCATATAGACAAAATAAGTCATTGCAAAGAATTGCATCCACATCTGGAGCATCGAGTAATGTGATTCACAAAAGAGATTTGCAGAATAACTTTAAAAAAAAAACTATAATTGAAAGTACATTATATACCAGTAAATAGACAAACAAAATGATACTTTATGATAGATAGTTTCTAAATGTCAAAAATCCAAAAACTGCAACTGTCTCTTCATGTCAAAATTATTTCCATGAAATTGCATAATATAATAGTAAACTTGCTGTTAAATGTGGATCAGCTTTCCTAATTCTTTTGTTTTACATATAATTTTATTTGCTCTTGAAGTCAAAAGTCCAAACAGCTACATTTAGAAAATAAATAGCAGAAAGATTTAATAATAAGGTTAATTCACATATACTGCTCATTATTAATAAGTAATTGAAGAAATATATATAATGCCTCCCTAATATACACACAAATAAGAAATATTTATTGTTAATTTATTGGAGGATTAAAAAAATATTGTTTTAAATGACAAAATAGGATGTTCCATAATTATATACACTAAAATGTTTTATGGATAAATTTAAAGTTTAACAATATACTGATAAATACATATAATTGTATTTTTGTTACTTTTTATCACTTCAAATATGTGATTTTCTATTGAAATTACTCCATTTTACATAAATTCTGGGAGCAGTTCATATCGTTCTTGCACAATAGCTGTTTTAAAGCTTCAAGATTGAAGATGATAAATGGTTCTTTACCATATTTAGTCATAAAAAATTTGCAATTTAAATAGACTTAATGAATATACAATTGAATACCAAGATTTAAGAAATAAACCCAAGAGGTTTTTAGTAGACATCAAGAGAAAAGGTGAATAATAACTTGGGATGGTTCGTATCTTGGCAATTCCCAAGATTATATGTAAATATTAAAGGAACCATTAACTGCATGACTCGATTTGCTGAAAGGAGCTGATCGTGTTTTTCAACAAGATATGCCTAATTCGACAAAAACTGATTTGAACAGAAAAAGTATTAAAGACATGGGCTGATCTGTATTTAATCCTACTGACAAGTGGGAACAGCTTTAATGAAAAGTGTATGAAAATGGACTCCAATATATTTCAATCTTGGAGCTTAAAATAGCAACTGCGCAAGAACGGCCCCCAGAATTAATGTAAAATGAAGTAATTTCAATGGAAAACCACATTATTTAAAATGATAAAAAGTGATGGAAATACAATTATATGCATTTGTTAGTATGTTGTTAAACTTTAAATTTATCCATAAAACATTTTAGTGTCTATAATTTTGGAACATTCTATTTTGTCATATATTAAAACAATACTTTTTAAATCTTCCAATAAATGAGCAATAAATGATATTTCTTACTGTCTATATCAGGGAAAATGATATATTTCATCAGTTAAAAATTAACAATGAGTCAAATACGTAGAATAACTTATCATTACATCGTTCTGCTGGCTATTTTCTAAATGTAGCTGTTTGTACTTTGACTTCAAGAGGCAAATAAAATTACGCACATAACAAAAGAATTAAAAAAGCTCCTCCACATTTAACAGCAAGTTTCTATTATATTATGCAAGTTCATGGAAATAGTTTTGAAGAAATGCAGAGACAATTGCAATTATACTTCCAAAAATCTAATTTAACTGTAAAAATTTCATCAACAACTTACATTCTATATCAACAATGACTTTTCACTTTCTTTTTATTAGTGAATGTCAAATAAAGTTATAGTGAATCAGGAGGTAGGAGAAAGGGGTTGATGAACGAAAGACTTTTTTTTCAATTTGCATTGATGCTTGTTATAACTTTATTTTTATAAGTCAAACCATTCTACAAATATTTTATGATGAATAATAAAACTTCCTTTAAAATAAAATGTAAAACAGTTTTCAACAAGCAACAGGGATAACATTATTCAATATAACTTAATTTAATATCAAAAATTGTCAAGGTATATCAATGCAGGACTCCTCATTATTTAATGTAAAAGTTCCTTTTATCATGTGTATGACAGTTAAGAATTATATCACACACACACATAAAGGAACCATTTGGAAGTTTATTTATTCAATATCTAATTACAATGTGCATGTCCTTCTGTTAAGATTGAGGAGGACGGTGCAAACCACAAAATGCAACTTTTGGCCTATTCATTCAATATTGTAGTGGCACAATGTCTGTAACTAAGTGAAAAAACGATTAAATCAGGCAGATAAATTATTAGTGAAACTTTGTTTCTATGTTTTCTTAACCACCAGTTTTTTTCCTCTTAAATATGCCTTAATAGAAATTTATGTGGCAGCTTTGAATGATATCAGAAAATTAAAGAAAGCCGATATGGAACAAAGCCTTTATTATAAGCAATACATGTAATTCCTGATGATACGTTACAGATTTATACTGATGGCCCGGGTGATGGTGCTATTTTGATTAGCTGAGTTTTCATCAAACAGGGGGAGTGGCATTTAGATAAGTAAGATGAACCCTAACTACTGCTCAGTTTTTTGGGCAGAGCTCGTAACTTTTGAAAAGGCTCTGAATTATTGTGTCAATACAGACATTTGGATTCTGAGCGATAGCTGAAGCTCTATTCAGCACCTGGATGAAACATGGTGATGGGAGCGATGGTGAATACTGTTCAGCTTTTGGGTTGCTTGAGTGCCATCATGAGAATATATTTTTTCAGTGGATTCCATCACATGTAATTATTTATGGCTACAAGGTTGCAAATGAGGAGGCCAAGGAGGGCAGCCTTAAGAGTTCTACTGATAGTGTCTCTCTTTCTCGGAACTTGCTCCTAAAGTCAAATTAGTTATCAACTCCTCTTGGAGAAAGGCCCCCGTACATGAGTAATATGATTGTAATCGTTCTGGTGCTGCTTTAATTGGGCTGGTAGTAGATTCAAAGAGACAGGTCTTGCTAGGCTCCAAAGTAACTTCATGCTCAACGGGTTCACGGACATGGTCTAGATGTTCCTGTCGACCAAATGGGATAAGAAACAACAAAAACATAAATAATAATCATGTACTTACATTTTCCATACAAAGGATGCAGTTCGTCATTCAAATCTACTAAATCTTTAAGATTTCGCTTTCCAAATAATTTCCCTTTTTTTCCAGTTAAAGAGATATATGCATGATCTGGTGGAATGTTTTCACAATTTTCTTGATTTAGCGCCTTTTTTGTTGACCTAGCAGACTCAGACTCACGAGAAGTACCAGGCTGTGGTTCGTGAGATGGACCAGGTTGTGGTTCGTGAGATGGACCAGGTTGTGGTTCATGAGATGGACCAGGCTGTGGTTCAGATGAAGAACCAGGTTGTGGTTTGGTTGAATGCCCAGGCTGCGGTTCATGTGAAATACTAGGCTCTGATTCACAAGAAGGACCAGACTCAGGTTTAGGTTCAGGCTCAGGTTCTAAAGCTGCATAACATATTTTAGCTTATAATATATGACATAAAGAGCAATGAAACAAAAATTTTTTTAACATCATATAAGGGGAAAATGAATGCAAATTAAACACACCTTCAATAGTTAGATTTTGTAGTTCAGAATCCAACTTCTGAACTTCCTGTTCAATGATACTATTTACAGATTCTGAGGCAGCCAGCTCTTCAGCTAAACTCTAAATTATAAAATAATAATAAAATTCAAGTTATTATTACAAAATTAACATTTAATTTTTTAAAGACACATTTAACAAATAAAATTTAAATTTTCTTTTATTTGATAATAAATTGAAGTAATGCTAACCTTTTTTTTTACACATAAAGAACTTTACTTCAAATAAAATGCAGGAAAAAAGGGGATTTTTACCGATATATTCAAATGAGATTCAATATAGGAGAAATAAAAACAATGAAACACACTAAAAAGCAATAAATTCATAAATGAAAAAAAAAGTTAGCTTTAAAAAGTACCCTAAAAAACTTAGAAAAATCCTAAAATATTACATCAAGCAGCATTGATTCTAGTACTGCCTACATGATGTGCAGTTCATAATCCAGCAACTAAATATCATAGTTAAAAGAATAAATAATAGTTATATGCATATCATTAACAGATTTGCATCATTAGATTGGCTAAAAAAAAAAGAACTTAAAAGCTTTTATGTTAAGCATTGTTTTGTTGGCAGTTTTGCTGCAAAATTTTCATATTTTGTTCCATTGTAATTGAAATTTGAGCTCCCGACTTTTTAGATAAAATAAAAATAATACGCTAAGGATTGGGATTCTATTCCTTTTTGTGAAAGAAAAATTTGGTGACAATATTTAAAGTTGCCTTTGTAAATACCAATAAATACCTAACTTCGATTTAAATTCAGAATAAACAGGAACACAAAATTAAACAAAAACCCACTAATAGAAAAATAAGAAGAAAGTATTTTTCTATCTTTTAAAGGTACCTTAATTTTCAATTCTTAAACCTATTAAGAGTACAAGAATCATTTGAACGTTCTAAGTATCTTTATTTCAGTGATGAAGATGAGAGAAAAGATGAGTATATTTTTGGAATGGTTAGTCTTTAATTTTCTGAACAATCAATCCTGATATATTGTATTAAATTCTCACATATTTTTATACATAATCTATAATTTATTTTATATCATTTTTTAAATGTAAAATATTGTATATTGACAAATTCCCATAAGATTGCATCATCCGAATATACATAAGATTGCATCAACTTTTCAGATGGATAATTTAATTCTTTTAATTTGCATACAAGATATGAAAAATCAAAAAACATTATTGAGGTTGTTAAATTCAATATTTCTACAAAGGAATATTATGTTACCATTATAAAAAAATATTTTGTTTACACCTTTTTTAAAACTAGATTTTACTTGAAATTATTTTTATGTTAAATCTTAATTACTTAAGAGATATCTCCATAAGTAAAAAGCAATATATTTGAAAAACTAAAACTAAAGATTTATAATTTATCGATTTTAAATTTAGAGATCACCTGTATTTGGTTACTATCTAAAAACAGAAATTTGTCTTCAAAGTTTTCGCATAAGTAATTCATGCATTTCCTTCTTGAATGCAGTTAGTTTTAAAATTTTCTAAACTTATATTTTGTACTTTTGCATGTCAGTGTCATATAGCTGTTTGCTACTATAGCAAATAAAATTTAGCTTCAAATTTTAGTTTTATAATTCCCTGTCTATAACACACAGCTTATATATTAAAAAAACTAGAACTTCTTGTGGATTAGGCCATTGTATTAAAGTCACAAGAATATTGGAAATAAAAGTTAAATTAATTCCAAAAAGAATACCACTTGAATAAGCATTTAACCCAAGATATTAGACAAAACTTCAATGTGAGAAAGTAAGTAATTCTATTAAAAATAAAGTGAGGAACTTATGGGAATTGGAGATTATAGGCTCACACTAGGATAACATTCTTTTTAGCTGTACATTGATTAAATTAAAAACAAAAAAATTTTAAATAGAAATTTTCTTAAATAAGTTGTTGTTGTTTGTTGTTTCTTATCCCACTTGGCTGGCCAAGCCCACGAGCCCATATGGACTCATGATTGAAGGGGAAGGAAGCAGCTTCTGTTGTGATGGAGCACCCGTAGGTAGAAGCCTGACTTTGCTCCGTGACGCTCTTACAGTCATAGAAGACCGGGACCTACTGCAAAGTGGATTCCGAACCACTACAAACATCCATGGCACCGCCGGATTCGAAAAACCTGTGGCACCGAGCGCCAGACACTCGGCCATTCAGGTCCCAAATTTGCCAAACGCAGTGTTCCCAGGTGGTCACCCAAAGTACTGACCGCGCCCAATGATGCTTAAATCTAACGAAACCGTATATTCAGCATGGTACGTCCGTTGGCGACACATAAATATAAAAGACCATAAATACTAAATATAAAAAAATATATATAAAAAAAAAAAAAAAAAAAAATTCAAATTTTAAGGAGACAAAAATGTCTATTGAAAAAACTTTCAATTGAAGATTGAATTACATTATATTAAGAAAAAAACTTACATCACATTTTTCTCGAAGCATTCTATGCATATTCTGCACGGCATCTTCTGTTTGCCAGCAGCAACTAAAATCCCTAGAAAAAATTTTAACTAGTATATGTATACATACAACTATTATGACAGATGTTTCGTAAAAATTAATCATAACAATTACATACAATCTACTAATAAAAAATAATTAATAAAACACTAAATTTTAATTCAGAAAAAAAAGTTATATATTAAAAAAATGGATGCTTGTGTCATTTTATAATTAAAGAAAATATATTTTTAAGACTGCATAAAACTACTTCACAACAAACACTTTAATAAAAAGAAATTTACCATGGATATTCCAAGATGGAATTAAAATTGTTGGAATTAATAAATGACCCTGATAATGAACCACCTCTGTATTCTGTTTTAGTATCTCCAAGGTTAAGTAGAGTTATATGTAAGGCTCTGAAACTAAAAAAGATAATGCAAATAAAAATAAACGAAAAACCAAATATTTTAAATATATCTACAATAAGTTATAAAAAAATAAATTAGTATCTACCTTTCAGCTTTTTGAACATAGAAAGCATAGTCATAAGTATGAGTAGCAATAGATGGATAACAAGCAGAACCAAACACAGCAAATATGATGTTTTCATCATTGAAAAATACATTTTCTGGAAACAGTTGTTTCAAATTTCTATGTACAATCATTTCTCGAGCACTTGGAAATGCAACAACATTTCTTCTATATCGATACCAGCCAACAACAGACTAAAAAGTAAAAAAAAAAAAAATATATATATATTCATATATATCACATAGTCAAATGTAAGAATGAAAAAAAAAGTTTTATTAACTTCATTTAAAATGGGGACATTAATCCTATATTTTTTAGTAATTTTTGTTATAGAAGTTCATTTATTTGCACATCTAAAGAAAATTCATTAGAAGTACATTAATTTATGAGATACTTAAAAGCATTGAGTAAGGATAAAAATAAATCAATGTTTTTTCTCATCTTGTATGGTTCATGTTCAAGAATGCATGTTGAGAGAAATGCATCTTGAAAATTACCCACAATTAATAAAATTTTTTTAATATCTTAATTAATATTAAATTGTTACTAAAAGAGACAATTTTTCCAATTTTGGCAGAATTAAATTCAGTTTTCAGATTATTAGTTCATTTTTTATTCAGTTTATCATGTCTTAGCATTTTTAATTCTTCCAGAGAAGAAAAAATTAACGTACCATAATTTCTTGAATATAATGCATTGATTATGCATTATTAAAGCTTAGAATTTCTTGGTGTGGGTTATAGGTTACCCACACCAAGAACTCACTATAGTTTTTTGCCCTGGAGGTATAAGTAAAATCTTTCTTAGAGAAAGCACCACCTGAATGGACTTTTTATCAGTAGATAAAATTTCAATCTGAGAAATTAAACAATTAAAAAAAAAAAAAAAAATTAAAAGAATAATGAAGAAATAAAATGAAAGACTGTTTTTACAATAGAAGGCAAGATTAGAACTTATACAAATGCGTCCAAATGGTAAATAAATAAAATTAAATAATTAATTAATAAATAAATTAATTTAAATAAATAAAAAACTCTGAATGAAGGTGGTGGTGGTGGTGGTGGGGGGGGATCCTTTTAGCAGCTCACTTATTTGTGCGTCCATGAAATATGTCCTTTTAACACTTCTTTATTTGTTTTTACCATGTTTCTTTCATAATTTCTTTTCTCATAATCATCCAATTTTTAATGTATCACACCACATCTTATTTTTATATTGGCACCAGAAAACTGCTTTAAGTTTGAAAAATATTATAATAATTTAAGATCTGTATCGGATAAATAAAAGAAACTTTATTGACACAAGATATGACAAAGAATATATGTGAATGCAAATCGGTAACAGAATATTCCATATCATTTTATTTTTGCAACAACTGCAGATTAAAGGTAGGCAATTAAAGTAATCATTACATAATTAGTTTTTGTTACCAGTTCGTGTGACCAATAAAAAAATAAAATATTTTTTTTACAAATTAATAAAGTAGGAAACATGATGAAACTTAATTAGGATATATGAATAATAGATGATCAATTTTTAATCTTGGTTATATATTATTTAACAAAGCAAATATATTGGAATATTTACTGAAGGTAAATTATATTAATTACCAGGACATTACTTGGCTTGTGTAAAAAGTAGATTCTAAGAATATGAACTTACATCAATTCTTTCTCCTAAGCATTCTCTGACAGCTGATTCGTCAACATTACCACAGCTATCATAAAAGGATAAAAAGGATCCACAAGGAACACAGGAATAAATGCCTATCAGAGGATATAAATTGATTTAATGGCATATAAGAATTGAGAACAATGAAGAAATGTTTAATAGAGTATTTTAAATTACTAAAAAATTTGATAAAAATAAAATAAAATTTACTAAATTTGATAATACATCATTATATAGTTTAATTGCAATATTCATGATTTTACACTTCAATATACAATTAAATTAAGAATGATTTTTAATAATTATGACAACTTATGGAAATTTATAAAAGAAATAGATATTTTAAGTGAGTAGTGGAATTTAAAAATAAATTCTAAATTCTCAAATTCTATTAATTTTTTTTTACTGTAGGAAAGATAAATTGATTACACAGCAATTTATTCAATTGAAAACAAAATGCAATATATAATTTTTAATTGCTTTTTAAATAGTATAACTAAAAATATCATTTATAAAAATATAAAAATTATATTATTTATTATATAAAAATTATAATGTAACAAGAAAACAAAACACACTAACACTCACAAAATACATTTCTTATTACTATTTATCTTATGCCAATGTAATACCACTCATCAGCTCAAATAATATAATTCAGAGATGCCAACCTCAAATGAGACTTTTTAGTAATATTTGAAATAATTTTCAGTAGCAATTTTAGCAATATATGAGTGTGTGCAGAGAAGAACCATAAGTGAAACCCACAGTACTGTTACATTCAAATTGACAAGTTACAAATGTAGTTGTAGTTTATAATATTTAATAAAAATAGAATTTTTTAAACGAAAAAATATATTATTTTGTATATTAAAATCTTTGACAAAGACTGTAAGAGCAAAATTAAATATTTTTTTTACTTCATTGTTACTTTCATTCTTTTTTATAGGTAGAATATTCTTGCAAAGAATAGAAAAATAAGAGCAGAGACCAAATCTTCAGCCTTCCATTCCAGTACACATTAAGTAATATACTGGCAGGATGACAATACAATAATTTAAAATTACTTAATTACAAATAATTCTAAGCTAATTAATGGAAATCCAGTAATTTTTCCAGTTTCTGAAGTCCCCAAACTTGTTAAAAGCAACTCAAGACTACTGTAGCTAGTTGATTCATATTCAACAGGTCTTGTTAAAGTGTTTTTAAATTTCTACTTGGAAGTTCTTTTAAAACTTCTTCCATTCCTTGAGCACACCAAACAAAACAACTCAAAATGAAACTGTAATTACCAAACACTTTTAGTTAAATACAATGAAACATATCAGAGAAAAAGAGTGCCTTGTACAATAAGCAAATTACAAATAATAATAATAAAAAAAAAAAAAAAAAAACCCAACTAAATTACAGTTTACTTATGACCTTGAACCACACTTAGTCTGGAAAAAGTGTTCAAAATAATATTAAAATCATTATAATTTTGCAGGATAAAAAAAAAAAGTAGTTTTGGAAAGCAAAATAATTGGGTTTTAAATTAAAAAAAAAAAAAAAAAAAAAAAAAAAAAAAAAATTATTTTTGAAACATAATCAAATAGATATTTTAACTATGAGCTTTATATGGGACAAATCTAAAAACAAACTGGCTCCTCAGTGATCCAGTTGGGATGGGTTGAGACAGCCAAGTGACTTATTAGCCACCATAATAATATAAACAATTCAATTTAAACAGATATTTTTCTAATTAAACAATTAACTTATATTTAACCTTTATACCAATTTACAGTATTAAAAATAGCAGAGTAAAATTTTAACCCTTTTGTAAAAACTGAATCCTCTATTTTCCTTAATTTTAAAATTTGAGTATGCTCAATATTTTTTAAAATTCACAACATTTAAATTTTAAATATATCTACAAGTTTTACAATGAAGTTTCTATATGAAATTTAGTCAAAAATATAGTGGAGCTACATTTATTTATTAGATATATATATAATTAATGTGATGTAGAAAATGATTCTGAATTAATTTCATGAACTCTTCATACATGAATTATTCAAATTATTAATAATAAAATAAATATAATAATTTCCTGTACATTGAGTAATGTTCAAAACAAGTTTGAAACAATGTATATCCATATCAATTTGAACTCTAGAGAGCAAACATTTCATTTAAACAAAATACAATTCATGAATAATATATAAATAATTACTAAAAATTCAATTTTATGACACAAAATTATATTTAATAAAAAAAACAACAACAACATACTAATAATCAAATCCTCTTCTGTATTATACATTGAATGATCACTTATTTCTCGTCTAATACACCTTTGAGCCCTTCCAATCAAGAAACCTTCCTGAAAATGTTAAATACATAATCCATAATAATGCATTTATTAACAATTCTCACAATAATTTGCAATAATATTAAAACAATATAGTTAATAGTGATGCAGAGAAATTATGACATAATACTTATGTAGTATACATCTGTAACACAGCTATTATATCTATCAGTGTATTTAATAACAAAAACAAGTTCTAAATTATGCTTGTATGAAATGCATTCATAGTAATATTAGGAATAAGAAAAGTCTTTCACTACAGAGTAAGAAAAGTGATATCTACACAAATCATTAATAACTACAACTCACAAAATTTTCTAATAGGAGAGTGCTTCAGTTGTTTCCAGCTTAACAGAAAATTTTGAAAGAATTTTGTTGTGACTCATTGATAGAGAAAAATCAAGTTACTAATTTAAAAGTTTATAATACAGTTATAATTTAATATTAAACTTAAAATTTAATATATATGCCTGCTAATCAAGTCATTCCTTGAAAAATCAGCAAATGGATCATGTCACACCATTTTTGATTTTGATAAAATTTGGTAGCTGATACATATAATCTTTACAGTTCCAGAGTTGTTTTACATTACTTACAAAAATTTTGCATAGGAGGTAGGACTCTTTGTTTACTCCAAGGATAAGCTAAAGCATAATTTGAGACTTATTTTCTGAAGGCTGTAGTTTTATTTGAATTAGCATGGTGATAAAAAAAACTGAAAGAATGAATCTTGTTTTCGACAGACTAAATTACAATAAATTTAAGCTTAAAAAAAGGTTTTGGGCAACAAAAACTCCATTTATGAACTTTTTTTTTTATATCATTTCCAACATTAAAAAAGAAAAATAAAACAGTGAAGTACTTAAAGTAATAAATCCAGTTTTTACTATATTATATTTATGCTTACATTTCAAAACTGTGCTTTTTCATACTTCTAAAGCCACATCCACACTTGAATCCTAAAGGTCTGAGCAATGTATATAATAAAAATCTCTCCAGTTTGGATCTAATTTGAAACACTTGTTCTCTCATATTGTGTTAATTGGGGTGGATGAAATGTCACCTTAGATAGAATATGCATATCATGAAAGATTTCTGAACATGCAAGAACGAACGAACATTCTCTCAAATCTAGATGAACTGAAAAAAATCATACGAAACAATACAAATCTGAAAAAGATAGGGCCTCGAGGATGAAAAAAGAAAATTCAAAATTCTTCTTCATTATTGTCACAAACTTTAATTTCAATAAATTGAACCTAATACTAATCCATTGCATAAGCCCTTTACTTTGGTTGTTCTTCAGTCTGGTACTGAACTTAATTTACAAAACCCCCTGAAATTGATATTGCATAATATCAATTGAAGAATATTAAGTTAACAGGATTAAAACTATATAATGCTTTTGCTCATGGTAGAGGAGTTGTAAATACTTATTTCGTCTGCTGTTGTTGTTCCATTCCTTCAATAAACTGCTTTAAACAAAATAAAAAAATATACATATTTTTTTATTGTTTTCTTTACAATTTTTTTTACCAGTACTGCTGACAGCATCACATAGGATTTTTCCTTGGCTTGCACAAAAAAACAATGGCATTTAACTTACATTTTATAATTCTGCTTATAATATAAATTTATGAAATTCTTTTTATTCTTGTATTAAGCAGCATAAAAAGGAAATTATTTCTTTTAATTGAATAAATAGAAACATTTTAAAATGCTAATGAGTAATTTTTGAAAAGGAGAAGTGCTGTATTGTGAATCACTACTTGTATAAAAACAACAAATTTAATGTCTTCCCTTTTTTTAAGATGAAAACATAAATAGATATTCTGCTGTTGGTTATTTCACCAAGGGCACACTTTTTACTTCATTGCAATCCCAAATAATGTTTAGAGAAGTTTCCAAAAGTATGCATTTGACAGTTATTCTTGCAAATATACTTTTATAATATCAAAGAATTCTTACTACAATGATTGCTAAGCCCAATTAATATAAAGCTAAACTAATGTACTTTTTAGTATTAATTGTTACTTGTGCTTCTCTTCGTCTATTTCAGCATTTTTTTTTTTTATATATATAATTATCAGAAGATGCAAGGTAATGTTTGGTAGCAATACAAAGTCGAATCCTAGGGTTATTTAAACCAGGTTTTGAAGTTTCTTTTCCCAACTTGTTGCAGACCTAGAATTAGCAATTACAGTGAAGAATTCTTTATCCGTTATCTTTTTCTACAATACAAAATGAAAGGGAAACAAATGGAAATGGTGAAAACTGCACAAATGCGGGAGGGATTTGGTGAATACTGCAAAAAAAGGGCAGGGAGAAAAAAAGCAGGTAGAACCAAACACTGCACACTTTTTTAAACAGCAATTTTACTATTAGAGTGAATGTTTTAAATCCATATCAACTTATTTTTTATTATTTGAAAATTTTAAATATATATTATAATACTTATATAATATTTATGTGCAATTAAAATCAATTGCATATTGTACATGTACAGTAGAACCAAAAGTGTTCACACACCATATTAATGATAAGCCCAGTTAAAAGCATTGTTAAAATAGTAAATTTATCCAAATCTATGCTGCAGTATGCAATAAGATATTTTAAAGAAGAAAATTAGTTCAGCAAAGTTAACTTAACATAATCAGATATATAATTAGAAAATTTGTGAAACATCCATGATTGACAACCATAAAATTTTTTTACAGAATCTACATAAAAATTTTCTACTTAATTTCCTTTAAGACTTTTCAACGAGTGTTTGGTTTGGATACACATAACTTGAATTTATGATTGCCATTTGGTGAAACTGGAGTTCGGAAATGGGAGCAGTTGGATTGGAGAATCCCCTGCAAGATATCCCTACTAAGTACTAATTGACCAAAATATTACAATATTTAATAAGATGTAGAGATTTTTTTTAAGTGTAAAAATGCTTTTGTGTAATATCAGTTTGACAACTGATTTTACATAAAAAGTCTTTCTATATTCTTAAAACATTTTATGTTGATTCGTTAAGAAACAGTTAAGAGATTTAGACAGTTATATATAGATTAAGACAGTTATAGAGTCAGATTTATAATTAAAAATTCACAATCTGAAATATTAAATAATATTTTAGATTGTGAATTTTTTTATTTTTAATAATGTATAGAGTAGTATTTCATCAAAATTAGTAAGTGTATGAACACTTTTGGGAGCCACTGTTGTTAATATGCCATGTAATTCTTTTTAATTAGATGATTAATAGCTTATTTTACTGATCAGTTGCAAAATTAATATTGAGCAACAAAAGTTGATTGCAATATAAAATCTCTTATTCCTTACTTTCAAGCATAAAAAGACATTTGAAATTTTAATATGCAGACAAAATACAATCATTCTACAGAAATGCATAAAAAAGAATATAAAAAGCTGTATCGTGATTACAGAATTTAATGGAGCATGATTGGAACTAAGAATAAAAAATAAATATAACATGAATAGGCAAATATGAAAGAAAAAAAATACTTCATACACATACACAAATTTACGTTTCTTCTTCTACATCAAAATAATTTTCATATTAACCGGTCTGAATTTTCGAAACCGAAACTGAAATTTTCAATAATTAATCTCTCATAAATGAGTATCTCCTATGAATCTTTTCTGTTATATTCTCTAAAAATATTTCATGAGAACCTTATTTTTCATGAACAGAAAATACTATGGCCAGAAAGAAAGAAGCAGACAGGACAGAATTATGTTTCACTTCATTTTGAATATTCCGTAATATTTCTAAGCAACATAGTCAAACTACCACAATGAAAATCATTCTGATTGCTTCAATGATGTCTAATATTTTAAGGAATTTTATAGTAGAAAGCAATAGATGGTAAATATGGCCATACCATCAAACTTAACATACGGTTTAAAATAATAAATACTTACCTGATCACCAACACTGTTGGAACTATCAAACATTACAGTGGAGAGCACAAACGGACTCAAATGCAACTTCGGTAAAGAAGTCATTGTAACTTCTTTGTTTGAAATAGTTATACTTGATTTGAGTTGATACTTTCAAAGAAATATTTAGATTTATAAGTTCGCCACTAGCAATCGAAACAACATCGAAGACTTTAGTTGAATACCACATGTATTGCCAGATTTCTAGAGTTAACTTTAATACCTGGAAGGGCTTGACTTGATTTGACTTGAAGAATAGGTGCTTTGATCTGTAGGGTCTTTGATCTTTGACGGTGTCTGCAATAATTTATATGATGTCAACAATAGCCACACGTCCTTTTCGCAATCAATTAAATGGTTTTCTTATTTAGAAATCCTTTTATATTTTTCACTCAGAAACAGAATAAATCGAAATACAATATAAAGGACAGCAATCAAAGTATCTTTGTGTCAAATCAGCAACAAGGGATAAAATTTTACACCTATCAAAGAATGTTTTATATTTTTCAGTTTGAAATTTTTTTTATACCTATTGATACGTCATTTTAAATGTATACCCAATCTAACTAAATGATGAGAAACAAATTTATAATGAAACAACAATAGGATGTATGATTTTAATATAAGATGTACAATTTGAAATAAAAAAAGCAGTATGATAAGCGTACGTCTCAGGATTCATGTCAAGTTAAGCCCCAAGCAATTTTTTCTTCCGATGGATGATTGACTTATAAAATGGAAATTAAATCTAGTGAAATAAAACAGATTGAACCAAATAGAACCATAAGAAACCATAAGATTGAACCATAAGAAAGATTTCCATCTTGGAAGACTTTTAAAGGGAAGGGATGCCTTCATTATAGTGAATACCAAGAAAAAACGCACAGTGAGTCAAACTGAATTTTGTTAATTAAAAAGAACTTTTCAATTTACTATTTTTAAAAGGTACTAGTAAAATGTGGACTAGAATGAATCAGTAATCTCGTCTGATTCAACTATAGAATTGTTTCCAGCAATATTTCAAATGACTAGGACATGATTAAGGGAAAAGAACGTGTAATGCCTCTAGATCTTTAGTTATAATACGATATAGATAATTTTCATTTTTTTGTGGATTATATTTTCCTTTTTACAAACTAATAGAGTCATTAATCATAAATCTCAAAACACCTCATCAAATCAAATCAAATCAGAGTCATTAAATTATTAAATTCAGTAGTTTCTGAACGTAGCGATTTGAAGAGCAGTTCATTATTCTATATATTCGAAAATAATCATAGAATTACATAAATTGTTTTCTTTCATTTGTTCAATCCATTTCATTCACAACACTATGAAATTTAAATAAGAATAATAAACGTATATTTAAAGATATATATAAGTATATCTTCCAGGTATTTTAGAAATCTTCTGCAAACATTCGAGAAAATATATTTCTCATAGTTGCTCTATTTTAAAGTGTACGATGTATTTTTTTTTTTTTTTTTTTTGTGGTACTGTCATTAAGATTTCTTGTTAAAATATTTCGTTGTATGAAAATCTGATCTGTTATGTGATCTGTTTTCTATCTCTTAAATCCTAGTATTTTAATCATTTTAATGCGCTGTGCAAGGCCGGATTTACCCTCTTTGGGACCCTAGATATTTTATTCATACCGGACCTCTCCTTCTTTCATAAGAAATACAGCACACAGAAAATATAAAACAATAAGTAGAATAAAACTAAATAATATGAAAACTAAACAAATCCTAAATTTTTATCAATCAAAAGTATTTTGTGTACAATAATAAATTTTAGTTTTTCTTGAAAAGTTTGAACAGTTTGTTTATGAATTTAAGAAAATTGAAATTTATTTTATTAAATGTTTAACAAAAGTTGTTATACAATAACAATATTACCTTAAAATAGTAATTTTTTAATTTAACCTTTTTGGTTAATATTTAAACAATATAATATTTTTATAAATTTTAAAAATTCAAAATTATAGGGAGTTTTACTTTCAGTAAGGAGAAACACACTAAAACATTTTCTTTAGATTTTAGACTTTGCAATAACCATATAAAAATCAATATATTTTTATTTATTTGTTTAATATATAATAGTTGCCCAATAGAAAAGTAAATTATCTTACATATCTCTTCAAAATAGACAATTTGACCGGGCCTTTCTAAAAACCGAGTCCTAGACATTTGTTTTATTTGTCTATGCGATGTTCCGGCCCTGGTACTATGATATTCATTTCACTAAATTTCATTATAAAATTCAGGTTCTTGAACTCTACTGTGACAACGAGTTTTCTTTTCCTTTTTCTTGCTTTCACTTTGCCATTTTGTATATTCATTTTTAAGATGACTTTTTCAAAGCTGAAGCCTTTTGGTGCTTTTTCTTATAAGCTGAGTCATCGTAAAAGAATACTTAGAATAATAAATTTTACAATTCAAATGTTAACAAATGTATCTATATGATATTTATGACAAAATAGTAAGAAATATTTAAAATTGTATGCTTATTGTAATATTTTTCCATATGGGTTCTTTTTGTTACCTAACTATAAAACTACATATATCTATATGTATGTATCTATCTTTATATCTATCTATATTTGTCTATATATAGATATATATCAATATAAATACTTATATTTATTATATACCGAATTTTGGGATGAAAAAATTTTCATATTTATTAACTTTGCCAGCTGGTGCGAGTGCTTATCTGCTGATCTGGAAGATTCAGTATCCCTATATATGAGCCAAGAGTCATTAGAATACTAGCTGGTAATATTAAGTATAGAAACAACATAGTTTAGGAAGCACATGGACACTTGTTTGTTATGAGTTCTAACTTGACAACAAGTGCAACTAGTGTAGCATGTCACAATAAAACAACTAACCATGGAGTGATGGTTCCTAAAATTCCGATCCTGCAATAGGAATCTGGTAAATAAATGGCGAAGACAGACAGCACCAGAAAAGCAACCTCGAAAACAATGAGCTGTAAATACTAGTTGATTCCGACCTTCACTAAACTGTAAGGGACACAGCAGACCGTCTAGGCGTAGATTATCCGAAAGTTTTCTGTCATTTGCACGTACTGTAAATTAAAAAAGTCGAATAAGTAATTTACTCATAAGATCACTGAACAAAACACGAAAAAGTCGTCTGGATGTTTGAACTTTTCCGTTCTCCTGGAACAGAAAGCTTTGTTTTTGAGCAGAATAATGATGTGTGATAAAAAATAGATCTTTTTAATAAATCTTTTTAATAGATAGTTTTAATAGATAGAAAAATAGATAGATTGCCGATATTTTCAATGACTAGATGTCGATTAGATCCTGAAATCAATCCATCATCCGAAGAAGATAATGGTGACTGTTTGATGGAGTACAGTTGTTGGTATTTATACTTCGTTTTTAAAAAGTGATGAAATTATTAATGCAGAAAAATATTGCATTTAATTTGATACAAAGCTTAAAAAATATGAGATATGCAATTTAGATTGATCAACAGAAGTGAAGTTTTATTGCGTCGGGACAACGTGAAACCACAACTGTCCAAAAATTACACAGCTTGCACTATGAGATTTTATCAACTTCTGTATTTCAGAGACCTTTCGCTCACTGGCACTTTTTTAAGTTGTGAACCATTTTTTGGTGGGATAAAGATGCACCAATGAAACCAAACATCTTGATTCAGAGCTGATCTTATTCCGTAAATTCGAAATTCAAATAAAATTGTCGGGTAGTTATAAAAACAATAAATTAAAAAAATATCATTAATGATTCCATATATGTACATATTTCGATCTTTCTTTGTATGTAGTCACCATTCATTTGTGAGTGATATTTAAACGATGAAAAAGTTTTCTTATATCATGTACAGAACATTTCACAGCCTGGGAATTCAGCCAGCCCAACATGGATAATTTTTCCCTGCCAGAAAAACTTTCAGAAGCTAGCTACATCTTAAGGTGAAGGAAAACTCGGAAGTTACTGAATGAAGTGTATGGGTTATAAGAAGGGGATGGGGGGAAGGAGGGGGATAAAATAAAATCTAATCGGAAATTTTAAGTACTGATCTGAATTTAATTCAATTTTAATTTTATTGTTAATACACTTAATATTAGCTTAAATATTATTTTAAATTAATTTTATTATTATGGGGTGCAACAGTAGATCTAACTCCCCGTGGTGCTCCCTGATAACGTCCTAGGCGGCTAAAAAATCTATTGCTATTGGCATGCAGCAACGCTCCAAGAGGGATCACCTTCGGGGGGATTTCGTGTAGACTGTGTCTTACAATGTAATGCGGGCAGCCTGTCCCAATCGTAAGAAAGTTACGATTCAAGATTTCCTTGCCAGCTACCATGTTGAGACTTTGGTTGCTATTACTGTTTGGTGAACCATCTGCATCCCATTAGCATTTTTGATAGCCCGAATTTCCTGCTCTATGGAAAAGACGAGATCATCGACAGACACCATATAGCACGATGCCCGGACTTGCTTGCAGACTCCGAGGTGAAAAGATATTGGAGCTATAGAGATTTGCTGATGAGACATTGACTTTTTCTCTTATTGTTTTCTTTTCTCTTGTGTGTGTTTTACACTGTTTTAATCTTCTAAGAGTTTGCCATTTTCTCTTGCCATTGGAAATAAAAAAAATGTATTAATAATATTTGTATAATTTTAATTTTAATTTCTTATTGGAAATTTTAAATCGTTTGGATAGTACGCGCAGCTGTACAAGTGTTACACAATTCTCGTTGAATTTTTGCAGCATTATGGTCTTTTTGTAGCGAAAGAGTATCTTCTCACCTCACATTTGGTGGGACTTTATATTACGGTAGCCGTTATATCTCGCTATCACATAGAAGTAGAAAATACTGAAAAGATTATTGTATCGTTTACTCAATAGACAGTTGTTTTCTTCTGTGCACAGAATTTATAAGGAATCAACACTTTTTTGAAATGCCACTTGTATCTGAAATACTTGTATCTTTTCTCAATCGAGTCATTGTACACGATGTTTTTGGTATGTAGCCGCAAGGAAAAAACCAACAAAGTAAGACACTGGACTTCAAGGAGGATTTGAAAATCGGTTCTCCCAATCTATTCTTTCTTTCTTCTGCGGAAAAACTTCACATTTAATTTACACACAAATTAGGACATATCTATATGATACGTAAAAATAAAAATGTTCTCAGTTTCACATTTTCTAAATCTTGAAGAAGTAGAAATATATGAAGTTGAACTAGGTACAGTAAATCCGTAAGAAAAAAAAAAAAAAAAAAAAAGGACTAGGAAAATGATAAAAGAGCTGTTGACATTATAAGTTCTTTGAAAAGTTATAAATTTAAAACACATACTGTCTTAAGTATATTTTAATGCAAGCGTTGCATGGATATATTCACTAGTTTCTGAGTTTTGGAATGGCAATTCTTCAATAGCGATTTCTTTCGATGATTATGTATATGAGCACATTTATTCCTCTTACTTAAATATATACTCATATACTAAACATTACCTTCTTTAGGAGATTTTCTAGTATATTGAGTTTTAGTTATATGATGAGCTCCAAAAGTTAAGGAACTACCAGTGTTTTGACCCAAACCTTTAAAGAAATGAAAATAAGATTTCAAATAAGGCTTACATGAAGGAACATAAGAAACACTAATAAAATCAAATGAAAAAAAAAATACCCACAACTATTTTATAAAAGAAGTGCACACTTATATAAATGTTGTATACTGTGAAGATCACATGTTTTGAAATTTTCATGTTTCTAATGAATGTTTCTTTAAACAAGAAACATGTTAATGTTTCCTTGCTTTTCGGTAACAAGACTGGTCATATCTAAAAGAAATCGTTAGCCCAGTTTTGTAAATTTGTAGACAATAGGGTAGATAGAAATAGGATTCTCATAAACTGATATTAGAAGCAACACAATATTTCTCGCTGTATGGTTCAAAGCCTTTGGGATTAGTTCCATTCCGAACATTCAATTTTTAAGAACCTGTTCCAGGTCATCTAAAAGTTACAACTCCTTCTAATCCTCCTCTCAACCCTCTTCTAACCCCTTGTTAAAAGATAATTTTCTTGATCTTTCGGTTAAGAAAGAAGAACACTTCTGTATGTGAGATAATTTTTACCTTTTTTTTTTATCAAAATGAAGACAAGAATATCTAAAAGAACGGGACGAAGACGTCGTCATAATCAAAGTCAGTATATAAGAAGAACAATTTGGTGTGTCCTTCTTAATCGACTGAAGAGACGTTTCTCGTTGTGATAACATCATGCCATCTGAGCCAATGAAAGTTAGTATTCTTTACAGTCAAATCCAGGTTTATTTTGGAAAGTGATTCAGTTTATGTTGGTGATTTGAAGAGAACAATGTACCAGGTGCAGTCAATCGTATGTTTTTGAAAGATACGAATTATAAAAGAAAAGGATAATATTATACACAGCCCAGTCACATTAATGGGACCCCACCTACTTTCGACGTCAACGTGAAATAAACAATCACAAAAGGCAGGCGGCAGCACATTGCAGCGGAGTGTATATAAAGGATGTCCTAGGGCATCGGAAAGCATTTCAATCTTTGGAGTAATGCAGAAACGTAGCGATTTATCCGACGTCCAAAAGGCCATGATTATTGGCTTTCGGGCCAAGGGTGAAAGCATTTCGGAAACGGCTAATTTTGAGAACTGTTCGCGTGCCGCCGTGATAAAAGTATACCGTACATAGCAAAACGGCACTATACAAAATCAGCGGCGTGGCATATTTGGTGCACCACGGGCTATAGATGACAGAGGCGAACGAAGGCTACGGAGATGCGCTCGGGCGAATAGACGTGCAACTGTTGAGCAACTGACAGTCCAGATGAACCAAGGGGCTACCAAGAGTGTATCTTCAACAACGTTCAGCGAACGTCGCTGCGCATGGACCTCCGCAGCAGACGCCTGGTTAATGCACATATGCTGACTTCTGTTCATCGGCGATGAAGGCTGGAATTTGCACGCCAGTACCGAAACTGGACGTCCACAGAATGGCGACAGGTGGCTTTTTCCGATGAATCACGTTTTATGCTCCATCGGACAGATGGACGTTGGCGTATACGGCGTGAAACGTCTGAAAACAACGTCTTGCAACAATAACCATAATGCCAACCAAACCATAATGCTCCCTCCTCCAAGCTGGTGAAGGGAGCATTATGGTTTGGGGAATGTTTTCCTGGCCTTCACTTGGTGCATTCATCATTGTGGAAGGCACGATGGATCAGCACAAGTACGCATCTGTCCTTGCGGACCATGTCCACCCCTACATGCGAATTATTTTTCCTCAGAATGATGACATCTACCAGCAGGACAATTCGAGGTGTCATACAGCTCGCAGTGTATGTGCGGGGTTCGAAGAGCACCACGATGAATTTACTGTACTCCCCTGGCCAGCAAACTCACCGGATTTAAACCCAATCGAGGATCCATGGCAATCGTGGGACCATCTCGATCGGGTTGTTCGCGCCATGGATCCTCAACCGCGTAATCTAGCGCAGCTGGCCACTACACTGGAGGCATGGCTCAACATCCCAGTGAACACTTTCAGAAACCTAATTGACTCTCTTCCTGCACGTCTCGCAGCGGTCCGCTCTGCGAAAGGTGGTTATTCTGACTTTTGACAGGTGGTCACATTCATGTGACTGGACTGTGTAGAAGAAAAGGAATCATAGTTTAGGTTGGAATCTCTCTAAGTGGCCACACTACACTTTATGTGTTCCATGAAGAAATTGTGATAGTTGAAAGATATATCAGGGAGAGTTTCCTAATTCAGATGTATGACCATATGTAGATGGTTTATGTGAGAACTTTATCCTAATAGATGAAAATGGCCAGCTCACCAAGCTAGGTTTGAAAATAAAAGGATTAAAGGAATCGACTTATCAGGATGTTTTAATACTATCGTGCACCTTTAGTATTCGATACTTTGGTAACTAACTATAAGATGTAATGCTTGGTAGCAGAATTGTCTTTTCGGGGGAAAACACCCCCACATACAGCCTACATCGAGATGATTAGATATTGACAATTTGATTCTCTGCTGAAAGAAAAATTTTTTAGTTTATTCATGATGGCTTAGTCCGATAAAAAAATCCTGTTGATATATTTTGAAAAATTTATTAGATGATAATATAAGACAAAATTATGATGTACATACAGGAACAATTGGAGAGCTACATCATAAGAGGAAAAAACACTGGAATTTTTATTCCATCTATGCAAATGATGGAATGCATAGATAGAATAAAAAGAGTTTCTTGATTTGTCGAATTTTCGTTCATGTTGGATTAATCAGTTTACTCCACACTATTTTGGCATACAAGTAAGGCGCTGCTTTCAAGCATACTCCACGTTCTTTAAATTAAATAGATTTATTAAATTCAGGGTTACTTTGTATCTTTATTTTGCATTCGGATATATGAAATCAATTATTATAAGAAAGGGCGTTAAAAGAATGCATTACAGCTATGAGAGAACATGTTGCTTATTAAAACACATATATTTTATTATTTTTTGTAAAAAACATTATTTTTTTTTGTGCCCCCAAAATAAATTTTCATATAAAGAATAAACCATTAATTTTTAAGTTAGTTGCGTGTTAAAATAATTTAAAATACAATAATTATCAACAAAATTAAGAAAATAATGCAATGTATTTTCAGAATAATTTAATTTATCTACATTAATAAATTGTCTACAAAATTAAGAGAATTTGTATATTTTTTCAGTTTTGAAAAGTACAGAACCAAATGTAAAATTTATGCTTTCAAACAAAAATACAAATCTCTTGGGCAGAATAAATAATGGGCGTACGGCGTACGGCGTGTAAGGGCGTACGGACGACGTATAAACAGTAACAGACTTTATAAATTCTGGCAATTTCTGGACTTTGTTCGCGCACTTACATTGTTCTATTTTGTAATGAATTTTTTTGAAATTTTCGATGAAATTCACAAGCAAATAGTTAAAATATGTAACAGCTGATATTCATTAGTATGAATTTATCACAGAAATGTGAGTTGAGTCTGCTGGCACCATAATACAATGTTCTCATATTTTTAAAAAGAATATTTTCTGTTTTTTCTTCTTGGTGAATGAAAACTTCATTTTTTGTATAACTATATTGAATACTATATAGAACATAATATTTAATAATATTTGCTTATTTTAATTTCCTTATTAAATGCAAAGAAAATATTTGGAAAAAATTAAGTTGTTATATAAATAACTCAAAATTTGCATCAAACTCTTGCATTTGTACTCATTGATTTGGATCGCGACTTTTAACATGAGGGACAAAACATAGAAATAATAATGTGAGCATGTTTAAAAATACTTAAATCCGAATGACAGTGACTATACAGAAATTGTTTCAATTTTCGTTTACGGTGACGGTTGCAGCCACTGCTTTCAAAACTTAGAAGATTCGGTGGTGTTTGTCGAGATAGAAAAGTCAACTTTCGAGTGTAATTTTTCAATAGTTTCTCCCATACGACATTCAAATGTGGAGTAATTATCTGGAAGTTCATTTGGAAGAAATATTTTTCCTTCATTAATTATTGCTGGGTTGGTCGTTGTGTACATAAATGAAATACGAGGTCCACCGATGTATGAAAAATTTATAAATTTTAAATTAAATCAACGAAACTCTAAGTTAAAAGTTTATATCGTGGTGTGCTAAATACAGACTATTACAGAAATAGCCAACAATTTTTTAACAACAGTAGAAATAATAGGAAATTTCGTCTCTTCAGATAGATGAATACTTTAACAACCACCATCTTTAAATTAATCAGGACCTACATTAATTGTTAGAATAAGATCTCAGGAAGGTATTTATTTTTTCGCTAATATTTCAGTAGTATTTAATAATAGTATCTTTCAGCATAGTATATCTTAACTAATATATACTATCTAACTAATATATACTATTAAAATATACTATATCTTTCAGTATAGTATATTTTAATAGTATATCTTTCAGTATAGTATATTTTAATAGTATATCTTTCAGTAGTTCAGTGGCCAATTGGGAAATATAGCATCATCTCACAAATTTTATTTTATAACAGCAAGCAAATAACCAAGTAGATAATTTTTTTGAGATAAATGAGTTTTCTTTTTTTTTTTTTGAGATAAATGAGTTTTAATTTTCATACTTTGCTTTTCTAATCAATCATAATTATATATATGACAAGTCAATCATAACTTAGATTAAACTTTTAAAAACCCATTAAAACTCAGATATAAGAGTAGTAAAAGAAAAAAAAATGTATAAGTTAGGTTAACTCATTATTTTGTTGCACTCTCTCTCTCTATATGTAAGAAAACTTTCTATCTAATCAAATAGGAAATTAGCTATTTACGGCCTTTTAGTTTTCTTCGTACATAGAGATTAATAATGAAGTGATGTTCCTGATGATACCTGAAGCATGTACTTAATTTCATGGATCAAAAGACTTGGCAAAAAAACTTCATTTCTTATGATTAGAGTTTCTTATAAAAAATAACATCAATGTATGCCTTACATAAAATAATAAAAGCATTCTTTTTAAAATTATGACTTAAATGTTCCATTTTAATTTGTAAAGTAATTAAATTTTTTTATGTCATTCATATTTAATAAATCTGCTGAAGTTAAGACAAAAAGTTGTTAACTTTTACATTTTCAAAAAAAATCTTATTATGCAACTCTAATTTTGTATTACTTACAAAAAATTTGTACTACCATGAAATTATTTTCCCCACATTATGCTATTTTTAGTGTATATTTCTCTAGAACAAATTTCGTTATTTTTAAAAATAGAAAATTTGATAAAAAAGGAAAAAGTTTTCCTTTATACCCAAATGTAAATTTGCTTTTCTATAGAAAAAGATCCTTTCTTTTCACCCTTATGTATCTCCTTTCTCTATAAGTGTTCATAGGATCCAAGTACAAAAATATAAATTAGTGTAAGACAGTTAAAAGTGTTAAGCTAATTATAAAAGGTTTTCAGGCTCTAATTTAATAGATTAACTGATAATGTTTGATCTATTATTTGTCAAAAAATTTGTTTTGAATGTACCTGCGAAACGCCGACAATATTATTTCAATAAAACAGCTGATTTTGCACAAGTCTTAATTATATAGGGTGTCCCAAAATGTCGTTAAAAAACTTTACGTACTGGTTCGTCAGACAATGATGAATAATTTTTACATAGGAATTGTATTCAAAAATCAAATCGTGCAGTGCTACAACAATGTGGCCTATACACAAAGAAATAATGTTGATAGAGGTGGTAATATATTTTATTAACAAAATCAAACTTGACGATGCATATGAACGAAAACAAAGTAATAGGTTGTATCGCAAAAGAAGTTTAAAATTCCTTTTCACTACAATGTATACTTCATGATGTTGACGCATGGATTGATGCACGTGATCAAATTGGACAGATGTGTCAAGGACACGAGCCGCTACTTTCGCGATGGCGTTGATGTCCAATGTTAAAGGCTCGTTCTCACCGAGGCATAAGGCGTTTAAGCGTGTGGCGTTGACCAATCACAAGCCTTACCGCCGTTATACCCAAAACCCGCCGCTTGAAGTTGTCCAACTTTCAACTTCCAATGCTTGCCTTGTCATGTGACTTGGATTGAGGCAATAGTAGATCTGCCGTCTAGTAGAAGTAACTGGAACCTCACTAGGCGTAAAGCGATTTCTGAAGCTTCGGTGTGAACGGGTCGAAAAATTTTCTTCCCTGCCGTGTGACGCGTCGCCGCCTCACACCTCGGTGGGAACGAGCCTTAAGGATGCCTCGAGTACCAAAGGCTACATACATCCTGAAAAGAAGATATCCAGGGTGGTAAGGTTCGAGAATCATGGTGGCTATGAGACTGGTCTGCCTATATCAATACAGCGACTAGATAGGTTATATCAAGATAGTCCTGCACATTGCTGCTGAAGTGTTAGGGCGATCGTATCATACTGAAACCAGATGTGTCAGAATGAAGCTGCTTAAACCTTATACAGTTAATTCAGCCACACCTGTTCTAAATAATTCGAAAAGTAACCAGTCGAGTTAGAAGGTAAGGACAAATTAAAAGTCATCTATAATACTAATCCTTATGTTTGTGGTGAATAGCTGTTGGCTTGAATGGATAATTGTACACCTTAAGTTGTCATGCTCCCTTACATGCGTGTTGCACAGGTTCAGGACATCATTCAATGAAAAAATTTTAATCAGAAAGGAATCGCCGGTGGCAATTCGGTTTTTGCGAAACGTTCATTCAAACGTCAACATCCGAGTATACCATCATCCATCTAGCAGTCACCGGTCACGTTTCCGGATACAAAATTCCATGTGCAAAAATTTCCAATCGAAATAGTTATCTGGTCCTGAGTTTGCATACAATAAGTAATATAAATTTTTTTTTTTAAAGTCAATTCCTACTTTTTTTCCCACTATATTGCAAAAAGTCCTTTATAAATAAAGTTGAAATTTTACTCTTACATCTGGTGGCCATTGTTAGTAGATACATGCAACTTAAATCTAAAAAAAAAACTAAAATTAATTAATTAAATGTAATTAATGAATTAATATTTGAAAAAACTGTATGATTTCAATTTTTATTAAAAATTGCTAAAACTCAATTTAAAGTATTAAAAATTAATTAAATTTAATTATTGAATTAATATTTGAAATAACTGTATTAACATCAAGTGTCATCTACTACAAATTTAAAAAATGTAATTGAACTTGAGTGGATGAATAAAAAGTATTTTATTAACGATTGAAAATCTGAACAAGATATATATAGGGAGAGTGTGAGTTAATAGTAGGAATTGAAAAAGAGTAATAGTTTTTATGGTACAGTGCAAGTCTATGAAAGATAGAAATTAAAAAAATTATTGAAAATACTTTGTAATTTTTGCTTACAATATAGAAATTAAAAAAATTATTGTTAAAATTTTGAGATTTTTGTCTACATTATATACTTTATTACAAATGATGTCCAATTCTAAAAATGTTTTAACTGTTCACGTAATATGTTGCTTTTATATTATTTACTGTTGTGTTTATTTGAGAATTAACGTAGCATTGTAATACATACAGCAGTGTAAATACATTATTAGTACAGATGATGTGTACATAAAGTTATAGTGACATTGTATTCATTGACTAAAAATAAAAAAAATAAATAAATAACCACAGTTAATTCATGTATTAGTGTAACGAATCTTCTGAATGCAAGTTTTCATTTCTTTTTTTAATGAAAGTATAATATAATAATAATAATATAAATTCAGCTTATATATATAATATAAGTATAATATTATAAAATACAGTCGTTATGTGTGGAACAGATTTATCTATTTAAAAAACGAAATATTTTAACTCAGAAGAAAAAGAAAGAAAAATAAAAAAATATAGAAAAGAAAAATTTAAATAAAAAGGGATTTATTTTTATTCAGAGTAAAATTTCATTAATTTTTTTTCTAGAAGATATTTATTACAAATTTGCTTTTATTTATGAGTCAAAGCTCTTCTGTTATGCTGGTGCGAAATGCGGCAGAGATAAATTTACACCAAATGCCAAATTCGTATTTGTGGTGGGATGATAATGTCGTGTCCACCTGAGTCAAAGTTATCCCGGACGAAGGACTTCAAATAAGCTTGGATTTCTTGGTGCCATTACAATTTATAAGTAGTATCCTTAATAACAGATTCATTGTGACTCGCAACTTACTCTTATCACTCGAGCACGATGTGAAATACATTCGAGCCTACAGATTTACCACGCTCTTTTTCAACATAAATACGAGAACTATTATTTTGGCATCTGTCGTAGGAATTCGAACTAAGCTCTCACAGTTTGGAATCCTAATGTATTACCCTCCAGGTCACTGTAGGATAACAGCAACGACTCTTTATGTTACTAAATTCTGTACAAGTAATTCTTGATTTCTCCTTATTATAATTACATACAGCATTCAGTATCTGCTTCGAGATTTTCAGGAATAGTCCATGAAGATTTCTTTTGTTCTAAATTTTTTAATATTGTTGAATTATGATTATAGATTTGAAATTAACTAATAAGTTTAAATTAATACCCAGATCTGCCTTAACCTATTACAATATGATATTAATAATAATAGAGTTAAAGTAAAAGTATTATTATTAATAACTAAATAATAAATAATAATAATCAAATATTAGAAAATAATAAGAATAATGAAAATTAAATTGTTATTATTAATAATTAAATAATAAATATTAATAATATTAAAATATTAGAAAATAGTGTTAATAATAAAAGAAACATTTTCATGCAAAACTGATATTTCACGATGAGAACATCGATTCTCAAAAATTACCAAATGTAAGCAATGTTGGAATTGTAAGCAATTGGAACTTGTCCAATTTTAAGAGCAATTGGAAACACCGCTTCCAATTGCTTTCCAATCAGAATAAAGGATTTATTTCAAAAACCTGAAAACACCTACCTACGTTGACGGTGCCATGGATGCTTGTAGTGGTTCGGAATCCACTTTAAACTGTATCCACTTTAACTGGTCCCGGTCTGTTTAGCTTAAAGTGTACACAAGATGACTGTAGAGCGACAAATCAAACCAAACTACTTACGTTGAGTATGGGCACATTCGTCGGCTGAAATAGTGTTTCAGTTGTAAGATGATTTAATAAGTTTAACTATTCGTGGGTCAACATGTAGAAGTGGAACAATCCTCCACACAATTGGAGAAAAAGCAGTTAAACAGATTGATTCTCAATAAAATCTATCATTATATTTTGTGCAAAAATTTATCATTATTTTGGGTTTAAATTTTCATAGCAAAGGTGAATTATCAGAATAATTATTTTTGTATAGAGTTCAAAAAAGTCTGGATTAATAGAAAGATTTAATCAACGTAAAAAAATTTACTTAGCAACGACAAGATTCGTTATGAAAATTCATTTTCCAATAAAGATAGAAAGAATTTGAGTACAGAAAACATTTCTCGAGGTTTCTCAAGATTCATAACATTGGGTGGTGCATAATTATCAGGCGTTTCTTTGAGGTGCTATATTTTAATAAAAATTTGCAATATTTTATAAATTTATGAATGAAAATATCCTTCTACTTTAAGGTTATAAAAATGCGTGTCGATAATGATACTCATATTCGTCATATTATGCTGTACCACTTTGAGAAAGGATGGAAAGCAGTGTAGTCATTTCGCGATCTCAACGAACTTTTTGGTGAGGACACAATCAGCAGGGAATGTTTCAAATCTGGCGACACTAGCTTGGAAGATAAGGCAGGAAGAGGTCGACCATCGGATTTCGACGACCAGATACTTTTGGCAGCCGTGGAAGGGGACGAAAGCTTGACAACTTCAATATGACCATTCAACCATCGTTCGGCATCTCAAAAAGTTTGAAAAGGTATGGAAATAGGCTGGATGGATCCCCCACGAACTCAGTGAGTACAATAAAGCCGAATGTGTCCGAATTTTCACCGATTTGCTTCAACGAAACGAGCGGAGTCCGTTTCTGATGGATCTTGTCACTGGGGTTGAATCGTGGCTTCTCTTCAAAACCCTCAAAAGGAAGAAGGTCTGCGTTTCGCCAGGAGTTTCAGCAAAAGGAATAGCGAAGGACATGCACTTAAGAAGGCAATGTGGTGTGTTTGATGGGACAGAAGCTGAATCCTCCATTGGGAAATCATCTTAAACGGGATTTGTTATTGGTGGAACCCAACCCAAAAATGAGTACGAGTATGATTATCGACGCGCATTTTTGTAATCTAAAACTAGAAGGATATTTCCATTCATAAATTTATAAAATATTGTAAATTTTTATTAAAATATAGCACGTGCCTAATAATTATGCACCAATCTAATAATAATCATTACAAAAAAACTTTAAGGGAAAAAAACTTAAAATAATATGAAATATGCGAACAGATGGAGTCAGGAAAGACACTGAAATTTATGGCATTCTGACGAGTTTCATAAATCGAGAAAAAGCAAATTTTTTTTATAAAAGCGTTGACTGTTCATAAGTTGAATTACTTATTTCTGTATCTCACAATTGTAGATTACTCTTCAGCAATCTACAAATGTGAGATAATGAACTGATACTCTTCAGTAATATTAAATTCATTAGGAAATTTTAAAATTGAAGAAAAATAATTCTTTGCTTTCTAAGACAAAAGGAAAACATTCTAACATTTTTTCTCCAGAAAAATATGATCCATAAAAAAACCCCTTTAATTCTTTGATAAATGAATAAGCATAAAAAAAAAAAAAAAAAAAAAAAAAATGTTTTTACGAATGAAACTTTTTTAGAAATGCATTTATTATAATTTTCATGTTTTCAATGTTTTTTTAATTATGTTTTCTTTTCCTTTCAAGAACTGACATTCTATAGGAACTACTAAATTATTAATAGACAAGGGATATTAATACTATGAAACATTTTAAAGTTATGTTATACAAAGTTTGAATTCTATAATTTGAGAGTTAAACACGTTATACTGCTTTTAAAAGGGACTGATCCAAAATTCTATCGTAAAACTCATTGGTTGGATAAGAAATGTTGCTATAAAGTAATGAAGTATGATGATATTAGATATATTCTCAAAAATTAAGTACCAAATAAAGTATTTCTTTTTTATCAATAATAAAATAAATTAATTTCCTACCTCTAAAAAACAAAATTTTGAATAAAAAGGAAAATATTTCATAATATATTGTTGAGTAAATTTATGTGCATGTCACTCATTTTGGTAAAGTACTCATACAACCCATGGATTAGAATCCGCTTAAGAACTATCTAATGATGAAAGAAGTAATAAAAAAAATCTTAACAAATATAATGATTTTTTTATTGGTTTCTTTTTATGCAAAATAAGTAATAAAATAAATTAATATATTTATTTATTATTTCAAATATTTTCTTTGATGGATAAGAATTGTTGCTATAAAGTAATGACGATATTAGATATATTCTCAAAAATTAGGTACTAAATAAAGTATTTTTTTTATTAATAATAAAATAATTAATTTCTTATCTTTAATAAATTAAATTTTGAATAAAAATGAAATAAAATATTTCATAATATATTGTTGAGTAAATTTCTATGCATACCACTCATTTTTTAAAGTATTCATACAACCCATATTAGAATTTGCTTAAGAACTATCCTAAGATGAAAGAAATAATAAAAATATTTTTTAAAAATAATGATTTTTTTATTCGTGTAATAGAATGAATCAATTTCTTTTTATACGCAATAAACTGAGTTTTAAATGTAAAAGGAATAAAATATTTTATAACATATTGTTAAATAAATTTATGTGCATGCCACTCATTTTTTAAAGAACTCATGCTGTCCTTGGATAAGAATCTGCTCAAGAACTATCTTAAGATAAAAGAAGTAATAAAAATATCTTTAAAGGTATAATGATTTTTTAATTCGTGTAATAAAATGAATCAATTTCTTTTTATACATAATAAATTGAGTTTTCAATACAAAAGAAATAAAATATTTTATAATATATTGTTGTGTAAATTTATATGCATGCCGTATATTTTTTAAAGTACGCATACAACCCATGGGTTAGTATTTGCTCAAGAACTATATAAAATGAAAGAAGTAATAAAAATATCTTTAAAAATATAAGGATTTCTTTTATTCGTGTAATAAAATGAATCAATTTCTTTTTATATTTAACTAATAAAATAAATGATCATATTTATTTATTATTTCAAATATTTGATTTGTTGGATAAAAATTGTACTACTGTACTACTGTACTACTGTAGTTTCGAACCCGCGCCTTTTTGACCACTAGCTAGCTAGTACAGTCCCGATTGAGATTGCCTAAAAGCTACTACAAATATGATTTTAGATTGAGCTGCAAATGGAATAGCAAATATTTAACTCTCGCTTGTATACTCGCATTATTACATGAATATTCATTATTATTCACATAAAATTATTATTAAAATAAGTATTTTCAACAATTTCTGCAATTCTATTTTTAACACGCTGGTGAAATTAAGAACAATCGACAGATGGCGCCCTAAAACTCCTGATAACCTGGGAAAAATTGGGCTCTTATTATGAATCTGGTAAAAAGCATATTTTGAAAAAGAAAATTAATTGCCAATGAACAAATACATTTTTTTTTTACAATTTGAAAAAAAAAAAAAAAAAAAAAAAAAAAATAAATAAAAAAAAAACTTTTTAAAAAAAAATTTGGAAAATTTTACATTTTTAAAAATTGTTATTTCTAATTTTTGCTATCGAATTTGAATACGAATCTTTCATTCTATTTCCATTTCTAATTCTATTATTTTTTTATTGTTGCTCCCATCTTTTAAATTTATTTTTTTATTATTTAAAATAGTTTAGAAGTATTTGAAATATTAACTAGAGAAATAGCTGAACAAAATTAAAAAAAAAATAAAGTATTTTTTGAAGTGTTTTCATGTTTTCAGATCTAATTTGAAATAAGAATACTATGAAAACAATACTTAATTTATGAAATAATAATATTTTATGAATTAATACTTGTATTGAAAATTTGACTAGAATTTTGTTCTTCATATATAAACATGATTATTAAAAAGTGAAATAAGTAATTATCATTTTATTTTACATGCATGTTATGATAGATAAAATTTCATTTCATAAAATGCTAGCAAACTAATTAATTTTTCGATTATAGTTGTTTTTAATGAAAAATAAATTTATAAATCTTAAAGTTATTTAAATAAAGAAAGTTATTTAAATAGAAATAATAGAATATTTTCATGTTTTGTACTGTTATTATTTACAGCACATATGTTAACTGAAAAATTAAAAATAATACTCTATATAAGGAAGTATGAAGAGAAAATGTGCATATTTTATTTGACCCTAAAATGCAAAAAATTAATTTTTTGTTGAAAATTTATCTTTACACTTTTTAAAGTGTTTTTCGAACTGTATTTTTATTTAGAACAAAATGAAAATAATAAAATAATATGAAAAACTAAATGAAAATGAAATAATAAATAAATAGAGTTTATGAAGAATAAATAAATTCTAATCCATGGGTTAAAATTATACTATTACTAAAATTAAATTATACTATTAATTAAAATTATGCTATTACTAAAATTAGACTAGCCAATTTTAAATTGTCCTACGTACATTATTTAAAAATTAAACAAAATTGCATAGCACTTAAAATATTCGTATCATATATTTATTGATTTATCTATGAAACTTCAAAAAATTTAGTTGATATTAATCATTATACACTTATAAATAAAATTTCAATGGAATCTTAAAATTAACAATAATTTAATTCTTAACAAAATTTTTAAAGAGTTAGCTCACCAGCAAGCAATTTTAAAAAAATAGTATCTTAAGGTCATTTAAAAAGTTTTCCAGCAAATTTGTAAATTTTTTTTTTGAGAAATTCATCTAAAAATGAAAACTTGAATATTAGTATATACAGAGAAAGTTTCTTTAACTAAATTTTTTTTTGTATCTGAAGAGTGATTATTGTAAAATATTTTCTAATATGTAAACTGATTTATTAATTTTAATTGTTATTATTTTAAAGTAACTGTTTTCAATTAATGTTTTTTAGAATATCTGAAAGCTATTAAATACTAAAGAAATGAAACATATCCGATTGAATCTATTAATATCTTCTAGAATGTCTTAGTGATTAGAATATCTCTAAATTTCTGATGTGTTTTTAAAAGAATTTTTCCTTTAGTTGTAGGAATACCAAAAGTTTGAATGCAATCTGAATATAGTTGATTAAATAAGAAAAGTTTGCTCACTGGGGTAATAAGGGTATTAAATGCATTACAAATATTATGAAGGTGTATTATATATTATTATATTATTAAGGTGTATTACAAATATTATGAACGTGTTTATTTAATTGATGGTGGATTATAAATTCGGTGCTTAAGAATTAATTTATGTTATTAAGAAAAAGATAAAAATTTTGTGGAACAATATATGAAGAAGACGGGCCTGAATGGTCGTGTGACTAGCGCTCTGGCTCTCGGTACCACAGGTTTCAGGTTCGAGTCCCGGCGGTGCCACGGATGTTTGTAGTGATTCGGAATCCACTTTAAACCGTAGATCCTGGTCCTAATATGTTCGTAGAGCGTTGCGGGGGCATTGTTACTCCGCGTCCGTGGCTTATCTTCAAGTTACACGCGCCCCCTGGGTAGTGCAAAGTGAGAAATGTCTGTGCAGCGCTTGCCTTAAGGTATCCAAGATCAAGCTGTCTAAGTGTTTTCCAGCTGCATTAGAACAAAAAAAAATATATAAAGAAGATTGTTTGAACAACATAGGCAATTATGAATTCAAAATTATGGTCTTATTTAATAGGCTTTCGGGTTTTCAGTCTGAAAAAGAATTACAAAAATATAATAAGTTGTAATACAAAATTATTTTAAGTCAAATCATATGGAAGAAATGAGAATATGCAACAAAAGTTAAAAATAAATAAATAAATAACAAAAATCTACTTATAAATAATCTTGATTTATTTTCTATTTTTTAGTTTCTAAATTAAGAAAGGGTAATAATTTTATTTGTATCATTAATTAAATATTTCCTCCTCAACGATTTATAAAGTTATACTTTTTTTCAGGGTAACGAAACTTCAAAACATGTTTAAAATTCTCTTTACATAACTGCAAGTTGCTACTTAAATACTTTGTAATAATCCAATATTATTCACCTTGTGATTACAAGTAGAATAGTTATAGTGTTCACTTTTCTTGAACATTTGATAACTTTTTACGTTTGCATTTGGTGTCTATATGAGTTACAATGAAAACGTAATTTTTTTCTAAAATCAAAAGCGTCAAAGATCAATTGCCCCATTTAAAAATGGATACAAAAGGTATTAGTAAGCTTAAAAATGTATGTCTGACATTAAATAATGCTATTTAAATTTTTTTTAAAGTAACTATATTTAAGATCTATCTGTATATTTCGAAGTGCTCCTTCAAAATATACTCTTTTTTTGGAAAAAAACTCTGTAAGCACTGAATAATAATAATATCTTGATTGAAATTAAATACGCGTAATACCTATACACAAATAATGAAATGATTAAACACTCAAGAATGACAATGAAATGACAATCACCCATTTTAGGGTGTCCGGAATTGGTCGCAATTGGAGACGTTGCTAGCCAAGAAGGAGTATCTACAGAACGGAAGTAGTTCATAGATAGGTTAATAGTATGGTGCTTAGAGTTATCTTATTGGAAATTTCCCGAGAATGCCAAAAGGATGTGTTAATGACAAAAGATAAAGCTAACTGCTTCAAGATGTCATCAACTTATATATGAATGGTTAAATTTGTTTGCAGGATATTTAGGAGCGATTTTCTGTCAGAGATATCAGCCTACACCATTACACCAGGGTCATGACAATCTGCTATGATAAAATAGACACTGATTGGAACCATTGGTCATGGAAAATCTTCGCACAAGTATCTGATAGTTATCTGCCCTAAAACTGAAGCAGGATTCATTGCTGAGCACTACTAAGCGATGCCAATCTGCTGACAGTCATAATTGACTACGGCACCTTTTCAGACTATTCCGTCGATGCTGTGTGATTCAATAAACCGAAAGACTACTATGAGCGTAATTCCATCTCAGTCAAAGCCGTGAGATGATGGAAAGTACCATGAATATCATAAAAGAGGTTGTAACACTTTGGATGGTATACATTTATACTGTTCAGTGTGGGCTTGCCACACCATCACCCGATCTTACCTCGCATTCATGTACATTGGTCTTCCAGAGATTTCATTTCACTGATGAATTCTTTGAAGAAACCATTATTCCACCACCTGTCAGCAGTAGTGCCCATGCGGTCTAGAATCCTGGTGGCTGTTATTGCTTGCTATGACCAGCTAACTCCACGAGTTTCAACTGCGCAGCCTCATTTGAAGTCGTCCATTTAGCTATAAAGTTTTCAACAGCATCATTCTTCAGGATGACATTGGTCGTGACTTCAGGGAACTGCAACGTCGACAATAAGAAAAGATAAACGGCCGGCAATTGTTACTTATTTTATACGATGTTAGTTGCGTATTAGAAATGATTGATATGACTGAAGTTAAAATGCATTACCCGCAGAAATTTAATTATTTGCATATTTGGAGTAAAGGAATCGGATAATTTTTAAAGATGTTTCAAGGTTTTTTTTCTTTTTCTTTTGCAATGCCGTATTTTACTGCTCTCTAAATATTTGCTACAAAGCTGAAATGTTTTTGAAGAAGTCACTGTCAAAACACCAGTGGCAAATTCTTCGTACAACTTTAATCGTAACCTTGAACTTGTTTCTTGACTGTGGGTTTCGATAATATTTACCTGTTAAGAAACACTGTTTGGTTATGTCGGCAACCTCAGATTGACATCAGAAGGAAAGGAAATTGAAATTCGAATGTTTGTTCGAAATAAAAGGAAGTGTCACCGAAATTTCTTCGAAAATATATTCTCGAATACTTTAAACATCTCTTCGGTAAGAGTTAAAATTCTATTTTAGCTGTTATGGAAAGGAGTTATCGAAGAAAGTTAGACAAAGCAAATGGACAATGACTTATTCGTTAATATTTGTTAAAAAAATTGCAATAGAAACGGAGGTTAGTTATTTAATTAATTTAATTTTAACATAAAATAAAGATGTGTTTTAAATTCACTTTAGAGTAATATCCATATAATAATCTAATTATGTCCCAAAAAACAGCAATATTATGTGAATTAGTGTTGTGAAACATGAAGAAAAATTACGAAAAAACAGGATTTATTAAAAAAGATTCCTGTTTATTTTAACCAAGAGAAATGCACTAGTTTCGAAAAATTAATAGGTAAACAAAAATTGTATTGTGAAATTTCTATTCATTGGAATTTAGAGAAATTTGGCGAAAACATTAATCAAAACAATTTTCCAAAATTAAGCACAAAAGAAGACAATAGGTTTATGTTATGCGTCCGAGTTCAATGTGTGATAGGTTTACTTTTGCGGCTTGGTGACTTCTTACAGTTTTAGAGTCCCGATAGCAGTCTGCCATGCTCAAAATGATGGTGTTTAACAACTCAGTTGTCAAAAAAATCAATCGTTGTTTCGGAGTAGTTAGAAGACCCTGAAGAATTAGGATGAGAGTTTAAATACAACAATATGTCTCCCTAGACTATCCTAAATATGCTCAATTGGTTCAAATTCAAACAATGTGGTGGACAACCCATAGTTGCAACGGTTTCTTCACGGTGCTAATATATTTTCGAAGATTAGGTGACACTTTGTTTTTATTACGAACAAACATTCGAATTTTAATTTCCTTTCCTTCTGACACCAATCTTGAGACGCTAACATAATCAAGCAGTGTTTTTTAATTGGCCAATATTATCAAAATCCACAGTTGAGAAACAAGGCCAAAGTTATACTTCAAGGTTCCATGAACAGAAATATGCGTTGTCTAACATTATCCTTTGTAAGATGAAAGAGAAATCTAAGGCACCTGCTTAAGGACGAACAATTGATTCAAGAATATCATCTCTATATAACTGAATACTAATGGTACCCCTCGAGATAATATAGAAGTTAGTGCAATACATATATACTGGATCCCCCAAATCAGTATCTTTCACGAATATGACTAGCGTGTTTCCGGCTGTTTCTAAACCAATAATCTTCTTGAGCCCATTTGCAAACAAAATCTGAACTCATAAGTAGAGAACGCAGACATCTATTGACTTGCAGCTCAACTGATATGTGGTATTGTGGTACAAAATGTCAGTTGGCGCACCACTCATCAGTTCATACCATAGAACTACTATAAAAGTGCAAGCTCATACAATACAACTACCCTCCTTCATGAAACCTTTTGAGTACAGTTGATTTTTATCAGCCTTTCAGCGGCTTCTACAAGACAAGATCTAAGGTGCGTTGATGTAGGAGTTCTGTATCTCTTTGTCGTTGGCAAAAATAATGGATATTTGTATTATTTGCATTCCTTGGCCGACCTTCTAGAAGCTGATTCTGTATTTAGAAATGCTTTCTACAGTTTACGAATTATGGTAGGTCTCTCATATTCACTTGTGTGGTGAAGGTGAATATGGAAGGTCTCTCATATTCACCTGTCTTGCTTCGTAGAGTTGTTTATGATTCTTTTCTATTCTCTCAAAGGCTTGCCAACGTAATTATTAAGATATGTAACTTTTATTCATATCTAAAACAGGGTTATCTCAAAAGTTCATTGTACAATTTCTACTGCAGATGCATTTAAAGCCTGTTTTTGGCCACTTATCTAATGATTTTGAACAACAGTAGTTTCTTAAATTTCGATGTCATATTCTGATGCAGTAGTACTTTTAACGTATGCTACATAATTTTAATAAAACTTTATTTATTTTTATCCATGTAACTGTAATTTTCTGTTGTTTCCTAAAATTTTTGAAACCAGTGCAATATCACTTTTTTTTATGATAAAAAAGAAACACTTTTAGTAAAAATGATAGATTAAAAGCCTGTTCTTTAGATTAGATCCTGTGTCTTTGTTCGATACATGATATCTTTAACATAACCCCATAGGAAGAAGTGACGAATACGAGGAGTGATGTATACGAGGTATCCGGAGTTATGTTAAACATATCATGTATCAAATAAAAATAAGGGATATGACTAATCCAGAGCACAAGATCTCTAATGGAATTGCCGCCAGTGATAAGGGTATACTACATATAACATGGAAAGAAATCGAGTACCAACTTGGTGTATTTCGTGTAACTAATGGTGCCTTTATAGAGATATATTAAATTAAATTAAAATGAAATGAGGCAAAAAACTCATAAATATATACGCATCATTTTGTAAAAATTTTCATTTATCTGTTTTTTTATTTGTCTGATTAATAAATTTTTGAAATTTTTAAGAGATTTTATCGATACCCTGTATAATCTTTTCTTAGTCATTAATAATAAACACCTTTATATGCAGGCATCGTTTTATTTTTGCAGAATAACTTAATCTTAAAATAAATACCATCGTGTTTTGATTTTTAAAAAAAGTTTTTGTTAAGTCATTCTTTAATTTTCGAAACTTTTAGGAATTCTGTATTATGGTTATTAACATGGGTATTATTGATTATTCATAGCTTAAATATTAAATCAATCAATTAAAATAATTTCAATAATATTTTCAATTTCACTAATAGTATCATCCTATAGGTTCGTTTTGAATGCAACAAAAAAATTAAAAACTTCTTTTATTGTTTCATTTGATGACAATATAGTTATTTGATAAGAATATTTAACAGTAACCAGGTTATGCAAAATAATGCTCATAAAATTTTTCAATTCCTACTATTAGTTCACACTCTCCCTATATATATCTTGTTCAAATTTTCAATCGTTAATAAAATATTTGTTATTCATCCACTCAAGTTCAAATACATTTTTTTGACTTGTAGTGGATGACACTTGATGTTAATACAGTTTTTTCAATTCTTAATTCATTAATTTAATTTAATAATTAATCTTAGTTTTTTTTCAGATTTAAGTTGCATGTATCTAATAATAGATGGCGCCAGATGTAAGAGGAAAATTTCAACTTTATTTGTAAAGGACTTTTCTGCAATATAGTGAAAAAAAGGTAGGAATTGAATTAAAAATTTTTTTTTTTATATATTACTTGTTTACAATTAGTTAGGCTTGATTACCAACAAAGCGGATTTTAAATTTTTTCATTACGGAATTTGTTAATTAGTAAGTTTATGTTTAATGTACTGGAAAATTACACTAGATGAAAGAACAAAAGCATCGTTAAATCGCCGATAATTGTACAATTTTTGTAAAAGTATGACTAATTATCCCTGAATATGAGGAACTTCAACAAAATATTAGAACAGAAATGAAAAATTACTTTTTAGTATTGAATAATATTTTTTAACATTATTTCATGTAATATTTACGACAGTTAAAAACACTTTATAAAGATAAACGAATACATATTCTTAAATAGCGACCCGAAATTGATCGCAAAAGAAAATATTATTATAAACAAAGACAACAAAATGGTTTCAGAACGCGAGAAAATGAAATACTTGTTGATAAAAAAATAAATAAAAATATCAGAAGAGAGATAAATAGATAGACGGAGAGTGTGAACACCTTTTAGAAATGTATTACAAGTTATTTTTTATTCTTTGTTTCTTCTCTACTTGTTACACAGAAATCCACATTAATTGCTGTCGCTAAAACCTGATAGATACAGAAGCCTCTTAAATTAATTCCAAATTGAAACCCCTGTTACCAGTTGACATTTGAAACGAGGGAAATTTGTCATTTGAATAAAACTCAAGCGAAATAATTACGTCTGTTAGCAATTTGGCGGACTGGAAAGTAATATGACTTGACAACTTTAGCAGAAAGGATTCATTTCAGTATTACTTGGTTGAGCGATCGAGAATGAATGAAATTATGCATAGTGGATTAAATTAAAATGAGCCAGTAAGAGAATGAATGCATTTCTGATTTAATCACGAAATAGTGACATTTTGTGCTTGGAAATACATAAAATGAAATATAAAAAAAAAAAAGGAGCCGATCGTGTTGTATCATTTTTCAATCTGTATTGCATGGAAAATGACGATTAAGATTTTTTTCCTTATTTGCGTTAGGATTCAGTGTTCTTTATTCATAATCTCGCGAACATTTCATGACAGGAGGAATTTATTATCTTCTGGTAAGACTTTCAAGGATAATTACACTTATTAGAGTGTTGTAGGGAAGAAAATTTGAAAACAAAGGCACTAAGGAGACTATTTAAAAGACTTTTTTAGAAGTTTTCACAATTTTCATCGAATCTTTTTTCCAATTGGCTAGCACTGTGGCATTTGGTATCACAGGCTTACACAGATTTTAAAGACATTAATATTGAAAAACAAAATTCTTAATTACAACTTTCTAAAATTCATTATACAATTTTAATATGAATATAAAGTTTCCTTATAACTTTTAATAAAAATTGTAAAGGAACATTTCATGACGGGAGGAATTTATTACCTTCTGGTAAGACTTTCAAGGATAATTACCCTTATTTGAGTGTTGTAGGGAAGAAAATTTGAAAACAAAGGCGCTAAGGAGACTCTTTTAGAAGTTTTCACAATTTTCATCGAATCTTTTTGCCAATTGGCTAGCACTCTGGCATTTGGTATCCCAGGCTTACGCAGATTTTAAAGACATTAATATTGAGAAACAAAATTCTTAATTACAACTTTCTAAAATTCATTATACAATTTTAATATGAATATAAAGTTTCCTTATAACTTTTAATAAAAATTGTAAAGGAACATTTTATGACAGGAGGAATTTATTACCTTCTGGTAAGACTTTCAAGGATAATTACCCTTATTTGAGTGTTGTAGGGAAGAAAATTTGAAAACAAAGGCGCTAAGGAGACTATTTAAAAGACTCTTTTAGAAGTTTTCACAATTTTCATCGAATCTTTTTTCCAATTGGCTAGCACTGTGGCATTTGGTATCACAGGCTTACACAGATTTTAAAGACATTAATATTGAAAAACAAAATTCTTAATTACAACTTTCTAAAATTCATTATACAATTTTAATATGAATATAAAGTTTCCTTATAACTTTAATAAAAATTGTAAAGGAACATTTCATGACGGGAGGAATTTATTACCTTCTGGTAAGACTTTCAAGGATAATTACCCTTATTTGAGTGTTGTAGGGAAGAAAATTTGAAAACAAAGGCGCTAAGGAGACTCTTTTAGAAGTTTTCACAATTTTCATCGAATCTTTTGCCAATTGGCTAGCACTCTGGCATTTGGTATCCCAGGCTTACGCAGATTTTAAAGACATTAATATTGAGAAGCAAAATTTTAATTACAACTTTCTAAAATTCATTATACAATTTTAATATGAATATAAAGTTTCTTATAACTTTTAATAAAAATTGTAAAGGAACATTTTATGACAGGAGGAATTTATTACCTTCTGGTAAGACTTTCAAGGATAATTACCCTTATTTGAGTGTTGTAGGGAAGAAAATTTGAAAACAAAGGCGCTAAGGAGACTATTTAAAAGACTCTTTTAGAAGTTTTCACAATTTTCATCGAATCTTTTTTCCAATTGGCTAGCACTGTGGCATTTGGTATCACAGGCTTACACAGATTTTAAAGACATTAATATTGAAAAACAAAATTCTTAATTACAACTTTCTAAAATTCATTATACAATTTTAATATGAATATAAAGTTTCCTTATAACTTTTAATAAAAATTGTAAAGGAACATTTCATGACGGGAGGAATTTATTACCTTCTGGTAAGACTTTCAAGGATAATTACCCTTATTTGAGTGTTGTAGGAAGAAAATTTGAAAACAAAGGCGCTAAGGAGACTCTTTTTAGAAGTTTTCACAATTTTCATCGAATCTTTTTTCCAATTGGCTAGCACTCTGGCATTTGGTATCCCAGGCTTACGCAGATTTTAAAGACATTAATATTGAGAAACAAAATTCTTAATTACAACTTTCTAAAATTCATTATACAATTTTAATATGAATATAAAGTTTCCTTATAACTTTTAATAAAAATTGTAAAGGAACATTTTATGACAGGAGGAATTTATTACCTTCTGGTAAGACTTTCAAGGATAATTACCCTTATTTGAGTGTTGTAGGGAAGAAAATTTGAAAACAAAGGCGCTAAGGAGACTATTTAAAAGACTCTTTTAGAAGTTTTCACAATTTTCATCGAATCTTTTTTCCAATTGGCTAGCACTCTGGCATTTGGTATCACAGGCTTACACAGATTTTAAAGACATTAATATTGAAAAACAAAATTCTTAATTACAACTTTGTAAAATTCATTATACAATTTTAATATGAATATTAAGTTTCCTTATAACTTTCAATAAAAATTGTAAAGGGGTACATTATTAAATGGGCCTGATGACCGAGTGACTAGAGCTCACGCACTCGATGCCACAGGTTTCAGGTGAGTCCCGGCGGTGCCATGGCTGTTTGTAGTGATTCGAAATCCACTTTAAACTGTAGATCCCGGTCAAACATGACTGTAGGGCGTAGCACTGACAACCTTACCCCTTCAAAAAAGGCATCTCATGTTTTGAAATCTGCCAGTAAGCAGACGGCCTTGGCCTCCCATGGGGCTGCTGTGCCAATGCTGCTGATGATATTATTAAATATATGAGAAGTATTTCTTCGAAATCAAGCATTCATTAAGAAACTATATATATTGAAATTAACTTTGAAATATAATTAAAAATGAAAAATAACTACATGGAGACAGTTAAAACCGAATTAAAAGTTGAAAATTTCTATCCCCCTATATATAAATCCACCCAAATAATTAGATATCTAAAGAATTAAAATTTATGATCCAATTTATTTACACTATGAATGCCCAGAAACAATGCTATTTTGTTATATTCTATAGTATCTGTGGTTACTTTTAAAATCTTACTAATTATATTTGTTTCCGAAATTCACAATCTAAGCTCTAAAATTTTTGTATCTTTATTTTTTTAAATTTTGTATATGAGACTTTTAGTGGGAGGGAATTGGTGGGATCTATAGACCTAAAATAAATCAACATATGAAGGTCGTCTAATCTTAACAGCTGTCCCACCTATCGCGTCAAACAGACTTCTCACTGAGATCCTATCCTGGCGGTGGCATGGATGTTTGTTAGTGGTTCGGAATCCACATTAAATTATAGGTCCCGGTCTAATTAGCATAAAGTGTGCACAAAATGACTGTAGAGCGACAAACCAAACCATTGAATATTTTCGTTTCTGAAAGCAATGAATACAACAATGGCTAGCAGTTTTGAACCTTCCCTTTGTTGCTGACTAGCCTGCACACAATACTTATAGACCACTTGTGGGTAAACTGCATATACTGACAATAACAGTTTACCTTGTCATTTAGGACAAACTTTTTTTTCTAATGCAGCTAGCAAATACTTAGACCGTGAACTTTTATGCCATAAGAGCTGCACCGATGTTACTCACTTAACACTACCCAGGGGGCGCGTGTAACATAAGCCACGAACGCGGAGTAACATTGCTCCCCTCAACGCTCTACGATCATATTAGACCGGGAACTGCCGTTTAACGTGGATTTCGAACCACTACAAACATCCATGGCACCGGCAGGACTCGAATCCGAAACCTGTGGTACAGAGCGGCAGAGCACTAGCCACTCGGCCATCAGTCCTCAGTTTAGGACAAATTAAAGAAATGAATTTTTTTATTATACTTGTTCGCTGACTACAGGAAGTTATTCATATACAAATTCTCAATTTTTTAATGGTTTTTAGTTTCTGAGTTAGTTTCTTATCTTCCAGTTTTAATGCCTTTAATTCATTGCGGTAAAGGTATAAATAAGCTTCCTTTTCAATATGGCATGATGCCATTTACCAAAAATATGGTAGATCTGTAACACACAGACTGTGTCTCAAGATGCCTAATAGGCTACATCCATGGAAAAAAGCCTTGCAGTCTAACCACAAGTGATCTATAGGCGTTGTGTGCAAGTATATTTGTTGTACCTTTTATTGGTCTTTTTAAAGCGATTTGGTCTGCATCTAAGCATTGTATGCGAGAAAATACAAAAAGCTTCCACCAGGTAGCCTGATTGTCGATGCAAGACGTTCACAAATATTGTCACTATTGCCATCAAATCTTTTCATTTTTGAAAGCATTGACTGCAACCAATAAAGTGCATCCGGAAGACCAGCCAAACAGAATTTTTCCTGCTCAGAAATGTCAACACAATCGCAGTTCTTTTCACTTTCCTTATTTGGCCTGGAAAAATGGTTTATTATGCAAAAATGATCCCACCCGAATCTCATCTAAACAAAGTAAATATATGCATTCTTGAGACAGGGCTGCATTTACCCTAAGTAAATACAGGTTTTCCTCTTCGCGAAAGAAAACTTAATCGATCTAATGTAAATATTGTTCGATGTTTGAGTTTTATTAGTAGAAAAGTCAAAATAAGAAAGACGCTTTAGGGTACATTTATCCAATTTTGCAAATGACTGTTCAACAGTTTCCTTTCAAGTTTAATAAAGCTGAGCTATTATTTCAGCGACAATCTAAAGTAATAGCGTGCCACGAAAAATCTTCTCCTTTCAACTAATTTGAGTTTAGTTTGCTAAGTGCAGCTTTTATTTACACACGGTGCTCTTTCGTCTTTATTTCATTTAGAAAAGTTACACGAGGCAAATAATTCACTACAACTGCTTAAAAGTAGCTTAAAAGAAATATATTTTTTTTACTTTTTTGCTTAAAATGATAATTCACTTCATAATTTTGTAATACATACAACACAATTGTTAAATAATAATCCTCTGTAAACTGGTCATATGGGAGATGATAATAATAATAATTTTAACACAGTGATGAAGTATATTATTTTTTCGAAGCTGTTGAATAATAAACAAAGAATCTGCTTTCTGTAAATTTTTCAATTACCGAGATCAATTATAAATATTTTTACTTTTTTACTTAAAATGATAATTCACTTCATAATTTTGTAATACATACAACACAATTGTTAAATAATAATCCTCTGTAAACTGGTCATATGGGGGATGATAATAGTAATAATTTTAACACAGTGATGAAGTATATTATTTTTTCTAAGCTGTTGAATAATAAAAAAAGAATCTGCTTTCTGTAAATTTTTCAATTAGCGAGATCAATTATAAATATTTTTACTTTTTTGCTTAAAATGATAATTCACTTCATAATTTTGTAATACATACAACACAATTGTTAAATAATAATCCTCTGTAAACTGGTCATATGTGGATAATAATAATAATAATTTTGAACACAGTGATGAAGTGTATTATTTTTTCTAAGCTGTTGAATAATAAACAAGTAATATAAAAAATTTTTTTTTAAAGTTAATTGCAACTTTTTTTTCACTATATTGCAGAAAAGTCTTTTACAAATAAAGTTGAAATTTTCTTGTTACATCTGACGCCATCTATTATTAGATACATGCAACTTAAATCTAAGAAAAACTAAAATTAGTTAATTAAATTTAATTAATGTTTTTTGAAAAAACTGTATTAATATCGAGTGTCATCCACTACAAGTTCAAAAAAATATTTGAACTTGAGCGGATGAATAAAAAATATTCTATTAACGATTGGAAATTTGAACAAGATATATACAGAGAGAGTGTGAACTAATAGTAGGAATTGAAAAAAAGAATCTGCTTTCTGTAAATTTTTCAACTATCGAGATCAATTATAAATATTTCTTCATCAAGTTTTTTTTTTGTTCCAATGCAGCTGGCAAACACTTAGATAGCTTCGTCTTGGATGCCTTAAGGCAAGCGCTACACAGACGTTACTCACTTTGCATTACCCAGGGGCTGCGTGTAATTCGAAGATAAGAAACGGACGCGGAGTAACAATGACTCCGCAACGCTCTACGATTGTATTAGGACAGGGACCTACGGTTTAAAGTGGATTCCGAACCACTACAAACATCCATGGCACCGCCAGGACTTGAACCCGAAACCTGTGGTACCGTGCGCCAGAGCGCTAGCCACTCGGCCATTGAGGCACCAGTTTTTAAAGATAAAAGATGCTTATAATAGCATTATGATAAAGCAAAAAATTTTTTGAAAGATTACAGTGTGCCAAAATAAAACTTTGCTTTAAAAAATAAATCACATATTTCATTGGCACATCATCATCATTCAAATGACATTTATTTTATTTAATGAGTTCTTTATGGTTCTTATCTCTTTAAAGTGAAAGAAATTAACTGGCATTAAATTTATTCTAAATAAAGGATTCTCAGCTCATACTCGCTTCATTCACCAAACATTTTACTTTTTACCAAGTGGTTCATAGAATGATGTTAACACTGAATCTCTGACGAAAGATGGTGAGTAATGATGTTTTTCAATTCCTACTATTAGCTCACACATTCCCTATATATATCTTGTTCAAATTTTCAATCGTTAATAAAATACTTTTTATTCATCCACTCAAGTTCTAATACATTTTTTTGAACTTGTAGTGGATGACACTTGATGTTCATACAGTTTTTTCCAATATTAATTCATTAATTTAATTTAATTAATTCATTTTAGTTTTCTTTAGATTTAAGTTGCATGTATCTACCAATAGATGGCGCCAGGTGTAAGAGGAAAATTTCAACTTTATTTATAAAGGATTTTCAGCAATATAGTGAAAAAAAAGTTGGAATTGACTTACAATTTTTTTCTTATATTACTTGTTTAATATCATTTCATTTCTTAAAAATTTTTAATTTTCAGGGGTTGGAAGTGATTCTGTTTAGAAATTCGAGTATGGAGTAGCCAGTCAGAAAATTCAACAGAATCTGAATACTTATGCATTTTTCATTTAATTTGAGTTGTTGAAATAGAAGATAAAACACTTTTAAGAGATGAATAATTAACATTTCCCTTGGTATGACTAATTGAAATTGGCTTAAATTTTTAAAATTTTTGCCAAGCTGCAAAAACATAAAACAATCTGAACACTCACGCATTTTTATTTAATATAATTTGTTGAAATAGAAGACAAACGAGAAGAGATTTTAAAGATATGTAGTAAATGTTTCCCTTGGTCTGACTTAATGAAATTGGTTTAAATTTTTAAAATGTTTGACATTCTAACGTGTCAGAAAGGAAGATTGTAATTATATTGCATTGTCAGGAATTAATATACTCGGAATTCGAATTGGTCTTAGTGATTATCATTAAAAAATAAAAAAATAAAAATACACCAATTGTTACTTTTTCTGATTTAATAAAGACTGAATTTAATTCGTGAGTCATACATATAGTACTTCCTTATAATGATCTTATCCTTGGTGTTTCCTTTAATTTGATTTTTGTGTATTTTAGTGTATTTTTGATTTTTTTTACCTGCTCATCTAAAAATAGATACATTTTCAAAATGCACGAAATGGATGTACACTTAATAATGTTAATAAAAATTGTAGTACAATGAAAGTATTCTCAAAAAATCCAATTAAATTGCTCTACATATAACTTATGGAGATGTTTTTTTTCTTCTTTCTAATGCAGCTGGCAAACACTTAGACAGCTTGGTCTTGGATGCCTTAAGGCAGGCGCTGCACAGACGTTACTCACTATGCATTACCCAGGGAGCGCGTGTAACTTAAGGATAAGCCCCGGACGCGGAACAACAATGCACCCGTAACGCTCTACGATCCTATTAGACCGGGACCTACAGTTTAAAGTGGGTTCCGAACCACTACAAACATCCATGGCCTCGCCGGGATTCGAACCCGAAACCTGTGGTACCGAGCGCTAGCCATTCGGCCATTCAGGCCCCACTTATGGAGATGTAAATAAGGATAAAAGTTACAAATCAATACAGTCTTATTACCAACAAAAAATATATGTTTTTCCAAGACATTAAAAGCTTCTAAAAGGCAACGAGTCATTTGGATATATTGCTGAGATATTACTTTCAGGATGTTTTAACAGAGTCATTTATTAAAATTTCAGAGTTAAAATGAAGAAAACTAAATTTTCTACTTGTGTTTCTTTAGTTCCGAATCAAATCTTTTTTTTTTTTTTCTTACCCTTTTTGTTTTGATTTAACACCTGTTAAAGAATGATTGAAGGATTTTATATTTGCAGAATAAGAGTTTCAATTTCCTTTTAAAAATATACTTAAAATGTTATTAGGATTTTCTTAAATCAAACACTTTATTTAGTCCTTCGACGAATTACTTCTATAACTCAGTCTTTTTTATATCATTATTGATAACTTAAGTTTTAAAACTTCGTAAAAAATTATTCAAATAATTTTTTATTAGTTTTAATATTTAATATAAACTGAGGATAATATTAAGATAAATATTGAGCAGTTGAAAAGGTCTTATATGAACGGAATATGTATTCAGAATTAATATCTTCTATTCGTAGGCTTTTTTCATGTTATATCTTCAAACATTTAAATTAATACCTTTTCAAGCTAGTTTTTTTTTGTCGAATGGATGACTTAGAAATTTTATTTGTAGTATCAGAATTTCATTTATCATTCATTTATTTTTAATAAAAAATCATTATATTACAAGGGTTTCTTTGTAATATAATGAATATGAATCAAATCATGAAAGTTACATTATGTGCTTATTGTAATATTATCATTACATGTTTATCGTAACGTGTAATCATTACGTGTTATTGTAATATTATCATTACATTAATATTATCATTTCATTTATCTTTAATAAAAAAGTCATTATATTACGTGTGTTTCTTTGTTATATAATCATTTAATCAAATCATAATAGTTAATTTTTAAAATATTCTTGTTTTAGAAGATTGCTAACTATTTAAAAACTTTGAACTATTAATTTGCAATCGCAATAAGGATACGATCCCTTATATATAAAGGATTCTATAATGCAAGGTTTTTTGAATTCCATTCAGGGAATTTCCGGAAAAGAATCGGATGGTTCCCGTCTTGCTAATTTGCATTTTCCTCAACATCCACACTCGCAATTGTTGATGTTAGGCAGTCACTTGGAGATAAAGGGCTTTAGGATAGCTTTGTTAACAGACTTTTTTTGTTGAAGTCGTTTTTCTGAGCACGAACATGATAAAAAACAGGAAGGAAGAGTAAAAGATCACGTGTCAGGAAAAGGGAGTAATTTTCGTGAAAAAGAAAATACTTCAGCAACGAGAAGTTGTGGTGCTTATTTCCCCACAAAACGAAAACACCATATAATGCAAAAAATGTTAAGCAGCTGATTCTAGGCTCTTTAGTTGGTTTTTCTCCGCACACTTTCTAAGATTTTCCCCTTTTTTTCCCATAACACTCGATTTGTTGTTGTCAGGAATGCAGTCTTTTTCATCTTTTACTACTTCGATTCGTTATAAGACTTTAGTATAGAGTGCAGAATACAAAGGGCCATTATATGTTAGAAGGGGAAATAATGGAATACTTTATTTCGTTATTTCTATTCTACTCATTAAAATATTTTATATAATATATATATATATATATATATATATAATGTTAAGCATCTGATTATAGGCTCTTTAGTTGGTTTTTCTCCCCACGCTTTCTAAGATTTTTCCTTTTTTCAATTCCTACTATTAGTTCACACTCTCCCTATATATATCTTGTTCAAATTTTCAATCGTAAATAAAATACTTTCTATTCATCCACTCAAGTTCAAATACATTTTTTTGAACTTGTAGTGGATGACACTTGATGTTAATAGAGTTTTTTCAAATATTAATTCTTTAATTAAATTTAATAAATTAATTTTAGTTTTTTTATTATATTTAAGTTGCATGCATCTAATAATAGATGGCACCAAGAGGCAAGAGGAAAATTTCAACTTTATTTGTAAAGGACTTTTCTTCAATATAATGAAAAAAAAGTAGGAATTGACTTAAAATTTTTTTTTTAGATTACTTGTTTTCCATAACAATAAATTTGTTGTTGTCAGGAATCCAGTCTTTTTCCTTTTAATGCTTCGATTCGTTATAAGACTTCACTATAGAGTGCAGGATACATAGGGCCATTATATGTTAAAAGTGGAATTAACGAAATAATTTATTTCGCTATTTCCATTCGATTCATTAAAACATTTTACATAATATATATATATAATGTTAGGCAGTCGATTCTAGGCACTTTAGTTGCTTTTTCCCGCCACACTTTCTAAGATTTTTCCTTTTTTTCCGTAACAATTGATTTGTTGTTTTTCATCTTTTACTGCTTCGATTCGTTATAAGACTTCACTACAGAGTGCAGGATACAAAGTGTATGAAGAAGCCATTATATGTAACAAGTTTAAATAATGAAATACATTATTTCGTTATTTCTATTCTATTCATTAAAAATATTTTCGATATTTGTACATGTGCTCATTTCTTTTTGTTTTTCCAATTTAAGGTAAAAATTTAATTTAGATATCAATAAAGGGAAAAGTTATTAGTTAACCTTGAGATACAATTTTTGGTTAAAATATTTGCTGGGATTACTAATGAAAAGTAAATTGTTTTTTAAAACTTAAAATTAATTTAATACTTACCTTTACGAGAATTAAAAATTAAGTTAAATATATCAGAAAAAAATATATTGTAAAATTTACAGTTATACATAAGTAAAGAGAAAATATTTCAGTTTTCTAATCTATATGTTATTATATTTTTCATTAAGTTTGTTTTTAATTTAATGATATTTTAAGATTGAAATTTGCTTGGTAATTCAACTGCTGCCTGATGACCAAGTGGCTAGTTCTTTGGCCTTTGGTATCTTAGGCTTTAGGTTCGAATCTTGGCTGTAGCATGGATATTCCAGGTCTGTTTAACCCTCGTGTATACAAGATGACCTCAGAGACAAACCAAACCGTTGTTAAGTCCATTAATTTTATTTTTTCGAATTTTACATACATAAATATATATATACATATGCAGTATATGCATAGTCTATTGTTTATATAGTATAAGCACACAATGCATGAGTTAATGAATACAAAGTAGAATTTCTAATGCTATAAAAGTTAAGCTTCTCAAAACTGAATTAATGGCTCTGATTAAAAATTAAGTGAGCTTACAGTAATTTAAAATAGGATTGATGTTTTATGTTTTAACTTCAAAAATCGAAGTAAAAATAGTCGTGTATTTTTGCAGATAGTATTATGAACTTTTAGTTTTTAATGCAGAATGTAAAAAAATTTCTACAAAAATGGTAACAACAAAAAAACCTGAAAAATAAGTTTTGGTTCTCATAAAAATAGAATTTTTTTCATCATAATTAATAAATTCTTTGATTGTTAGAATAGATTTAAGTAGATATGTTGAAAATAATCCTTATACTATTTCTCATTTTTAAAGAGTCAAAAAGAAATTTAAAAAAAAAGCGTTAGAGGATTAAAATAATTCTTCGAGAAAAGAATTCTTTAAAACTATGTTTATTTTTAAAAAATTCGTATAAGATTTGATGTACAAATAAATAATTGGATAATGGAAGAAAAGGAGAACTCATAAAATGTGTCGATAATTACTGGAATAGTTACCTCTTTACTGTATTAACATCAAATGTCATCCACTACAAGTTCAAAAAATGTATTTGAACTTGAGTGGATGAATAAAAAGTATTTTATTAACGATTGAAAATTTGAACAAGATATACATAGGGAGAGTGTGAGCTACTAGAAGGAATTGAAAAAAGACGATTCTGTGTGTATTAGGTAACTTAGACATTCTGTATAAAATGTAAATTTTGTGAATAAACTATAATCTCAACTATGATAATACTTAAGATTAGGTTACCAATTTAAAGTAGAAGCCAGTGAAAATAAAGCCTATCAGCCTAAAATATTCTCTGGCATAAGACAAAGGAACTAATCACAGAAACAGGTATTTTTTTATGCTGTAATAATTTTATAATGCTAAATACTGCAATTTTCAGTTTTTAATTTACTTGCATCTTTAGGTTGCAATATAATAAAATGACATAACATTATATCTCTGTAGGCATAACATCAAATGCATGAAACATTTTGTGCTGAGATTTAATTACATCTAAAACAGTAATTGAAGCAAATAGATGTGCTTCTATTATCTTTTTACTTGCCTTGAAATGATAGAATAGAAATTAATTTATTGAAATTTCCCGAAAGTCTTTCTAGTTATTCTGGAATCATTGATTGCGCTTTAAGTTGTCGATCTAACATTTTGAGAAATGCTGCTGAAAGAACAGAAAGTCAGCTTTGACATACTTAATCAGCACTCCAGAAGTGCTGAGTCAGCGAGTTCCATTGATAGTTGGATCAATTATTTCCAACTTAAATCAAATCTAAAGCAGTCTCTTGGAGCCTTATGTAATAATGAATGAATGTAAGTCAAGAAGTATTAAATATTATTTATATATAGCAGAATGCTGTAAGTTGTGATGGTGTTTTCATGAAATTGAAGAGTCACAAGTCTTCTTACACAGTTTATTATTTAATAAGAATAACAATATTTACTAAGTTGGAAATGGTTAAAGTTATACGGGAAAATAGTGAGTTTTCATCGTGTCTGGGCCAAAATGAATAACTTATATACAGATCACTAAAAGAGGTCTGGTTAATGTTGAGTGGTATAGTGAATGCTTTTTATTTAAATTCCTTTTATTAGTTCACACTCTCCCTATATATATCTTGTTCAAATTTTCAATCGTTAATAAAATACTTTTTATTCATCCACTTAAGTTCAAATACTTTTTTTAAACTTGTAGTGGATGACACTTGATGTTAATACAGTTTTTTCAAATATTAATTCATTAATTTAATTTAATTAATTAGTTAATTATTTTTTAAAATTTAAGTTACATGTATCTAATAATAGATGGCGCCAGATGTAAGAGCAAAATTTCAACTTCATTTATAAAGGACATAGTGAAAAAAAAATTTAATTGACTTAAAAATTTTTTTTTTTGTATTACTTGTTTCATTATGTTAAAGTGGATCAAGTTTTAAACAAGTTTGTAGGCACAAACAAACACTTATTCAAATTTCATGGATTGTAATATCTTGAAATTCAGTGATATTTTCGTCTCTTTCTTTTCAAATTTGTGTATTTCTAATTTTGGTCTGATTTACAGATTTAATTGGGGGCCTGATGACCAATTGGCTAGCGCTCTGGTGTTTGGTCTTAGGGTTCAACATATTTCAGGTTCGAATCTTGGCGGTGGCATGAATGTTTGTTACTGGTTCGGAATCCTCGTTAAACTGTAGGTCCCGGTCTAATTAGCCCAAAGTGTGCAAAAAATGACCGCAGAGCGACCAATGACATCCTTTTCTAATTGAATAGTTTTTTCAATTTCTTCTATTAGCTCACACTCTCCCTATATATATCTTGTTCAAATTTTTAATCGTTAATAAAATACTTTTTATGCGTCCACTCAAGTTCAAATACATTTTTTTGAACTTGTAGTGGATGACACTTGATGTTAATACAGTTTTTTCAAATATTAATTCATTAATTAAATTTAATTAATTAATTTTAGTTTTTTTTTAGATTTAAGTTGCATGTATCTACCAATAGATGGCGCCATATAAACTTTAAAAAATGAATGAAATTTATTTATAAAGGACTTTCTGCAATATAGTGAAAAAAAGTAGGAATTGACATTACATTTTTTTTTTATATTACTTGTTTTATCTTAGACGGCATTGCAAATTGAACAATAAAAACCAATGTGAAGTTCAACAAACTCTTTCTCCCTGAGAGAGAGTCAACATGAAAAATGGGTCAACCACGAAAAGTGAAAAGTATATCATTCAGTGATCTAATGCTATCCAAGGTAACTCGGATACATACCTATATTTATAAAGAAACTGATTTTATGTCTTTCATTTGTAAGAATCTTTAATTTAGCATGAAACCTAATTTATCACAATTGGGTAATTTTATAACGAACATTGATCCAACTACGATTTTCTTCAGTTGATCTAGACTTTTTACTAAAAGTATCCATGCTAATTTTGGGAAATTTGAATGTAAATTGAGGTCATGCATAGGCGAACACACACACGTACTTTGAGAAATATATATTGGGATATACATGTATGCACGGTATTTCAACTTAAAACTATTGCAACTTAAAAACCATACCACTTAGAAGTCTAAATTTTTTCTCTAAATTTGTTATTTTTTTTATCTGGTGTATAATGAAAAAATTACGAATAATTTCTAATTAGTTATTTTCTAATTAAACAAGTAATATAAAAAATTTTTAAAGTCAATTCCTACTTTTTTTCACTATATTGCAGAAAGTCCTTTATAAATAATTTTCATTCATTTTTTTAAGTTTATCTGGCACCATCTATTGGTAGATATATGCAATTTAAATCTAAAAAAAACTAAAATTAATTAATTAAATTTAATTAGTGAATTAATATTTGAAAAAACTGTATTAACATCAAGTGTCATCCACTACAAGTTCAAAAAAATTTATTTGAACTTGAGTGGATGAATAAAAAGTATTTTATTAACGATTGGAAATTTGAACAAGATATATATATAAGGAGAGTGTGAGCTAATAAAAGGAATTGTATAAAAACCATAGTAAAATTGCGCTTTTAAAAATTATCCAGAAATCGTCTGTTTTTAATAGCGTGTTGTTAAAAAAACTACATTACATTCTAAAAATACATTACTTCTAAACAAATTAAACACTTTTTTGTAAAAAATTATTTTTATTTGGTTTCTTAACAATTTTAAAATTTAAACTGGTATGTGACCTTTTGAAATAAAAAAAAAAAAAAAACACAGAAAAAATTCTAATTATTTCCTTTTTAATCACACGAAACTGAAATCCCATTGTTATAACAAGACATTATATTGTTATAATACTTTTAAGAACTATAGCACTTAAATTAAGAAAATAAATAGACTTTTACTATTTTATCTGGAGAAGAGTTAAAAAATTAATAGTAATTTTTTGCTTAAATAAAAAAAATATTTTTTATTGCCACCAGATGGCACTAACAACTGTTTATTAAATAATTATGAATGGAAATAACATTATAGCCCTTTTCACACTTACACCATTTAGATATTTTGTTTCTGGTTTTATTATCACCTGTATCTACTGTTTCTATTTTGTATTTATGCTTTGGATTCATGATTAAAATTCTTTTTAATATAGTTTTGATATTAGAATTATGAATTCCAAAGAAAAGTTTGTTGGCAGTTTATTATGGAGGTTATTTACTAAACTTTGAGAAATTTTGTTAAATATTTTTTTTATTATTATTTCCAATGGCAGGCTACAAAAAGCAATAAAATAAAAAAAACACAAGGAACATGAAAACAACAACGAGGAAATCACATAGTGACATATTTAGCCCATAAGGGCCCTAGCCTCCCAGTAACGACCCTACACAGTAGAGGAAACAAGTGCAGGGCAGTCAGGAAGGTGAGATGAATCCACGTCCTCTCCAAGACTGCAGAGTATGCATTTTGGGCTTGCAAATATTTTCATTAGATAAAGATAATTGGCCAAACACTCATGGCCTGTCAGGAGTCTGAAAAGGGCAACAGCTTTAAACCTGGACTGATCAGGGAATTTTGGTAAATATCCTCAATAATAAATTTATATCTTATTGAAATAATTTATTTCTTTCATATAAAAGAACTTATTTCTTTTATGTAAAAGAGTTAATAAGTTTTATGTTCTGAAGCCTGCCAGCGCCAGTTTATATGTGTTAGTCTGTTATCAAATTCTTTCACTATTGAGGAATAGAAATGGGAAATTTATTTCCGTTATAAACAATAGAATTACTGTAGATATAATAATGTAATACTATAATACTATATATGCTAAAATACTGTAGGACCTTTAAAGCATTCCTTTGAAAACTAGTTTTTTTTTGGGCGGGGGTGTGTGTGTGTGTGTTATAACATATTTATAATTGCTAAATAACAACTAATTGGAAAAAGCGTACCAGATATTAATAATTTTTAAAAAATAGGGTAGAAAGAGAAAAACAAAGAAATATTCAATAATTATAATATAATAATAATCCTTTATTAATGTAAATATTTCTATTATTTAACATTTTGCTATCCTCCATCAGAAAATTTATGACAAATTTGAAGTGGGAGGAATGAATGAAAATGATCAGAAAATTACAGAAAAAAATTCCATGCCTTGCAAAGCCTTTAAATTTTTAATTTAGTAATAATCCTCATGCATCAAACTTGGAATTACAAAAAAAAAAAAAAAAAAAAAAAAAAAACAACCCAATAATAATAATAATAATTTACTATAAATATGATGAAAATAATTAGTACGAAATGATTATAATAAAAAGAACAAAACAAAGATCAAAAGTAAATAAATGCGAAAGATCTGAAATAGGGCATCTCATTAAAATTTATTTGAAAACGTCAATAAACGAAATAAAAATTAATATATCTTAAACGTTAGATAGAAAAAGAATATAATTTGATCAGTATATTTAGGAGCACACACACACACACACACACACACACACAAAAAAAAAAAAAAAAAAAAAAAAAAAAAAAAAAAAGTATATTATTTTCGAAAAAAGTTTCACATTCTAATTAAAATTTCTATCTTAATTATTAACTACTTCGTTCTTTAACAAAAAAAAAATCAATTTACAAAGTCAGCACTCTTTATGAAAGTCTTATCTATAAGCCTTAAAAAAAAAGGCTGCAAATGAATTTTTCATAAAAATGCATTCATATGCCTTTATTAATTTGAAGCCTACAGGTTTTCAACTAATACCACTGTGGGACTACTTTTTTTTGCAATTTTCCAACTGTAGATCTTTAAAACTAATGACGTCATAAAATAGTTTTACGTCAATCTATCTAAACCCATGGGAACAGACGGCTGTAAAGAGTTTTACTTCTCTAAATGACGTCATGTGACGTCAGAAGATCGCGATTACACGTCATATTAGGCTACCTACAGCAAAATAACTATGTTTTCAGTTATTTTACAGAGCCTAATCAACCTCTTCAGAGATTTTAGGGTATGGTCTTAGTGTTGAATATTTCTCACTGGCTATATATTTGTTGTTCAAATTCTGATTCTTCCTTTTTTATTTAAGATCAAGGATTCCTTAGAGACAGCTTTTGCATTCTACGTATGTTGCCACCTCCGCATTTTATGTTTATTTGCTAGAGATCTCCTATGATTATTAAACGTAATAAAAACATCTTTTGGTTAGTGCTAGTACAAGATAATAAAATATTAAAGGAAAATTTGAAAAAAAAAAAAAAAAAAAAAAAAAAAAAAAAAAAAAAGAATTACCAAAATTCGAGAAAATAAAAACTATAATTAAATTTCTTTTTCTTTCTTTTTTTGGTAAAAAATGTATATTTAAATATAATTAATTAAGATGCAAGATTAAATATGTAGGATTCTTCTGAAAAAGTCATTATGAGAAAATTTAACTCATAGTTGTCTTTTTTAAAATATTCGAAGTTCTTTTAATTAAAAGAAGGGAAAAAATTAAAAAATTGTGTCTTAAATAAATAACGGAACCAAAGATAATCCTTAGCGAAGTTTATACTTATGTAAGCTAGTGAAACAAATTTTGTTTTCATTTCATATCCTATCACTAAATAATTTCCTATTTCAAAAATTTACGTTTTTAATTTTTGTAAACAAAGACTTATCTTGAAAATAAAATATTGTTTATTGAAAAATCCACTAAGTTCTGTCTCAAAATAAGTTTTAATTAAGTATTTCAGTTAGATTGCATTATTCTTTCTTTGTATCAATGATATTAAATGAAGTATAATACTAACATCTGAACTCTTTGTCTTAATTTGTGTGTTTATCTCTATATATAAAACAAAATATTAATGGTATTAATAATGGGAATGTAATTAATAATACAAAAACTATAAAATTGTGGTATCTAATTTTTCTGAAATCAATTTCTTATAGTTGTATCTGACAATCAAGCAGAAAGTCCCCACAAAAATTCTAATTAATTTTTTATTTTGATTTAAATATTTCATTCTTGAAATGCAAACGTAGCATAATAAGTTTCATCAGCTGATTAATGATTTACTATTAATTTTTGATATTCTTTTGTGCCAAGAATAGTTAATGTAATTGGATAAATAATTTCTTAACTTTAACGAAAACATTAATAAATGCTGAAAATAAATAAATAAAAGTTGATATCATACTATTTATTCGTTTCTTTTACTGAAGTAAATTTTTTTCTTCAATTTTTTAATTTTTTCATTATTTAATTTAATTTAAATTTAAATTTAATTGTTTAAACTCTAAACGAGGAGCAGCATGTAGATTTAAAGAAAATGAATCAGAAAATTGGAATGAATCTAATAGATCGAGAATGTGTGCTAGCATATATATATATATATATATATATATATATATATATATACAAACATTATTTTTATATTTTATAACTGATTAATTTCTGAAGTTTAGTCTTCAACAGAATGCGATATTTTATATTTACTTTTAGCAATCACAGAAACAAAATACACAAGGACAGTTTACATAAAAAGAAAAATCATTGAAATATTTACACTATGTGGAAAATAAAACACCATGAAAGAAAAAAGAGTCTAAAAAGTTTAGTGCAGATAATATATGAATTCACCATAAAAGTTTGTGATAAAAACTTTAAATATTAGATAACATGGAAATATAAAAAACAAGTAATATAAAAAAATTTTTAATGTCAATTCCCACTTTTTAAGTTGAAATTTTCCTCTGGCATCATCAGGCGCCACATCTATTGGTAGGTACATGCAATTTAAATCTAAAAAAAACAAACTAAAATTAATTAATTAAATATAATTAATGAATTAATATTTGAAAAAACTGAGTGTCATCCACTCAAGTTCAAATACATTTTTCACTTCCTTCTATTAGCTCACACTCTTCCTATATATATCTTGTTCAAATTTTCAAACGTTAATAAAATACTTTTTATTCATCCACTCAAGTTCAAATACATTTTTTTTGAACTTGTAGTGGATGACACTTGATGTTAATACAGTTTTTTCAAATATTAATTCAGTAATTAAATTTAATTAATTAATTTTAGTTTTTTTTAGATTTAAGTTGCATATATCTACCAATAGATGGCGCCAGATAAACTTAAAAAATGAATGAAAATTATTTATAAAGGACTTTCTGCAATATAGTGAAAAAAAAGTAGGAATTGATTTAAAATTTGAGCAAGATATATATAGGGAAAGTGTGAACTAATAGTAGGAATTGAAAAAATAGAAAGAATCTTTGTAAATGTTTGATTTTTCGGCTATTAAGTTACTCTTTCTGAAAATGAAAGATCTACCAAATTTTCAATATTATTCAGTGAACTAATACTATCAAAGGTAACTCGGAAATAGAAAGAAACAGATTTTATATTTCTTGTTTGTGACCTGGGAGATATTAAAATTTTTTTTATCCATAATCTGATCTATTTTTTATTTATTTGGATTTAGGATATTTTTCACATTAAAATCTCACACATTAATTTACATTAAAATCTCAAAGCGTAAAAATGAAATGATAAAATTAATCTTGTAAAAAGTGAGAATATTAATAAGATAGTAAAAGACATCAAATATTCATTCTTTGTAATTATTTGTATTTGACAAAGAAGACTTTATCTTAAAATTAGCTCTTAAAATGGTTTGTAAAGAATTAGTTATGAGGAAGTATTTTTAAATTTTCTTTTTCAATTCCTACTATTAGTTCACAATCTCCCTATATATATATCTTGTTAAAATTTTTAATCGTTAATAAAATACTTTTTATTCATCCACTCAAAATCAAATACATATTTTTGAACTTGTAGTGGACGACACTTGATGTTAATACAGTTTCTTCAAATATTAATTCATTAATTAAATTTAATTAATTAATTTTGGTTTTTTTTAGATTTAAGTTGCATGTATATAATAATAGATGGCACCAAATGTAAGAGGAAAATTTCAACTTTATTTGTAAAGGACTTTTCGGCAATATAGTGAAAAAAAAGTAGAAATTGACTTCAATTTTTTTTTATATAATAATTGTTTTATATTCAATTACAGTCAATTGCAATTTTCAGACAGAAATAAGGTATCAAATACTTATTTTTTAAAATAAATATTTATTGTACTGGAAATCAAGGAATGTAGGAAAATATCACGCTCGATCAACAATGATGTCTTAGAAATTTTTCCAAACTTCGAGAGCAAGTGTCCGTCTATGAAGAACATTTACCGAGCTTACAAAGTTTCCTTTCTCTCTCACAAAGAACCAATCCTATCAGGTTGAATTGTTAAAGATGTCTATAAATAAGATTTCTTGTTAACATTTATCTCTTTCCAAACAATTCCGCAAAATTTGTTACATTCTATATTCTTCTAGACGCGATGAGAAATGAAGATATTTTCATTTTTCTATCTTCAAATCAGTTTCTTTGCTAGATCTATTCAACTCTGCAAATATTTAGCACTTGTACTGTTTCAAGTATGTTTTCATAAAGTTTTCTAAGTAATGGAAAAGATGGAACACGGCAAACACAAAATATCTTTAAGATAAAAATCTGGGAATAAAAATGTATTTTATGGACAATAATTTTTATTGTTTGATGGAAGTTTGAAATTTTAAATGAGATTAACATAAAATAAAGGAATTATTGCATTTTAAATGCTCATAACCAATTAAAATGCTCACAAAAAATAAAATAATAAATATTTATTTAAAAATTAAAAATATTTATTTGATGTCTGCGTATCTGGTTGTTATGACACATTCAAAATATTATAAGCACTTCTTAAGGTTTTAATGAAGCCTTATAATAATAAACATTCAGAAATTGAAGTGCTTTTATCGTTGGTTTCGAGCCAAAGTGAAATTCTTGCAAAATTCCAAAAGCCTTATTAATTACGTCGTATTAAATTAAATAGGCTTTTGTTTAGAACTTATATGCACGACATAATATATTTTTTAAAAGTAAAAGAAAATTAATTAAAAAAAAATTTAATTATCTATAAAGTATGTTACAGCATATTTAAGTTAATTTAACTTCAGGTTTTATGATTACCAAATTAATTTTGGGAAAGTAAAAGAAACCAAAGTAATGCTAAAACTTCTCAGGCTTCTAATAAACGATTATAGCAATAATATTTGGAAATTCAGAAATTTAATTATTTTGTTATCTTAGTCTTTGTTTAAACGTTAAAGCAGAATTATTATCCATTATTACTTCACATTTTATTAAATTAACTTTTTTTTGCATAATTTGAAGATGGCTTTGTGATAAATCACTGAAAAATGTAAAGAAATTAAGAAAATATTTTAAGTGGATTTACATTGAAAAAGGTTCTGCACTAAATTAATGTGATTCTAATTCAGAAATCCCACAAATAAAAATTAGTTTCGTAATTTAAATAAAAGAAAACTATATGAATGCATATAATACAGATCTGGTATTGTTTTTTCCGACACTAGATTTGTACTCAACATTCAACTTATTAAATTCATTAATTTATTGACATATCAATTTATGGATTTCCATTTCGATGGTTGAAAACTGCCTTCTGTGATATCGGGCAAAACAAACCTCTCTATGTAGTGAACATGTACTAATGGCACAACGTTGAGCGCCAGATTATAGTGGACAGGTACTGGCGAGCCCCACATTGGGCGCCAGGTTGTAGTGTTGTCATTGTTTGTGGAGCTGGATTGTAACTGGGTTGAGACACGGGTTTGAAAATACAGCTTTATTTACACGCGCACAAACGCCACATACATGTACAATTAAAACATACAATATTTAACACATTTAAAGACATATAGGCCAACTGTTATACAGTGTTGAATAGAATATATTTCGGAATGAGAGATTACAAATTAAACGTTTCTCAGCTGAAGCGCCGTTTGCGCTGCACTACCTCTCAGGTGAGAGTCTCGAAGCCTACTGACCATTTCTCTTGAACGCCACAGGGGGAGCTCTTGCAGTGCTTAGGAGGAAGCACGGTTACATTTGGAGGCTTAACGCCTTTCTAAAAACATGTGTCTTTTGGCTTTTAAGATTAAAGGTTTCATAGATTATTATGACTGATGAGAAATTAGTCAAAAATGTGCAGGGTCCGTTACATGATCATGAAAGTGACGAATAAAATTAACATCCTCTAATTAAATTGCATTATATAGTTGAGGAAGAAAAAGAAATATTTTAGGACGGAATTTTTTGTCTCTGATCTCGTATTTATTTTAGGAGTATAGCTATGACAGCTAAACATTGGTCAGAAAAAAACTGCTGAGATTTTATCTTAAAGAGCAGCATTTTTTTAGATTATTTATTCAATCTTACATGCAACAGAGAATCCATTAACCTTTAGAGAATGTTTTTTTTTATATTATGTACGAGTTAGAGCCTGGCATGAGTGTGATCTTTATTCAGTGTAGTTTCATGGTTGAAACAATTGTTTCTCCAAATGATGATTTCAAACTTTTAGCTATCATATTTATTAAAATTTACTAAGACATCATTGCACAATTTCGACAAATAACACACAAAACACAATTTTATTTACACAATTATCTTGAAAGCCCGTTTGTTAAGCCAGCCAAAACTGCTTAGAACTCTTCACTCCACACCGCGCACTCCCTTTTTTCTTTCTCCCTCCTCCCATTCTCGGTTCCAAAGCCTAACGTAAGGGTCAATCCGTCCTTGAAATGAGAATCTATCAACTTTGACTTCTTCTCCGTTGGCTATATTTTGTTTCGGGAAGATATACTGGATCCTTACTTATTACAAGATGTGAAAACATATTTTCATAATTATTTATGTCAGGAGAAGACTATTTTTATAACATTACATGCATTATTTTCTAAATAACACAGAAGGGATGTGTTATTTATAGAAGCAAACTGTTTGAACTAATGCCTGAATCAGTATTTAATTTCATAGAAATAACTTTTAATCACCAAATTATTGAAAATGTTAATTCTCCGTCATAATTAAATAATTTTTTTATTCACAATATGTATTGAAAACCCAACATTTGAGTTTTGCTTAATTATTGCAAATATTTTCAGTTTAAAATTGTAAACTATGGAGTTTTAAATGTGTTGTGAATTAATATATTTAATAAATCTTAAATGAATAAATCTAATTTTTAAATTGAATAAATTGAATAAATGTTACTTTTAAGCAATTAACCCTTAAAAATGTAATTTGGAAGGAAGAAGCTTTAATTTATAGCCATAAGCCTTTTAGAATTGTTTCTTTCATCAATACGATGCAATTCTACATTTCTGGTAAATTATTTATGCTATTACAGAATCACTCAAAGTATCTCGGGACTATTTAATAATTCTTACCAAAGTAATTATTCTTACAAAATTATGGCCGATTAATTTTTAAATATTCATTCCCCTAGATCATTTTAAGTGATTTCCTCTTTTAACTTTTTAATGAAATTTCCACAATTTAAAATAAAATGTAATTATTTAATCTATGTTAGATGAATTGAAAAGATGAATTTTAATTTTTAATGTCTCTTAATACTCAAATAAAAATGAATAATTTTTGGTTTTTCTCTTTTCTTATCAAAAAAAAAAAATATATCTTATACATTTTCTTCCTTTTCAGTGTTTAAAATAACCTAACAAAGGAAAATTTTTCTTACAAAAAGAAATTCTATAATGGAGAAATGTTTCGGTGCTGAAAATAGTTTGCTTTTTAATCTACATTTATCTTCATTTTAAAGATGAATACATTTTAAGCTCAATATTTTATTTATTCAATATTTTTTTAGTAGAAATTTAAAAAAAAAATAATCAAATCGCTTTAGGCACTTTAGAAATATTATAGAATTTCAAAACAATAACTAAGATGAAAAAAAAAAAGAAAAGAATAAAGAAAGAAAGCAATTTGTTCTAACTCATGTTAAAAGTTATAAAGTGCAAAGAAATCCGACAATTAAATTAACAATTTAGCCATTAAATATTATAGAAAGTAAGGGGGAAAAGGAAAGCGTCTTATGTAAAGCTCTGAAAACCCCAATAGCCGGTGAAAGGGCATTTAAGGAGTCTCATACTTTTTAAACTTGAAAAGTGTCAATTTTTTAAAAAACTTTATGTTATGATCTAGTTCAGGGATGGGCAAACTACGGCCCGCGGATAGAATTTTAATTTGCAAATTAAAAGAAATATATATTTATATATTATATATCCGTCTCCTTTTCTTTCTTTGATTAAATATTATTTTTTTCTTTCTTTTTTTCAAAGGACTGATGATCTTTTTACTTCCTCTATTTTTGTTCTACAAAACATAAATCGGCGGAAATAGCAAGCACAGACAGCTTTCAATCGGTAAAGTGTAAAAAGTGAAGTTCTCTGTTAGTTATAGTTGTAGATTGGTGCGAAAAACTTTATCTCTTTCTCGGGGAGCAGATATATGGGAATCCAATATAGGTGAATTAAACCTCACATGTGGCAGACTGCGTATTTTAAGCTCCATCCAGCGACTTTTTCTTTTGGCGCGAATTCTAATATTATCGATTGTGTATGGAAAGATTGCGGACATATAGTATCATTGTGAATAGTGGTGAAATTATTAAAAGTATAGCGTAACTAGTGCTTGTTTGGGTTATTCCTAAAATATTTCAATACCAAAATGGCTACTAAAAAACCTACTACTATTTCATTCATCTCATTAACATATTTAAAATGTAATACTTGTTAATTTGTTTTTAAAATTTTAGAAAAATGCATCTTGCCCGTCAAACTTTTTTTTTTGATTTTTGGTCCGCGACCGAAAAAGTTTGCCCACCCCTGATCTAGCTTATGCTGAACATTTTGATACTAAGTTTTTGATTGTACTTCCAAATATATTTTTTAAAAAAAAAGGAAGGGATGTTTACTAAAATTCAGTCTTGAAATGATCACTACCACATCTACAGTTTCGTTTTCGGCAAGACTCTTTTTTTCCTTCCGGTTTTCAACAAAGTCTTGTGATTTATTTTTTTAATTGTGTGGCTGTGAGAAGGATTCGAACAGCTCAACCTAACGCTTGAAGTTATTGTTTATGTTTGGCTTATGCTGGTTTATGTTAGGTAGCAAAAAGTTTGATTCTATTTTGTATTCACGTTTTCAATTTTTATGTGGAAAAGTTTTGTTTTTGTGAAGATTTCTTCATTACCTAAAAAGAGATTCTGGTAAAAGACCTAGGTAACATGCATAAACAGAAAGTATTTGATATTAAAGAAAATAAACCTTTTATTCGTCAATAAAAGTTTAGTTAAAAGTAACAAGAGTAAGAAGCTGTCATTTGCTTGATCATCTGTGAATAACAATTTTGAATATTATTATGTGAATTATGTGAAACAATATGATGCAAAGACTGTAGCAATGACTTTCATATTGCTCAGTGCTATCCACCATCTGCCTGATGCAAAATGCCATCGTGTGTGATGTCATGCGAAAAATTTGGGAAACACAGTAAAGTATTTTTGCTTTCTGTTGATTATCTGTAATTATTGGTTGTTTTCACTTTTCTTCCTGTTCTGTCTGGCGCTGGCAATTTTCGGGCTACAGGTACCGTTACACAGCTATTTATGGCTAACTGTTGTTTTTCATATAATTCTTGATCGCATACCTCAAAATACCTTAAACCAAAATTTCCTTCAGCTTCTGTGAATGGTATGATAGCTAGGGACTCATAGGGACTCGTTTCGAAGGGAAGGGAAGTTTGGAGGAATCGTTCATGAAGTGGCAGATCATCCTTGAGAGTGGACCACGATCATGTTGTAAAAAGTATCATGGAAGAATTGGCAGCCGAGACATCAACAGAAACTGCATCTGTACAAGACACAATCACTTCACCAGCTATTATCGCCAGATACAAATAAAGACTAGACTTTGCTACATGCTGTCACAAATGGAACGTGACTCACAGTGGTAGATGAACGTTATGTGGATGTAAGAAGCCAGCATTTTACTGTATAGTGACTTCAATACTCAAATGGGACATGCGAGTTCTCTTTTTCGAACAATTCTCTCTTTTCTCACTCTCAAAAATTTATGACACACTCTGAATTTATATATATATATACATATTATAGCGTGAACCGCATCTATATTGTAAAAAGTATGATAGAAGAATTGACAGTCGAGAAATCAACAGGAAGTTGCAATGCTCATGAAGCTGGGAGAATAACGACAATTTTGAAATGAAACATTATGAATATGGAATTGAAAAATCAATACAATATTGTAAGTTTCATGCAATATAATCTCTATCGCTAACATTGTAAATGATGGTGAATAGATTGTATTGTGTCCTTAGATATTAGAGAAAAATAAAAAATAAATACTTATAATTTATTTTTTAAAAGGAAAAAAGGTTATGTAAAAAGATCAAAGGATCTAATTATAATAAAAAGAAAAAGTTTAATATTGTGATTCATGACTCAGGGGGGGTACTAGATGATATTTCTGAAAGGATTACGTTAAAGAAATATTAATTAGTTTTATTCAGAAATAGGTATAGGTCTTTTACAATTTTTAAAAAGAGAAATGTCATAATTACAATAATTGAAACTATTTAATACAGAGATATTAGTGGTAAAAAAAATATAGAATTTACCGAAATTTTTATGAACAAATTGCTTAAAGCTACGGTGGGAAAGAACATGCCTGACATCATCATTCCTGAATTACCCAAGAGAATTGGTAATCCTTCTTAAGATTTTATTTTCGAACATTTGAACAACTTCCAAGTTCGGAGCAGCAGTAGATCCCCAAACAGGGGTCTCATCTGCAATTAATGAAAGCAGGTAAGCAAAATAAATGAGTCTCTTGTGACATGGTAGAATTTATACGTATTAGTGGGTACAAAGTGCGAATACTTAAGTTAAATTTATTCCGAAGGCTTTCAATGGGGGATCTGGAAGTAGGCTTTTCTATTGAATGTCGATTTAAAATTATATTTATACGGAATAACAATTTTTAATTGCTAAAGGAAAATGTATTTTAATTTAATTTAAATTTTTTTAGAAGGTATGTTACGTAAATACGTCTATTAAAGGCAATGTTAAAATTGTTTAATAGAGTATTATTAGTTTTTTTTTTAAGGGCTTAAGAAGCCTGGTGGACAGCATGTCAGATTTTTGAACCAAAGGTTCTTGGTTCAATGATGAAATGAAAGCTTACGTGCCATTGGACACAATAAATTTGTAAACTGGAATATCCTTCCGTTGAATTCAGAGTCTGAATCCTCGGATACCGCTTTTGAGTGTATGCCAGGGATGCCCCCAAAAAACGGCCCGCGGGCCAGCTCGGGCCCGGTGGAAGTTTCTATCCGGCCCGCGGATAGAATTTTAATTTGCCAGTCCGAGGCAAATTAAAAGAAATATATATATTATTACATCCATCTCCTTTTCTACTTTGATTAAATATTATTTTTTTTATTAAAAAAAGTATTCTTTTTAATATTATTATTTTTATCTCCTTTCCCGGGGTTAAATTCAATACCCTCAGTAAATGAAGAGAAGCTTAAAAATTATCAAGCTAGCTTGAAAAAAATTCCATTTTGATTTCGAACTCAGATTTCAAGATTTCAGTGCCATTCAAACAGAATTGAATACTTTTACCATACCTTTCAACGTAAATTGTGAAGCAGTGAGGTCAGATTTGCAGGTTGAATTAATTGAGTGGCAATCTAACAATCATCTCAAGCAGTTGTTTCTAAATATGCAAAAGTTAGAGTTTTACAAATCATTACCAAAAGTAAGCTTCCCAAATTTTATATCTCACGCCCAGAAAATCAGTGCTATGTTTGCTTCATCTTATATATATAAACAAGTATTTTCAACTATGAACCTTAGAAAAAATTATTTCAGAAGTAGACTGACAGATGAGCCTTTAGCCTCGTTCCTTAGAATCAATACATCTCACTTCGAACCTCAATATAAGGAACTTTTAAAAATGAAATCGCACTTCATTGATTTCATTAACATATTTAAATTGTAATACTTGTATATTGTTTTTAAAATTTGAGAAAAATTTATCTTGCTCGCCAAACTTTTTTTTTCTTTCTTTTTTTGACCCGCGATCGAAAAAGTTTGCCCATCTCTGGTGTATGCATACAAAAATGCAGCGGCTCAATGTGGTTCATTATAGCAGGTCTCCAGTGGTACATTCGTGTAGTACTGAACCTGTTAGATCTTTGTTATTCTAGTGACGAATAACATAGGTCAATGTTCCAATCAATGTTTAATATTAAGCATTAATAAAATAACACTTCACTTTTTGCAATTAAAAAGCAAAAGTATTTATTGAAGAAACAGTTCTTCAGATATTTTTATTGTGAGACAAAACTGAGTTCTTAATTGTATAGCTTATGTTGCAATATTTGCTCTCTAAACAGAAGGAATAAAGAGCATTTTTAAATTTATAGAACTTTTTAAACAAATTTTAAAAATTCTATTTGAAAATTTTCTTTCTGAATAATTATTTACTATCTTAAGATTGCATTTTCAGAATTCTTCTCCTTTTTTTTTTCATTAAATAAACTTTGACTAATTAAAATAGAGGTGAAGCATAAGCTAATTGATGAAACTGATATTTTATAAAACCCCTGAATGCGTTGATTAAGTCAAAGACTTATAAAAAATTTTGTATCAAACAAAAAGATGAATACTTTATTTACACCCACACATTTCTGAAAATAAAATAAAACTAAACTTTTATAATTTAAGCAGCTATAAATAGTTTATATTTAGCCATCCGAAATTCCTCCTGCTTCCTATTTTATGAATACCAGACTATTTTTTTAAGACCACGAAGATTCAAGTGCGATTCTAACAAAAAGAGGAAATTTGTAATCTTCTATTCATTAATGTCTCCTATTGGAAGTACTATGTATAGAACTTAACTATTTTTTGGTTGCTATTGAATTAAACAACTGACCGTAATTAGCAAACTATTCCCATTTCTAGTTCTTTCATCACAACGTTTTTCAACCACAATTTTTTAAAATCAGTTTATGAGCTAAAATAATTATTTTCAGAATAAATACGTCTTTTCTCGAAAGAATAAAAAAGTAACTGTCTGGTTATAAATAGTATTTTCATGCTACATTTGCTGAAATTGAATGAAACAGATGAATAGAATGATTTATCTCAAAAAGGGAATTTTTTAAATTGCCGAATAAATATATCTACATATATTGTATGTTACTAAAAGAAAACTGTTTTATAATTATCAATATTTTTTTATATAATACTAAAAATACGTCTCGAGAACAAGTAAATAGAAAGGTATTTCGAGAACATGAAATAAATATATGCAAATACAACTTATTTTCAACCGCCAATATTTTCTATCGAATAGAAAAATAGATTACGAAAAATCTGTTGAAAAGGTTTGATAATTTTACAAATTTTATGATAAAAATTATTTTGGAAGGTGGAAATATTATTAGAAATTAGAAAAACAAGTAATATAACTTTTTTTTTTAAAAGTCAATTCCAACTTTTTTTTCACTATATTGCAGAAAAGTCCTTTACAAATAAAGTTGAAATTTTCCTCTTACATCTGGCGCCATCTGTTGGTAGATACATACAACTTAAATCCAAAAAAAAAACTAAAATTAATTAATTAAATTTAATTACTTAATAGTTGAAAAAGCTGTATTAACATCAAGTGTCATTCCCTACAAGTTTCAAAAAATGTATTTGAACTTGAGTGAATGGATAAAAAATATTTTATTAACGATTGAAAATTTGAACAAGATATATATAGGGAGAGTGTAAACTAATAGAAGGAATTGAAAAAAAAAATAACTATTTCATTTGTGAGCAATTTTCTTTGAAATGAAAAAGATAGATTTAAAAATATACCGTGAGAAGTATTTTATTATATTGTACAGGCTAATATTTAAAATATTTCAACAATTGTCTCTTCAGAATTAATACTTCAGCCAATAATTCATTGCTCACAATACAATAATTTTCGGCTTATATTAGTAAATCCTCTATTTAAAAACAGTAATATCTGTAAATGTTTAAGAACTGCTTGAACTTAAGAATTAATTTAAAATTGTAATAAAAATTTAATGTTTTATTAAGCTAAGTGCAATAGTAGGTATTAGATTATGATCACTCACACGCTATCTGATAATTGTACGATAATTGACATAAAAATGTTTCACAAATTCTCTGCTGGCTTTCCTTTTGAGGATAAACAAACAACACCATAATTGATGGTGAAGCTTTCTTGCTGACGTTTTACTAGTGATTTGCTTCTAAGTACACTGTGCTAGTGAGTTCCCCTGTAGGATAACATGCGCTTACGTGACGTTTTTTTTTCCAGCAATACGTGACTAAATGATTAGATACAATTTGCGAAATCCATTCATTCTCTTCTTGTAGCAGAAGCCTTGTGTTTTTCTCATAAAAATAATACAATGTATGGGGCAACGAATGACATTTTTTTCTATTACGACGAAAGGTAGATGATCGGGACTAACAAATTACAAATGAGGTTTTTTCAAGCTGCACCTAACTGCATCTGGAACTATAATAATAAGGCAAATTTGATGTGATTATAAATCACTTATAGCGACATCGCGAATAAAAATATGATAGAATTTCATTCTGAATTGATGATCGTTGTGTAGTTTTGTATAAGAAACAAGCATTTATTTAATTTTTGATGCAGTGTTTTTGTTATGATTAGTTTCTTTTTTTTTTTCGTCAAAAAAATATTAAATTTGATAGGATGATTAAAATTGCCAATTTTTTCTATTTATTTTTTCTATATATAAAACTATGTTCTTTAAAGAATTCCTAAAAATACAGGTTTGGAATATCTGGAATACATTACATTTTCATCTGCATGTAGTTTACGTTTAATACAAGAATACTAGCCCCAACCTACGTACTTTTTAAGTAAAAATGCAATTGTCAATTTTTTCCAAGATTTCAGATTTTGATAAAGGATTAAAATTGGGAACATGGTCCAACTTTAGTTAAATAAATAAAGCAAACATTTCAGTTTTGGAACGATATTTTAGTCAATTTTTCTATTTTATTGTAGACTATAAGTTCTGATATTTTGTAAAAATAATGCTAACCTAGATGCAGGATCATAATCATCATAATTTTGCGATGTTTACTGCTTTAAATCTGTTCTATTTAAAATGAGCTAAACAAATATATGTGGATGTTGCTAAATATTACATTAAAATGCACAATCCTGTTTAGATTAACATATATTTATGAAAATACACTTTTAGTCCTGAATATAAAAAATAATAATAAATATTAATTGACAAATAAAAACCATTTGGTTAATAATTTTTGTTCTTAGTTACTATAAAAATCAAACCAAATATTAAAAAGACTTATTAAATGTATGCAATCTTCAGAAATCTGTTTTTATTTAAACAGTTTTTTTTTTCATTTTCCTCTTGTCGAGAAATATATTGAAATATTTTCGAAAAATTTACGGAAAATCAGTGTCAATATATTACAGTTTCAGATATGTTTTCGCGATACTTAGCTACAGAAAATAAAAACCATTACCTTCTGTAAATTTTATTTGCAAACAATGTCAGTGAAAAGTGTAGCCGAATTTAGAGAAAATATCCCTCTTCGAAACAATGGATAGCAAACTATTTTTTAGAAAATTGCGAAGGAAAAATTATCCGTATTTATAAAAACAAGTAATATAACAAAAATTTAAAAGTCAATTCCTACTTTTTTTTCACTATATTGTAGAAAGTCTTTTATAAATAATTTTCATTCATTTTTTAAGTTTATCACGCGCCATCTAGATATAGGCAATTTAAATCTAAAAAAAACCAAAATTAATTACTGAATTAATATTTGAAAAAACTGTATTAACATCAAGTACCATCCAGTACAAGTTAAAAAAAAGTATTTGAACTTGAGTGGATGAATAAAAAGTATTTTATTAACTATTGAAAATTTGAACAAGATATATATAGGGAGAGTGTGAGCTAATAGAAGGAATTGAAAAAAGAATTTAGAACGTAAAAAAATAATATAAAGCTTATAGTATATAATAGGACATTTGAAACAATAAATTGATTTTGTAACAAAAGATTTGTAGATATCAAAGATTTGTAGTGTAAAACAACCTATTCATAACATATCAACTTAAGAGTACCATATGAAGTAAGAGGACATCTTTTAGTTGAATGGGCAAAGTTTACTACATCAAACAAGTTAGCAGACAGATTAGATGATTACGATAGTATTCGTAGTACAACAACAAAATCCTTTGGAACCATTCCAAAAGGAAGAGTTACTGAAAGGGTTCGATCTCGTACCAACCTCTCTAGACCGACCATTAAAGGAAGAATTATTATTTTCTTCTCAGAGCTCACCGAAATGGAAACAGGAGCATCGAAATAAATATTCGGATTAGCCCAAATTTAAGTTAACTTGTGGAGAGGAAGGACATAGCTCTAAGTTTTGTATGGCATAGTAGCTAATAAAGGAATACTCCGGCTACATCACAAAGTAATTTAGTTCAAGCTTCTACCACCACAAATGACAATAGAGTTTTTGCATACCGTACGTTAGTTACCGTAGGACGTCCGTTAGCTTTTTCTCCCTAGCGCGCATGCTCAGTTTCCTTTGAGCATGCGCGCTAGGGAGAAAAAGCTAACGGACGTCCTACGGTAACTAACGTACGGTATGCAAAAACTCTCTAATGAATCAGAAGTGCTAGTTGCCAGAATTTCTATTCCAGTATTCAAATTAGTAGACACTCAGTTTAACGTAGACAATTTGAAGACCATTCAGGTCAAATACAGAAATGTAGTTTTGAATAGAATGATAGATACAGATAAGCAAATATCGATAGTGCTTGAAGATCTAATAGCAGACACATCTTTTGATTGAGAAAGCAATATAAAAATATCTTCAGCGTTTGGCGAAAATGAAATAACGCCCTTAAGAGTATTTGAGGGGAAAGTAAATGAGGATTTACATGATAATGTTCCAGTTACGCCGTTTCAAAAAGACATGTTACTGTTTTATTACTAAGCTCATCTGCGTATAAAATGCTAGTTAAAAATATAGAAATCCACTGGAGTAGCCATTATGAGAAGACACCATTTTTTGTAATCGGAAAAACCACATAATAAACTGGTAGAAGATAAAGAAAATATGTCTTTGTCGCCTTCGAGAGTGAAACAGGCCCAGAATCTCAAATTATTACAAATATCTATCAACCGTAAAATTTTGCTGCTGGTATGCAGAAAATGAGTAACTTACACCAATCTCAAGTTTCTATTGAAGTGCTACAAACGACTTCTTCTAACTTGCATCAACAATAAAATATAGCTGTTAATCTGCAGTACCAAATTTTAACATTAGTTTGCAAAATCAAAATAATCTGCTAATCATCACCATTCCCAAAGTACTATCCATTCAACTACAGGTTGCTCCCTCTCCTCTGAAAATACAAGTTCCAACCAATCCTATTGTAGAAATTCAAAGCTAACCACAAACTCCGAATATTGTTTGAGATTTAGGGACTATTATTGCAGAAGATGTAACTAGATAGGATTTAGGGGAGAAATCCAAGGGTTGCGATAAGGGAAAAAGAATACCAAACGCGAATGGGGAGATAATTATCCTTCAGCATCAGTTACGCAACAAATTGTTGATCATCTCAACTTGCTTCAGGAACAATAATTAGATATTCATTTTATCCGCTCACGATTATCCAAGGTGTAATAAGATTTAGAAAAAGAAAAACTTGTTTGTCTGTTGTAACAGCACAAGGCCGTTGACAATGTAATTGCCAGGGGCTCAGATTGCATCCATTATGATTGAAAGGAGGTGACAGTTTCGTCTAATCATGAAAAATTCTTGGGATTAATAGTAAAAGAAGGTGAGAAAAAGAAAATCGATTCTCCCTTGTTTGTCTCTTGTAACCGTCCAAGGTCGTCACCACTATAATTATCAGGGTTCAGTTTGCACTTATTATCATTTGAAGAAGACAATCCGTCAAATCTAATGGAAATCTCGGGATCATTGGTACAAGAAGAATTGGTACAAGAAGAAAAGTAAAAGTTGACCACTCGTTTGCCTGTAGCAATGGTACAAGGTTGTCGTCGACACTATTATTATCAGGATTCAGTTTGCACTCATTATCATTTGAAAGAAGAAACAGCTCGTCAGATCGGGAGAAAAATAAAACGGGATTATTAGTATAAGAAGGTAAAAAGAAAAAGGAAAAACTCAAATGGGATATTTGGTATAGGAAGGTGAGAGAAAAGAAAAAGGAAAACTTCAGGATTGCTGGTTTAAGAAGGTTAAAAAAACACACTAACTGTCTAAAATTATCACAGTTTAATCCCCATTATTATTTTGTTATGTTGATAATGCTAAATTTACGATGTTTTATCATTAAAAAGGAATTAATTAAATTTATGTTAATTTAGCATTAAAAAGGGATTAATGTTCATAATTTGAAGTAGAAAAGAATTTTGTGTTATCGTCACTATTCCATGTCATAAGTTTTAATGGCATGGAATAAATTATTCTTATTAATTTGAATAATATTAAAATATGATTAAGATTAAGATAATTTTTTTTATTATTCATATAATTTGTATTTTTAATGTGAGAGCTGCATAGCATATGGAACTCTCACTGGCACTGAAGAAATTAGTACCATCGCCACTCCCGTAACGAATGTTCTTTTCCCCAAAGAGAATTGCAAAGATCAGTTTCATATCGATCGAGCTATGAATTCCCACGGGAATTACAAAGCAGATAAAAGAACCGACAAAAGGAAATATTCCTTAAAAAAAGCCACGAGGGCATCTTCTTTTAAATGGTGGATCAATCAGACAGATTTTCCTTGTAATAGGAAAGAGGAGAGACCAAAGTAAACTGGCAATTTTTGCAAAACATGTTTCATGGAAGGCTTCCAGAGGAATTGACTTTTTGTATATATAGAGAGACATATACCAAAAAAAGCCACAAGGACATCTTCTTGTAAATGGTGGATCAATCAGGTAGATTTTCCTTGTAATAGGAAAGAGGAGAGACCAAAGTAAACTGGAAATTTTTGCAAAACATGTTTCATGGAGGACTTCCAGAGGAATTGGCTTTTTGTACATATATAGAAACATATACCAAAAAACAGAGTTAGAGAGATAGAGCCAATAGCCCACTGAAGCAGTTCAAGCAACAGAGAGGGCACTTTGCCCTTAGCTGGCAGCAGATAGGGTGCCAAATCTTTAGGAGTATTTGTTTGACAGGAATTTAAAGATATATTCCATGTGTTTGCTCTTATGTATATGATGTACAAATTGTGTTGTGCTTATCTGAAAAGTTCAGTTATACTTTTAAATTACAGAAATTAAATCCATATAATCTGAATAGCAGGTACACACAATTTGGTTAAAAATTACTACATTATTTTATTATATCCAACCTTTGAAAACAAATTTTTCTTGGTGTTATTTCAGTAATAATCCCTGTATCTAACACAAACTTTCAGAAAATTTATTTCCTTATAAATTTAAAATGTAATTTAAAAAAAATATATGTTTTTCTCTCTTTCAGTTTTAATTATTTTTCCATGTATTTAAATTCGGTTTTTGAATGCAGTATATTTTATTTCCAACAAAAATAATATTTTTAATTTAGTCATATCATATAAAACAATTGTTGCATTACAAGTACACTAAATTTCTTCAATGAAAATGTCATATTTCTTCGAGATTTCTTTTGAAACCAACTATAGGAATAGCCTTACCTACAAGAGGCTGTGACTCTTGGAAGCCATACTAACAATTGTTAATAATTTCGAAAATTTTTATGAAAGTACTTTTTTTGGCAAAACAGGAATCAGCCATACGTAATTAAATAATTAATAAAAAATTAGAACAATACAATTAAAAACATAAAAAATACAAATAGATAAATAAAACAGAGAAGAAATTTAAAACAAATCTTGTATAAAACCATTCATTTAATTTTTTGCTGTGGGAAATTTCTATGCTAGAAGTATATTTGAATTGTTTTTCAAATGTTCCAAGTTATCAATTATAATAAACTAAACATAAATCTAACGGTTTAAATAGTTATAGAAAATTAATTTTCTTTTATATTAAAAAAAAAAATTTAAAAAAAGAATTTAAAAGTTTAAAATTTTTATCAGATACCTTATACTGCAATATCTTGAGCATAACACCATAATATCATAAAATAAAGTTTCTTTCATCTAGTTAAGATATTTTTATATCTAAAAACATCCTAACACTACATTTATTTACAAAATTAATGCGATTATTTTGAATAGCAATGATGAAAATATTTTTTAAATGAATTTTTATTAAAAATATTTTGCCTTAAATTAAAATGCTATGAAATGTTAAATTTTACAAAATTTATGAGAATGTTAAATTTTACAAAATTTTACAAGATTTAATGTTTTTTTATTTCTTCCTGTTTTCTAATTTTTTCAGTTTCCTTATATTTTGTTGATAATTTCTCAAAAGAATTAATTAAAATACTAATAATTCTCCTCCAATATATTTAAATTCCCATCTCTTATCTTGAGTTAACTATCAATAATTTTAATGATTTTCAGACTGTTAAGACTATAATAAATATGCTGCACAATAAATATACTGTGCAAGCTGATAATTACAAACTTACGAATCTTCGAAATAAGCCCATTTTAATAACGTTTATTCGCAATTTCACTCAGATGTTTCCTACTACATTTTAAAATCCATGGGCCCTTAAGCTTTTTAGAAGTACATTTTCCCCTCTTTTCAATAAAAATGAAAATTTATAGCTTTGACAGCCCTTTCTCCTTTTTTTCTTTTTCTAAAATGGAACATTTTCGAATATCCAGCTCAAGGTGGGAAAAAGAAGCAAATCCACTAATACACTTTTCTCGCTTATTTTATTATATCAATGTATAAAACGATGGATGCAGAAAAAGCAATATACCCTGAAGGGGAAAGCTTGGGAACTTTATTGAATTCATAACAAAAGTCCGAATGCATTTTAAGCGATGAAGCGTATGTAAGCTGTTGGAATAGAGTTCCAAAGCGGGAACACCAAGGGACGACGACAAAGAACATAATACCGTTGAAAACGGAGCATGTCCTTTGATGGAAGATCCAGTCCCTACTTGAAGATGGAGGGAAACTAATTAAATTTACAAAATGCAGGAAAATCTTTTTTATCATCTGTGAGACTCAGCTCCCCAGGGATTCTATCTGCAAACATACGTTTTATCCCATGTATCCAATTGGCTACTTGAAGAAGACCGGATCCTTTTTTATCACCCCTCCCCATCCCGCATTTTTTACTTTGGGGGTGGGATGGAGGATCCAATCATATTGACGTAGACCGTGAGAAGGGGAGATGTAATACAATGATGACATGTAATGGGGGGTGGGGGGAGTTCGAAAATTATAGCTTTGGTAATAGTCCGTGTTCATTTCCAACTAGAAGCAGTCATTAAATAGACGTTGATGCAGAAGCAGAGGCGGTTGTGGTTGTCACAGGCGGATATTACGCAGCTGTTCCTTCATTGTCGGTGAGAAAAAAATACGAATATTTTTGTGTTTCTGAATTTGCAATAACTGTCTATTGTATCTTTTTTGGGTTTTGCATTTCAATACGCATAACATGTATTAATAAATAATTAATTATGGTTACAGATGCATTTTAGAGATTTAATTCCACTTTTATTTTTATGTTATAATTTGATTTAAATTGATTCTTTGTGGTCACATTATATAATTCATTATGATTCAGACGGAAGATTAACTGGTAGTTGTCAACGTAACGTTAAACCTCCTTCAAGTATAATAAAATTTTAAGATATTGCCAAACAACTCTTCATGTACATTCAAGTAAAGAATAGGCATTGAATCGTCATGCTTCCAAACACAAGATCTGTATAATGGAAGTAAATTGCATAGTTACAGGTGCTTACAAACATAAATTGACACTTAAAAGTAGCAATCTATTAATAGTCTATCTATCTTTCTATTAAAAGTAAAGGTACAGATCAATTAAGGTTTTAATATTCAATATTCGTTTACTGACCAATTTATTCAGTTGACCTAACAGATAAAGCCTTTAAGAAAATCAGATGTCGAGGATATACTTCTTATGTTAATTTTTTCTTTTCAAATTGTCAATACTTAAGTACTTTATGTAATTTTTTAATAATTTCTTTTCATATTTTATAAAAATTAAAATTTTTATTCAATCAATAAAGTTTTATTCGCTAATCAACAAATTACAAAAGTATATGATTAAATTTTATCATATACTTTTATTATATAATTTTATAATTTATAAAATCATTATAATTATTTTTTTATATTATGTGTGCATTATTACTATATAGTGCAAAATGTGAATATATTTTATCTTTTTCTAAGTATTTATTTTACATTTGGAGATGTTTTCAAAATTTTAGCTACAATATATGTGCTATTGTATATATTTATGTATAAATGAACTATGACATAAAAATGAATGAATAATGAATATCCTATAAATAACTTAAAATGGATATCATGTTGTTTAATTTTTTATATTATAATATTTTTTTTTTACTATTTGTGATATTCACATATAAAATTGTAATACATATTGTTTGTTGTATGTTGATATTGTTTAAATACTATAAAATTTATAAAAAAATTATGCGAATGGGTATATTTGAGTAAGTATGCAGTATAATAATTACAAATATATACTATTTAATAAAATTATAAACAAATTACATAATTTTATAATAAGGAATTGTAAAAATAATAATCCTTGAAATAAGATTAAATTTATATTATAGTTATATAGAAAATAACACATGTACATATTCGCTATGCCAGTTACTTTTTTTCTGTTAAATGTATTTTTGTATGTTGAGTTTACTAAACTATGCTTATTTTTATATGAAACTTAATGCATATATGTTGGTGTTTAAATATTGCAATTATTATATATTAATAAAATAGCCCAGGGGATATAAATGCTTTTTTACTATAATTACGTTGTCACAGAAAGAGAAACACAAATACAAATACACGTTTACAATCATATATACAATAGCTAATATAATAATAATAATATGTAACTATTATATGATAATAATCTTTATATATATAATTCTCCAGTACATTTGTTTGTCACTGAATTCCTCCTAAACTGCTGGACCGATTTTGATGAAATATTTTTGTGTGTATTTGTATGGGTCCCTGGATGGCTTAGATTCATAATTGGACCCTGTAGGTGGCGCGGTAATCGATATAATTCTTCTATAAGTGTGCCACTGAACTCCTCCTAAAAGGGTTAACCGATTTTGATGAAATTTTTTGTGTGTGTTTGACAAAACCTGGAAAATGTTTTTATGCTATCCCCTAAGTCACCACCAGATGGTGCTGCAGTATATCAACTTCTATATTATTCAACCAATCTCTATGAAAATTAGTAATAACATATATTCGAGAGTAGAAAATATGTTCGCGCTATCCACTTTATTGTTACTTCTCACCAGATGGTGCTGCATCATTTCATCTTATATATCGTTCAAACGATCTCCATGAAAATTAGTATGTATATATAGTGGAACATGGAGAATATATTCGCGATATGCAATTTTCTACATTGCATTTTTTTAGTATATGCCGTATGTCGGGTTCTGCTAGTAATAATATATATAAAACTAATATATGCAAATACACCTTTACAAAAATATATACAATTGAAAAAACTTCGAACAATTACCATTTTAATTGCAACAAACATTTTAAAACAAATAAAAAATAAATTAATTATTTACGAAGGATTATTAGTGAATAAAAATCAAAAATTAAAAAATATATTTAAATAATTCTAATTATGAATCATCATTGTAAATAAGGCGGTTAAAGATCTATGACTTTATTTTCCATTCGTAATTCTTTTGCAGACGGTTTTTTAATTAAATACCGTAAAATTGTGATATGCTAACTTAAAATATGATATTTTATTTAATTAAAAAATATTTAATAATAATTTGTCTTGATTTTTGGCAAGACAAAAATCCTAGATAAGTGGAAATTGTAATCGGAATCTTGCTAATAGAAATTTTTTTTTTTTACTGAAATACTTTTTATTAATACCTCATATAAATAAAAGATTAAAAAATATTTATGAATAAATCTTTTTAAATGAAATAATGATGAACTAATTCTTTTCTATTGCTTACATAGGGAAGAAACTGGTCATTAAAATGTCATATACGTAAATGTAATAATAATTTTTAATAATAAATAATTAAAAAATATGTAATAATAATTTTCTCAGAATGAATTTTTATGCTTTTTGTTTTCATGTGAAACCCCATAACACAAGTAATTTTGATCCAAATGCTACAAATCTTGGTACATATGTTTTTCTTAAATGTTTACAGGGAATAGACCTTGGAAATGATTTTAGCTACATAAATAATTTTTTTTTAATTGGTAAGCTTGGAATTACACGCAAATTTTGGAAGAATTTTGTGTCGACAACATTTAAACTAGCACAAAATAATAAATAATAAAGATATAAATTTACCAGAGTTTCATTCCCTGTAGAATGTTAGTACAAACAAATAGAAACTTAGAAATTAAAAAAAAATATTGATTTGATTTTGAGTTATCATGTTTTGTAACACTATCAATTTTTGGCCATTTTTACCCTTATTTTAGCTTATAAAAAGTAAAAAAAAAATAATGAAATTTTTTTATGTGAAATCAAAATTTTTTAGATACATTCAATACAAAAAGGAGTACAAAGATAAAGTACTTCAATAATTTTGAAAAAATTCCTTTGAAGGTGTTCGTATACCTTAAATAAAACAATGATGAACAAATTCTTTTCTATTGCTGAAACTGTTGATGAAAATATCTATTTAAAGCTTATTATAAGCATTCCCTAGAATTAGAACATTAATCGCTAACTTTTATAATGGAATAAATTAAATAATGCATTGTCTTCCGAGAGGAATATACGTCGGAAATTTCTCGGAACTCGCTGTTAATTATAATATCTGTGTCACAATGAAGTGCATCTTTGACCTGGAAAATGACAGCTTAGAGGCAACAGCTCTGTAATTTCATTTTAGAAAAGTTACCTCTCTTTTCTGATAAATTGCGAGCGATCGCTTGAAATTCAAAGGAAGAGCTTATTAAGTAGTTTGTAGATAAATCGTAATTTATTTAATAAGATATATAATTTAAAATTAGAACTCTTTCTAAAATATTTTAAAGACATTGTCCCGAAATTTCTAAACTTGTATCTGATTTTATAAAGAAACTAGGAGATACGATACAGCGTTGCTCGGCTGCAGAAAATAAAGTATAATTAAGTAAAATAATTACTTTATTGATAAAGTAAAAGTAATCTTTATCCAATAAAGTAAAAGTAATCTTTATCCGTGCTGGCTTTAATGAATTTTATTAGAAAAAATATAGAATAAAAGTACAAAAGAATTAAGGGAAGATTTTTAAGAAAATATAAATAAAACAATGAAAATATAAATAAATAAAAATATAAATATAAATTAGCAGATATGACACAGCATTGCTCTACCCAAGACAAGAAAATATAATTAAGTAAAATAACAATCTTTAATAGATAATAAGAAAACAATATCTGATAAAAGTAATCTTTATCCGTACAGGCTTTAATGAGTTTTATTAGGAAAAACTTCGGATATAAGTAGAAAGGAATTAAGAAGATTTTCAAGGAAATATACTCAACAAAATCACAATAAATAAAAAATATTCATAATTTGAAACAATTGAAATCATAACATACTCCGTAATCAATTACCACTTTATTTAGTTAACATTTTAAAATAATCAATGATGGTAGTATTAATACTAAATATGAATAGACAATTAAAATATAAAATATATGAATAGATAATAAAAAAAATATGAATAGACAGCCGCAAATAAAAAAAATATGAATAGACAATTAAAAAACATGGAACTAAAAGAAAATGAGTTTTTCACATAATATAACACGTAACACGTTAACATAGTATAACACGAGCTAATATAATGCGTTTCTTATAGTAAGACTAATAATATGAGATATGGAACATACAATCGAATCATTTGATTATCCATAAAAAATTGTTTATATTAAATAATCATACAAAAAATGATGTTATTTCTAAATAATTAGGAAATTAAATAATTTTTTTTAAAATCAAATATGCTTGAAAAATTATATCATTAACTGTAGTTAAATTTTTTATCATTTCTGTACCTATTTATAATCTTTCATACCCTTATAAAAATTGACGTTAGTAATGATAAATGTAAAAATTTAATTTGTTCCAGAAAATATTAATAAAATAAAATACAATATAAATATATATATACAAGGTGATTATAATTAGAGTCCTATTTTCAAAATGCTGTAAAAAAAAAGAACCACTCGTCACAATGAAAAATTTGAACTGAAGATATTTGAAGAAGGGGGAAACGGTACGGTATCAAAAAAAGTTAGATGGACTAGTTAGGGACTTTAATTATAATCATTCTGTATATTATAAAAATTCAGATTGTTTTATAATTTGCTGGAAAAATAAATAAAATAATTTTTGATTTTCCTTTTGTAAGTTTAATTACAATTGAATAAGATATCGAATATATATTATATGTATATATTATAAAAATTAATCTTTAATTATAATTCCTCTGTATAATATATATATATAAGTGGATTATATTTCTAACATTCAATTCCTCTTTCGCTTAATTAATTAAAAAGTTTTACTCTTGCTACGGGAAATGTGCTTTAAAAAAAAAAAAAAAAAAAAAAAAAAAAGTGCATTAAAAAAAAAAATGCACTAAAAAAATAAAAATAAAAGCTGCGGTCAAACATTTAAAAAGGAAATAAATTTCTGAAAACCCACTAACGGGCAAGAAAAACAGCTTTCTGGCCATATTTTCCCCGGAATTCGCTTTTACTAATTAATTTTTAAATAAATTCCCGGAATTTCGGCTATAAATAGCAGTTGAAGCGGAGGAGTGAATGCGAGATCTGTAACTGGAGTGTTGGTCTCCGAGCTCTTAAAAAGATGAGGGGGTGGGTAATAACGCTCTTCTGGTGATTAGTTGCATCTGGACAGGGAGGAGGGGGTGGAAATCGGGGTCTTCACTTTGAAAAGAGAACGCTAATTTGGAGAGAAGGCGGCCCCATGTTATCCGGAAAGTCTGTCATTCGAGACCCCTTCAGGTTCATTGGAATTATACGTAATTAAAAGAAAAAGATGAAATTACAGCTATAGATGAAAAGCATGATCCTGCATCATGTTTCATAATTCCATAGAAGGTGGAGGGGGAAAAAAGATTCATTAGTGTGTGCAATGCATGCTTTGTTAGTTCGTTCGGGTTATTGTAATTTACTTTAAAACTTATTGAGAGTTGATAACGACTACTTTGAGTCCTGAAAGAAAATCTCCTGGCAATATATAATTCCAATTAATTAAAATATAACTATCTCATGCATTCTGCATATACTTCTGTGTATCTCAAAATAGGTTTTTCAGTACGATGTACAGTTGGCTATAAAATACAGAGAGAGAGGAAGTATTTGTATCAGGACACTCTTTGTGATTACTTTAAACTTATTAATTTGAAGACATCCCTTTAATTCTTGACATAATTTGAAGAGCAAATATTCTATCAGAATCACTGAATTAGTAATTATTTTATTATCTTTTGTACTCTTGCAATTCATTTCTACAATTTTACTATTAGTTCAATCGTATACTATTTTTAATACTTCATTTATAGTATCATTTATTCATATTATATTAGTTCTTATTTTGCACTAATGAATATTTTGACATAAAATTTCACACAGATGTCAAGGACAGTGCCAACAAACTAAAAAAAAAAAAAAAAAAATTGTAATACCAGATACACGGGAAATTTAAATTGAAAACTGTTCTTCCTTTTTGGACACAGTAGTATATAGGGGTTTCTAAATATATATATATATATATATATATATGAAGGAAACAACATACACAAAAATCAATAGAAAAGGAAAAGGAAAAAATTAGTACCATGACCAGTTTATATAACTAAGACTCAATAGTATTCGTTACACGTAATTTTAATGTGCTGCTTGGAGAGAATATCAAATCGCATAATAAAACCATGATAGCATTCGTTATACATTAACTCTAAAGTGCCTTCCAATCAGTCCTCTAGGAAGGAAAAAAAAAAAAAAAAAAAAAAGAAATTGTTCAAAATACACTCACCCCTCATATATATATTCTTTTTATGAATTTAAGTAATTTCTGTGAAGGTATGGAACGCCTTGAGGGCTTTCTCAATACAATTCAAAATTCGACTTGTAATGCTAAGTCAAAAGTTCCAATGTTTCCTCTGGAACCGAGGAAACATTGGAAACCTTTGGTTTTTTTTTAGGTTTTTATTTTTAGGTGGGAGGAGCCAACTTCCCATATTTCACCCATAGAGTAGTTCGTTCACAGTTGTGGTGGAACGGTGTTAGTGCAGTGAACCATGTTTTAAGCCTATTTAGTTCTATTTTGTACTAGTCCAAAGTGATGGGAATTATTTGAATCTAAAAGTTAAACTACACAAGTAATATAAAAAAATTTTTTTTAAAGTCAATTCCTACTTTTTTTTTCACTATATTGCAGAAAGTCCTTTATAAATAGAGTTGAAATTTTCCACTTACATCTAGCGCCATCTGTTGGTAGATACATACAACTTAAATATAAAAAAAACTAAAATTAACTAATTAAATTTAATTAATGAATTAATATTTGAAAAAATTGTATTAACATCAAGTGTCATCATTCACTACAAGTTTCAAAAAATGTATTTGAACTTGAGTGGATGAATAAAAGTATTTTATTAACGATTGAAAATTTGAACAAGATATATATGGGGAGAGTGTGAACTAATAGTGGGAATTGAATAAAAAGTAGAAAGTGTAAAGTGAATGATTGTTTTAGTTATAGTCTTAACTTAACTGGTAGTCTCAAGATTTTCTAAATATTTAACCCCATTGAAAACAAAATTTAACGCAACAGTTATGTCCATTAATTAAGAATTATGTCCATAATCCATCTGAATTATGTCCATTTTAAACCGCATAAATTTTTATTTTTAATTAAAAGAGCAAATTTCTCTTTTTAAATAAAAAGTGTGATTTTATTTTTGGTAATAAAATATATTTTTTGTACAATTGGTTTATATTTAAATATAATTATTATTAAGTGATACATTATCTAATAAAATATTATAAACGTATTTCATTCACTGCGTAATCGAACAATTTTTTCAGTTGTATAGAATTGAACAGATTTAATATTTTGGTAGGTAAATGAGGAATGTAAATGAGTATTAATGGTAAAGGATTTTGTAAGATAAATAGTTTTAAAATGTAAAGATTTCAATTAAAAAAATTTATATTATTTTATATAGAACTATATTTAAATATTATTTAATAATAGAATTATATTCATATATTATTTTATATAGAATTTTTTTTTATTTGTATGATTTTGTAAGGTAAATGGTTTTAAAATGTAAAGATTTTAATTAAAAAATATATATTATTTTATATAGAACCATATTTAAATATTATTTAATAATAGAATTATATTCATATATTATTTTATATAGAATTTCTTTTTATTTATATGATTTTGTAAGGTAAATGGTTTTAAACAGTAAAGATTTTAATTAAAAAATATATATTATTTTATATAGAACTATATTTAAATATTATTTATTAATAGAATCATATTTATATATTATTTTATATAGATTTTTTTTTATTTATATGGTTTTGTAAGGTAAATGGTTTTAAAATGAAAAGATTTTAATTAAAAAATATATATTATTTAATATAAAACTATATTTAAATATTATTTAATAATAGAATTATATTTAAATATTATTTAATAATAGAATTATATTCATATTTTATTTTATATAGAATTTCTTTTTATTTATATGATTTTGTAGGGTAAATGGCTTTAAAGTTAAAAGATTTTAATTAAAAAATATATATTATTTAACATAGGACTATATTTAAATATTATTTAATAATAGAATTATATTTATATATTATTTTATACAGAATTTTTTTTATTTATATGATTTTGTATGGTAAATGGTTTAAAAATGTAAAGATTTTAATAAAAAAAATACATTTTTATGTAGAATTATATTTTATGATTTTCCCTTCAATTGTTTTCTTACAAAAATTATGTATATAATCATATATAATATCATATCAAACTGCTTTATTTTTATCTGAAATGAAACGGAAAATTAAAATTTTCGTTATTACTAGTCCCATATTTTAATTGGGGAATGTAATTTTTACGATGCAATTGTTTGTTTATGCAGCATACATTTATGTAATTCCTTAACCCCAGGTTTTTAAAAATTTTAAATATGATTGTAATTAAATGAGATTTTATTGTAATTATTTTTTCGTTGTACATCTCTTTACCTTATTCTTATGTTTTTATTTCTAAATATATTTTCTAATTTTCATCTGTTATTACTGTGTTTAAGAAACAATTTTAAGTAAACATTCCATTGGATATTTTTTTAACCCCCCAAAAAAATTAAAATAAAATATTAATAATGATAATAAAAAAGAAAAAACGAAAAGCAAATTATTTTCTCAAACACTGAGTCACATCGAACAGCAAATTAATACTACTATTGTGCCCAAAAAGTTAAGAACAATTATTTTTTTTATTTTCAAAAACTCTTTAATTATTCTTCCAAATTTATTTCATCGCCTTCAAAGTAATCCCCTCCGGACACAATGTACTTATGCCAACTTTTTTTCCAATCCTCAATGCATGCTAAAAAGTCATCGGCAGAGATGGCCTTCAAAGCTAGCGGCGATTCACGTTGAATCTCTTCAATAGACTCAAAACGGAACGATATGGTTTTCATTTTGGCGAAAAAATCACGAAGAATCAAGGCAGTGTGAGCTGGCGCATTCAGTGTTTTCGGTACCAATCGAGATTTGACGCTTTTGAGGCCCAAAATGCAATTGACCAATCCTTTTGAAATTTTAACATCATCAGCAAGGTCTCTAATTGTAAATCGATGATTTGCAAGCACCAAATTTTTAATTAGCTTCGTCGATTGAGGTTAATGGTCGACCGGAGGGCACTTCGTCTTCGACGCGTTCTCTACCTTATTTGAAAAGTTTATACCACTTCTAAACATGTCTTTCCGATATAGGAATGCTCACCGAATGCCTTCTGCAACATTCTATACGTTTCTGCAAACAAAATTTAATGCAAGTTCTTTACTCAATTAATACAGACATTTCAAAAATCGCCGGAATCAGTTTTAACGTCTCACAAAGTCAAGCGTAACTCAGACACTAATGAATATTTTAACTTCAAATTTCACGCAGATATCAAGGATAGTGCCAGAAAAAAAAAAAAAAAAAAAAAAATGAAATTTCATAAGCCCCGGGAATTTTAAATTGAAAATTGTTCTTACTTTTTAGACACAGTAGTATTTCAGAAATTACGAATATTTTAAAAATAAAGTGCTGATTATAACACTATACATTTTCTTAATTTTGTATATCAACTTAATTAAACGAAGACTTTCATAATATTCCTTGGGATGACTTCGAAATATGCATGAAGACAAAATTTAAGGAAATAATTTTCTATTCACACGCTATTAAATTTGCTGCATAGGTAACGTTATATGGAAGAAAAAATTATTCTTTCTTTATATCTTATATCATTCTTGCAAAGGGTCGTCAATAAGTTTAACATGAGAGTGAATTACCATTGGAAATAAAAATTACATTAAAAGTGGAAAAAATATTGCGATTTTACTTTTAAAGTTCGTATAAGTTGTTTAATGAAAATAAAAAAAATTAGTTTAATTTTTAAATTTTACTTAATTTTAATTTTTTGCAATTAAATTTTTTTGCAATCTTCTAATCAGTTCAAACTAATCAAATTAAATTCTTACTTTTCGATTAAAATTAAAATATTAATAACAAAATATTTCTGTGTAGATGCTTATGCATATGCATATGCATAAGCATTTTACATGAAAACATAAAAACATCTTTGCTTGTGTGTTTTATAAATTTAGCCCCGCATGCTTTTAAGGTAAGCATCTGCGGAATCGAGGGGGTGGAGGCGTAAAAGGGAGATGAGAAAAAAAAAATAAAATAAAATATTCCACAAATTCAAATCTTCACTTTCTCAAAATCTATTTTTGCTTGTTGCACGATGCGAGATCATACTTTTTCCCCTACGAGGTTCCCTCCTCCTCTTTTTGGGGGAAAAAAAAGGGGAGGCGTAGGCGCTCGCAATTTCCAGAATAATCTGTTACCGGGAATAGCTCACCCAATTGTTTCTTTAGCGGGGAATAAATAGAGTTGAGAGAGGAGTTCTTTGATGTATTTTGCGTACTAAATTCCCGGGACCCGGGCAAGTACCTGTATCGATTGGGCTCAATTCTGTCGCTGTCTCGTGACTCCCCCTCCACCCCCTCGACAACGATTTCTGCGTGATACCCGGGAATACACCCCGCCTCTTGTAGTATCTTTTAGTTTTGTAATCCATGACCGTCGGAGGGGGGCAGCAAACAAATTAACAGGGGTGTTCGTTAGCATATCGGCTTGAGCTAGTACTGACAGCCAAGGTCATATTAGTATGCAGGATTTGGAATCCCTCCCCCTAAAACCCTGGATTTAATCCTCTTATTTCAACTTCGGACCCCTGGAAACTCCCGGGCATCCAGCTCCCCCCCCCTCTCCGAAACCCATCAATTCCTGGGACTAGCTGTATTTGTATATTGACTATTTTTTGTAGCATGATTCGTCTGCGTTTTTCCGTTAATTATCGAATCGACTTATTGCATTATTAAATAAATCATAAAAACAAGTAATATAAATTTTTTTTTTTAAAGTCAACTCCTGCTTAGGTCGACAAAGCAAAATTTTATTTTAGTTACTTTTTATTAAATAATTACAATTAATATAAATATGTATAGACATATGACAGAATCACAATATTAAGGCATGCATTAAAATTTCTTCAATTTTATTTTTTTGAGAAAAAAACCTTCATTCTAACCGCTAAGCCACAACTTGTAACCATCTCGAAAATCATTTGGATAAAACGTCTACTTAAGGTAAAAATTTATCGAAAAAATTATTGATTTCGCAAGAATTGAACGCGCATTCTTCACCGTTCCGTGAAAAATACTGAAATTCTTGTATTTTACCGCTGAGCTACTGTCAGTCGATTTCAATTTTTATTAAAAATTGCTAAAACTCAATTTAAAGTATTAAAAATTAATTCAATTTAATTAGTGAATTAATATTTGAAATAACTGTATTAACATCAAGTGCCATTCACTACTAGTTTAAAAAAAATGTATTTGAACTTGAGTGGAGGAATAAAAAAATGTTTCATTAACGATTGAAAATTTGAACAAGATATATATAGGGAGAGTGTGAGCTAATAGAAGGAATTGAATAACTTACTCTCTTAAAAAATAGAAATCAAGCAAAATTAGGTTTTAAGGATTAAAAAATTGTAAATATTGTAAATATTTTTTACCACCGATTCGATGCAAAAGCTTTCCCATAGCATGATACTTCTTAAAACACACTTGATATACCTACCACCCACTGCTTAAATATATAAACAGCTGAAACTTTTTATTGTACTATTTTTGCATTAATATTCCTAAAATGATGAAGATATTTATTTTAGTTAAAAAGTATAGAAGTTTATTTCATTTATTAAAGAATAAAACTTTAAAAACCATTAAAAAGATTTACTTTATTTTATGTACTTAAATATCACTACTCTCTCCATTTTTTGTATAATTTTGCATCGTATAATAAGATTTAATAATGACATTAAGGACATTCCTCAATTTCTATTGCTTCAAGATTTCGCTTGACAATGTTTTGATGCCAAACAGAATGCGTTTCCTGCTTTGTAGATATAGCATAGAAGTAATTAAGCGAGCAACAGAAGCTGATGGTATTTATTTATTATTTGTCTAATAAATATATACTATCAGTATATCTAATCTTATAGGGGCCTGAATGACCGAGTGGCTAGCGCTCTGGTGCTCGGTACCGCAGGTTTCGGGTTCGAGTCCCGGCGGTGCCATGGATGTTTGCAGTGGTTCGGAATCCACTTTAAAGCGTAGGTCCCGGTCTAACACGATCGTAGAGCGTTGTGGAGAGTGACATATTAAAGATAAGGAAAACTAACTGTTCATATATATAGTGATTAGGGGATTATAGTCCTTGTTGCTTCACATCCCCATATACCACTTCATTCATCATCTAGTCTTACAGTCTCTATAGTAAACTCTATTGTATCTATACAGACACAATAGAGTTTTGTGTCTGTATAGATTAGAAGTTAAAATTGAAACTGATATACTATATAAAAAGTAAACTCGGTTTTATATTAAAAAAAAAAATAATCATTATATACCTCCATACAATATGGGACATTTTACAATTTCCTCTAATTAAGTAACTACAATCACAAACATACGTGCCATCGCCCAGATTCGAACCTAAAGCCTGTGGTACTAAAAGCCACAACGCTAACTAATTATCCAGCAAGCTGCTTTGCTGCAGTATAAAACGGGAATACATAAATTTAAAAATCCGCAGGAATAAATTATTATGAATATTAATTAATTATTAATAATAATTTATATTATTATTAATTGCACTACAATGTACCACCAAATATTAGTTTATTTAATTACTTTATTTTGAAAATAAATTACTTTTATTTATTATAAAAAAAGATTTTACCCACTTCTAGCTGATATTGATTTACATTTGTATAATTCTTTATTATTTAATTTCCGGATTTCATTAGTAATGTAAAAGAAAAAAAACCCAAACAAATAAATTTCTTCTAATATAAGACAATGTTTTTCTTAAAGCATCAAAAATTTGCTACAAAATGGATTAAAACAAATACATAATATATTGAAAATAACACTTTAAAAAACAGATTGGTTAAAATGTATGCAATCTGTTTTAAATTAATGATGCATTACGGTATAAAACGATATTAAATCACTCGAACTTATTTAATTTACACAAATTGAAGGAGATAATATTTGAATTCCTGTATGCCTTTCATGAATTAATTCCTTTCACTTTAGAAATTATTCCCTAAATTTCTGATCGAGACTTTTGACGATTCTCCATTATAGTAAAGGAAGCATTAAACGGCGGTAAATTTACTGAAATGCAATTAATGTTCATTTAATAGCTGTTTTAATCAAATATTGTCTCTTTCATAGCAATCTATGTGGAAAGTTTGCTAAAACCTTTTTAAATAAGACAGTGTTAAATAAACCTGATTTTAACAAATAGATAAAAACTTCTAGTAAGTATAAAATGATTCTGTAACTTTATTTAACAATTCTTCATTTATGATTTAACATGATATTAAAATTGTCTAACCAGTATTTTGAGTTGCTTTTAAATTAAGTTAATTAAATCATTATGACAATTTTGAAACTACGTTATGTTATAGTTTTTAAATGCTAGGAACTTAAGCTCGAGGTTTGGTTTGTCCCTCTACGGTCATCTTGTCCACATGTTAGGCTAAACAAACCGGGGCCTACAGTTTAAAGTGGATTTCGAACCACTACAAACATCCATGGCACCGCCGGGACTCGAACCCGAAACCTGTGGTACTGAGCACCAGAGCGCTAGCCACTCGGCCACCAGGCCCCTCTTTAGCTCGAGGTCTCTCCTCACAGGAATGCATTAGTTAGTATGTGGGAGAGCTATTTTGTAAGTACACTGCACCCACAATTTGTCACATCAGTTTGAACGAACATCCTAAATTTCGATATCTGGTTGAATCGCTTAATCCTTCCTTATCTCTTGATACCAAAGACTTTCTGGCTTACGGATTTATCGTGGTTTCAATTCTCTTTCACTAATCAGGTTTCTACTGCTACTACATCACACCACATCACTGTGCCTAGAGCTGAGTTACCCCTTTACAGTTTGCCAATGATGTGGGTGAGAAGTTTGACTGGGCTCTGTGGCGTTCTACAGTCATATGAGACAGTTACCTACGGTGGATTCCAAACCGCTAAAAATATCCTTAGCACCGCCGGGACTCGAACCCGAAACCTATGGCATCGAGTGTCAGAGTGCTAGACAATTGGCCATCCAGACACCTGATGCAGGAACCGAAGAATACACAAATAAATGATTATATATTATTAAAATTTACAATGGGACCAGATGGCCGAGTGACTAGCATTCTGGTTCCCGATACCACAGGTCTCGGGTTCAAGTCCTGGTATTGGTATGGGTTTTGTTGTGGTTCGGTATCCGCTTTAAACTGTAGGTATCAGTCTAATTTGAATGTAGAGCATTGGGCACAGGGCTGTCAACTCTACTCCGTAACATCTTCTGACTCTAAATCTTAAGGCAGGCAAAGATGGTCTTGGCCCATCTTGGGACTCTTACGTCACTGATATGATGATGATGAATAACGGAAAAGTAAGATTTAAGTATGGGCCTGATGGTCGAATGACCAGCGCTCTGGAGTCATGGATGTTTCTAGTAGTTCGGAATCTACTTTAAACCGTAGGTTCCAATCTAATATGATTGTAGAGTGTTGGCCATAGGGCTGACCACCCTACCCCGAAAAAGAAAGTTTCTCCTGACGAAATCTGCCAGTATTCAGACGACCTTGGCCCACCATGGAGCTGTTGCGCCAATGAAGAGAAAGAAGATTTTTCAATGCTTTGATAGGTACGATTATTAATTAAATTGTCATCACCATCTTAAACGCGCGTGGTTTAGTTTGATTTACTAGAAATTGATTTTAAAATGTGTAGTTTTATAAATGTGTTTTAAAATTATATATAACTCCTACTAAAAAAAAAGAGGAAGTTTCAAAATTAAGTTGGGAATACATTTTTAAAGGTGATAGGTCAACATGGAAATGTTAAATACTGACTTGTGCATCGTCTTGTAGATGCTCAGAGTATTCATTTAATCCGAAGTTCGGGTCAGTGTCTAAATACTACCGATAATGCAGATACGGCCAGGCTGCTGAATTTCGTAATAACTGTAGGGAACAACTGAATTGCGATCAAGTTTAGTAGGTTAAACATTATCGCAATCTAGTAGTTTCAATCACTATAGCTCTGGCTGACGACCGTTCAACATTATTCCCTTACTGCAGGTTTAATTATTTTGTATAGATTACTGTTGTGTGAATATTAATTCACAGCATTTAAATTTGGTACATTGTACTGCGTACTAAGCTATATTACAATTTAATTTATCCGTAAGAATTATTGAATTCGAAGGAAAATATTATAGATATAGGTAATCATCGAAGACAGTATAGTAGATAGTACGAAATACTACTCTGTCAAAAAATAAGACCAGTTTTCAATTTAAATTTCCCGGGAGCATGATATTTCAGTTTTTTTTCTTTTTTAGGTTGTTGGCACTGTCCTTGACATCTGTGTGAAATTTTACGTCAAAATAGTCATTAGTGCTTGAGTTACGCTTGGTTTTGCTAGATGCTAAAACTGATTCTGGCGATTTTTGAAATATCTCGTCAATCGACTCAAAACGGTGTCTCTGGAGTGGTCTTTTGAGTTTAGGGAATAGCCACGAGTAGCAAGATGCTAAATTAGGTGAATGCTATGGTTGTGGAACGATATGGGTTTAATGTTTGACGAAAAAGTCACGAAGAATCAATGCAGTGTGAGCTGGCGCATTCAGTGTTTTCGGTACCAATCAAGATTTAACGCGTTTGAGGCTTAAAACATCATCTTTTAAAATGGAATTTTGAAATTCCAACATCAGCAGCAATGTCTGTAATTGTAAATAGACAGTTTGCAAGCACCAAATCTTTAATTTTTCTGGACGTGAGCTTCGACGGTTGAGGTTTATGGTCGACCAGAGGGCTCTTCGTCTTCAACGCGTTCTCTGCCTTCTTGGAGCTGTTTATACCACTTCTAAACATTTCTTTATGATATAGGAATGCTCACTGAATACCTTCTGCAACATTCTATACGTTTCCGCAAACAAAATTTAATACAAGTTCTTGCTCAATTAATTCAGACATTTCAAAAATCGCTGGAATCATTTTTAGCATCTCATAAAACCAAGTGTAACTCAAACACTAATGAATATTTTGACGTAAAATTCAAGGTAAGATATTAAGGTAAAATTTTCATTTAAGACACATGGCACTTTGTTTTGACTTCAATTAATTATTAAAACTTATAGAAAAAAAGTCTTTGATGTCAATGCATCTTCAGTTTCATGTGTTTTTTAAAATTTTTATTAGATTACTTATTTTTTTTATCTAAAACGAATATGCTACAAATATTCCTAAATTATTTTTGGTAGTAAACGTCAATAAATATAGAAATAATCTAAGAAAAATCTTCATTATTCTAGTTATACTTACTAGAAAAAATATTTATTCATGAATTTATGAAGCATAAGTTTATTTCAAACATCACTAAATAGAGTCTTCCTTTTAATAAATATTTATCTTAACTTATTTTTTTCACTTATAACATTTAAAAATTAAATATATTGGTGATTCATTTAATTTAATTAGTCTTAACATAAAAAATATTTATCATACTAAATTAATTATCATTTGCAGATCGTACAATCTTGCTTCATATCGGAATCATTTATCTCTTATTCTTTTCATTTATCACAAAATTATGTGATTCTTGCTACATTTATAATATTTCAAACTAATAAGTTCAATATAAATTCAATTATGATTATATATTGTCCCAATAAGGGTAGCATTATATGAAACAACTGTACTACATACTCTTTTATTTGCTTTTCCATTTACATTTTTTAAAATAATTACATTGAACTATTTTGGAATCAATTCGAGCAAGTTATTTTTATAAAATAAACAATTATTGTCTTTAAATAATTCTTTCCGCACTAATCGTATTGACTTTTATTTACCTGATGCATTAGAATGTTCCTCACATTCAGTTTCCCTGACATCTTACTTTTTATATTGAGTTGATGCATAATTATCAGGCGTTTATTTGACGTACTATATCTTAATAAAAATGTACAATATCTTATAAATTTATGAATGGAAATATCCTTCTACTTTTAGGTTATAAAAATGTCGATAATCGATAATGCGTGTCGATAATCATACTCATACTCATTTTTAGGTTGGGTTTCACCAATAACAAATCCTGTTTAAGATGATTTCCCAATGGATGATTCCGCTTCTGTCCCACCAAACACACCACATTTCACACCACAGTGACATCCTTCAAAAATGGACTCCGCTCGTTTCGTTCAAGCAAATCGGTGAAAATTCGGACACGTTGGGCTTTATTGTAGCCGCTGAGTTCGTGGAGGACCCATCCAGCCAATATCCATACCTTTCCAAGGTTTTTGAGACAACGAACAATGGTTGAATGGTCCACATTGAAGTCGGCGACCAGCATTCGAGTTGTCAAGCTTTCGTCCCCTTCCACGGCTGCCAAAAGTGGCTGGTCGTCGAAATCCGATGGTCGACCTCTTCCTGCCTTGTCTTCCAAGCTAGTGTCGCCAGATTTGAAACATTGCCTGCTGATTGTGTCCTCACCACAAAGTTCGTTGGGATCGCGAAATGACTACACTGCTTTGCATCCTTTCTCAAAGTGGTACAGCATAATATGACGAATATGAGTATCATTATCGACGAGCATTTTTATAACCTAAAAGTAGAAGGATATTTTCATTCATAAATTTATAAAATATTGCAAATTTTTATTAAAATATAGCACCTCAAAGAAACGCCTAATAATTATGCACCAACCCAATATTATGAGTCTTGAGAAAACCACGAGAAATGTTTTCTGTACTCAAATTCTTTTATCTTTATTGGAAAAGGAATTTTCATAACGAATCTTGTCGTTGCTAAGTAAATTTTTTGCGTTCATTAAATCTTACTATTAATCCAGACTTTTTTTTGAACTCTATGCAAAAATAATTATTCTGATAATTCACCTTTGCTATGAAAATTTAAACCCAAAATAATGACAAATTTTTGCACAAAATATAATGATAGATTTTATTGAGAATCACTCTGTTGAACTGCTTTTTCTCCAATTGTGTGGAGGATTGTTCCACTTCTACGTGTTGACCCACGAATTTGAAACGGGCAAACCATTCCCTGCATCGACTTTCGCTGATTGTGCCCTCATTGAAAAGTTCGTTGAGATCGCGAAATGATTGCCTGCTTTCCATCTTTTCTCAAAGTGGTACAGCATAATATGACGAATACGAGTATGATTATCGACACGCATTTTTATAACCTAAAGGTAGTAGGACATTTTCATTCATAAATTTATAAAATATTGTACATTTTTATTAAAATATAGCAGGTCAAAGAAACGCCTGATAATTATGCACCAACCCAATAAATATAAATTTTTTTGTTTCGTTTAATTTTATTTGAAAGCACCGTTATTTTTTTTACCTGTTCTCTTTTAAATCAACTTTAATCAAAACTTGAATCAAACGGTACTAAATATAGTCTTTATATAAATCTTGCCAAATATTTTCCGTTAACTTATTTTTGTCTCTTATATTATTTTAAACAACACAATTAAATAAATTGGCGATTCATTTCATTTAGTTAATCTTAACTTACAAAATATTTATTATACTAAATTAATCATCATTTGCCGATCTTGTAATCTTGCTTCATACCTGAATATTTTGCACTTATTCTTTTCATTTAATTTTATTACAAAATTATGTGATTTTTGTTACCTTTATAATATTTTAACTTAATGTACTAAATTCATTTTTTATCAATTCAATTATTTATCGCCGAATGATTATTTATTGTCTCTAAAAGGGTACCATTATATATAACAATTGTAATTCCTCTTTCATTTACATTTTTTTAAATCTTTGCGTTGAAATAGTTTGGAATCAATTAAAGTAAGTTATTTTTACAAAATAAAAAATTATTGTCTTTAAATATTTCTTTCCGTACTAATCGTGTTAAATTTTTTTTACCTGATCCATTAGAATTTTCTGCACATTCAGTTCCTTTCACATTCAGTTCAGACATTCTTTCACTTTATTTTTTTTTGTTCATTTAATTTTATTAAAAAACCCCATACTTTTTTTTTACCTGTTCTCCTTCAAATCACTTGAGTGGGTTTATTTATCTATTCTTTTTTGTCCTTGAATTCCTTTCTAAGGAATTTCAGTTATTTTTAACCAAATAAAAAATTATTGTCGTAATAAAGTAATCAGTGTATAACAATTGAATTTTCTCATCTTACTTTTATCTTCTTTCCCTTGATTTATAAATCCAGTTTTCTTTATTTGTTTTTAATTTATATTATTTTAAAACCGATGCATTATTTATTCGAGATTGATTTATACTTACTTTTAGCACAAAAATAGTTATTATCTTTTTTTGAACACGTGTTAATCGTGTTGCTTTAGCCCCTTTTTACTTATTGGCAATAAAAGTAATCTTTCTCTAACCTTTATCTTTGTTTATCATTTCATTTAATTTTATTTGGAAACATGATTTTTTTACTTATGTGCTTTGAAGTTATTATAAGTTGGTAAAAATTAAATTGGTATTATTAAATTATTATAAGTTTATCTATCATATCAATTCCTGTTCTTGAATTCATTTATAATAAATTGTTGTTTTTTAACCATATAAATAATAGTTATCAGAATAAAGTAATCGCTGTATAAAAAATTGAATTTCCTCATCTTATTTAATTTCCATATCAACTTCTTTCTCTTGATTTATAAACCCAATATGCTTTATTTGTTTTTAATTTATATTATTTTAAAATCAATAATTTATTTGAGATTGATTTTTAATTACTTTTAGCACTACAATAATTATTATCTTTTTTTTGAACACATTCGAATCGTGTTGCTTTAGTTCATACCTATTGACAATAGAAGTAATTTTCCCCTAATAAAATTCCCTAAATCTTTGCTTATCATTTCATTTAATTTTGTTTGGAAACAAGATTTTTTTACTTATGTGCTTTAAAACTATTATAAGTTGCTAGTTTATGTAATGAATTGTTTTTTTAACCAAATAGATAATTATTATCGTAATACAGTAGTCGCTGTATAAAAATTGAATTTCATCTTAGTTTTAATTTCTTTCTCTTGATTTATAAACCCAGTATTCTTTATATGTTTTTGATTTACATTATTTTAAAACCGATGTATTGTTTATTCAAGACAGATTCTAGTTAATTATTTTTAACATAAAAATAATTATTATCTTATTAAGATTCCAGGCTAATCGTGCTACTTTAATTCATATCTGTTCGCAATAGAAGTAATTTCACCTAATTCAATTTCCTACCCTCTTATCTTTGATTATCATTACATTTAACTTTATTTAAAAGCACGATTTTTTTACTTTTGTACTTTGAAACAATTATGATCGATAATTTATCTATTATTTCATACCAATTTGCTGAAATCCTTAGTAATTGATTTCCGTCAATATTTTACAAAATAAATACTATTTCTTTAAAAATAACTATCACACAGCTGCAGCCAATTCATACTTATTGACAGAAGAAATAAAATTTTTACTATATTTTTCAATTCCTACTATTAGTTCACACTCTCCCTATATATATCTTGTTCAAATTTTCAATCGGTAATAAAATACTTTTTATTCATCCACTCAAGTTCAAATACATTTTTTTTAAATTTGTAGTGGATGACACTTTATGTTAATACAGTTTTTTCAAATATTAATTCATTAATTAAATTAAATTAATTAATTTTGGTTTTTTTTAGATTTTGGTTGTATGTATCTAATAATAGATGGCGCCAGATGTAAGAGGAAAATTTCAATTTTATTTGTAAAGGACTTTTCTGCAATATAGTGAAAAAAAAGTAGGAATTGACTTAAAAAAACTTTTTTTTATATTACTTGTTCTAATGGAATTCACACTCCTCTAATTCCCGAAACTTACCACAAACAAATACTTTTATAATTCCACCAAATATCTTACACAAGCTAATACAATTATTCAAACACCTTTGCTTATCATTTTATTTAACTTTGTTTGGAGAATGATTTTTTTTTACTTATAAGTAAAGAAGATTTACAGATAGTGCTGATTCAATTTATAACTATTGACACTACAAGTTGTCGATACTCTTTTCCATCTGATATAGCCTCCCAAATTCTGTCTTTATTTCATTTTTAAATTCTTTTTTAATCAACACAATTTTATTTATGTATATGTTTATTTATCAATTTTTTCTACCGATATGCTAATTCCTTGATGATCCATTTGAATTATTTTTAACTTACTAACTACTATTTTTTACTATTTTTAACTTACTTAAAATAATTATCACATATTAATAATTCTCCTTCAGTTCCTACTTGTAGATTAGAAATAAGTTTCCATACGAAAATGACCTAACCTCCCTTCTCAATATTTTTCTTTAATATTAGATGAAATCAGCACGATTTTATCTATCTATAGGTATATTTATTGAGTTCCTCTATGAACGATTCTATTTATTTAACAGCAAAATAAATAATTATTTTTTTGAATAAACAACACCACCAATTATGTTGTTCATACAATATGATACTAAAAGTAATTTTCTATTTGACATATTACACCAATTTCCTAAATTCTTGTTTTTAAATCAACTCGATTTTATTTATTAATTATTTTGTATCATTTTTTTTAATTCATCGTGTGTGACTGTATTTATTTTCAGAAATAATAATTATAAGCCCCAAAATAATCATTCCACACCAATTTTGTTGGTTTCCTTCATACCTACTGGAAGCTATTTTACATATGAATTAATGGTACAGTTGACATTTTAATTCTTGTTTCATTTCAAATTCCATGACGTTGTTTATGTATATATTTATTTATTAGCTTTTTAACCAAGTCTCTGATTGTAATTCATTTTAGATTAATAAATTAGTATTCCTGCAACAAACAACAACATTTGGAATTCCATGATGTTGTTTATGTATATATTTATTTTTAAGAGTTTTTTTAACCAAATCTCTGATTGTTATTATTTTTAGATAATTTACATTTAAGAATAATATTTAAATTACTATTCCTTCAACAAACAACGGCATTTGAAATTCCATGATGTTGTTTATGTATATATTTATTTAATAGTTTTTTTAACCAAATCTCTGATCGTTATTATTTTTAGATAATTTACATTTAGGAATAATATGTAAATTATTATTGTGTTTTTAATCTAATCTCTGATTCTGATTATTATTAGATGAATAAATTATTATTCCTGCAACAAAGTAATTGCCATATAATAACTTTGCTGAAGATAGAAATAATTTTTATTACAGCCCAAGTCCTCAAATCCCACTGTCCTTATTTCACGTATTATTTAATTTTATCTGGAATCAAGTTGATTTTATTTATCTATATCAATTAAGTTGCTGAATTCATTCATGATAGATTTCTGTTATTTTTAGCAGAGTAAATAATTATCTTGCAACAAAGTAATCGTCATGTAATAATCGCTATTTAATAACCATGCTGACGCTGGAAATACTTTTTTCCATGGCAGAAGTCCTAAAATCCCACTGTCCTCATTACTTGTTTTATTTAATTTTATTTGGAATCAAGTCGATTTTATTTATCTACATCAATTAAGTTGCTGAATTCATTCATGATGAATTTCGATTTTTTTTAGCAGATTAAATAGTTATCCTTGCTACAAAGTAATCGTCGTGTAATAATCGCCATATAATAACCATGCTCACACTAAAAATAATTTTTCACATAGCAGAAGTCCTCAAATCCCACTGTCCTCATTGCTTATTTTATTTAATTTTATCTGGAATCAAGCCGATTTTATTTATCTACATAAATTAAGTTGCTGAATTCATTCATGATAGATTTCGGCTATTTTTAGCAGAGTAAATAATTATGCTTACAACAAAGTAATCGTCATGTAATAATCGCCATATAATAAACGATAAACGTGCTGACACTAAAAATACCTTTTCAGATAGCAGAAGTCCACAAATCTCACAAATCCCACTGTCCCCATTTCTTGTTTTATTTAATTTTATCTGGAATCAAGTCGATTTTATTTGTCCGCATCAATTATTTATCTACATCCATTAATTTTTAGCCGAGTAAATAGTTATTCTTGCAACAAAGTAATTGTCATGCAATAATCGCCATATAATAATCGTGCTAACGCTGGAAATAATTTTACTTTTTGTTTTATTTGATTTTGATTCCAGATAAAATGAAATAAAACAAGAAGTAAGGACTGTCGATTTATTTATCTACATCAATTAAGTTGCTGAATTCATTCATGATAGATTTCAGTTATTTTTAGCAGAGTAAATAATTATCCTTGCAACAAAGTAATCGTCATGTAATAATCGTGCTGTTTCACTACACCCCTAACAACACTGATAGCCTTCCGCCCCAATGATACATTTCCCCAGCATCTACCGCCAGCTCTTTACTTATCTTTTCGAGCAAATACTCTCCTTTTATTCGCCATTGCGGGACCGTTTAAATGGGCGGGGAGTACCAGAAGAGGGAAGTTGGAGTGCTTTGTCCACCCACTCTATCGGTTGGGGGAGGAAGAGGGGGTCGAAAGAGAGGGAGAGATGAAACCCCAGGAAAACAGGCCTCGAAAATACGAAAGGTATTTATTTCCTAGCACGAAATACTTGGCACGACATGCATGTCAAGGAATCTTGAGGGATGATTCATAATTCTTGTCAGTTCAATCTTTCGCTTGGTTCGTTCTATTTGCGTAGAGCAATCGGGAACTCGTTTTTATTTGTTTGGCAAATTCAAAAGCATGGAGACCTACCATCCAAGGAATAAGGTATTGGGTTGGGGAGTTTGCGTTCAGCCAAGTATGGGATTGAGAACGAAAGTAAATAGTATTCTTATTGAGAGTTGGTATATCCGTAACAGACTATACCTCTTATACGAACTTGGTGCAGGCCTTAGGCTCTTGTAAGATGAGCCGACAATATTTCGAGCCTTCATTGAAATATATAGAGTTAAGAATATAAAAATAAAAATAAATGCATTAAACAAGTAATATAAAAAAAAAATTGTTTTTAAAGTCAATTCCTTTTTTTTTTATTTCACTATATTGTAGAAAGTCCTTTATAAATAATTTTCATTCGTTTTTTAAATTTACCTGGCCCCATCCATTGGTAGATATATGCAACTTAAATCTAAAAAAAAAAATTAAAATTAATTAATTAAAGTTAATAAATGAATTAATATTTGAAAAAACAGCATTAACATCCAGTGTCATCCACTACAAGTTCAAAAAAATGTATTTGAACTTGAGTGGATGAATAAAAAGTATTTTATGAACGATTGAAAATTTGAACAAGATATATATATATTGAGAGTGTGAGCTAATAGAAGGAATTGAATGAGTCTATTTATTGAATCAAGTTACAATAAATAAATAAGTTATACTTGCAATGTTGTTATTTAACGTTCAGTTGTTTCTTGGTGATTAGGTTTTATTTCATGTTCAATGATGATTTGGGAAAGCAGTTGTTAATTTTAGAAAGAAAATAATCCGAATCTAAGTACAAATTTATAAAATTACTCAAATTTCGTAAAAGTTTCACTCAATTCTTAAAACTACACGTCTCTATGAAAAAATTACAAAAGTAAAAAATTCATTTTAGTTCAATGATGATTTGGGAAAGCAGTTGTAGATTTTAGAAAGAAAATAATCCCAATCTAAATGAAAAATTTATAAAATTACTCAAATTTCGTAAAATTCTTCATTTAATTCTTAAAACTACATGTGTCTATAAAAAAATTACAAAAAGAAAAAATCCATTTTAGTTCATTGATGATTTGGAAAAGCAATTTTTCATTTTAGAAAGAAAATAACCCGAATCTAAATACAAATTTATAAAATTACTTAAATTTCGTAAAAGCTTCATTCAATTCTTAAAACTACAAGTGCCTATGAAAAAATTACAAAAAGAAAAAAATCCCTTTTAGTTCGGCATTTTTTTTTTCCCTTTAAAAAGAAGTATTCTTAGTGCTATGTTAAAAAAATAGGATTATCTTCAGAGCAGGATTTTGTTCTGGGTGCGAAATTCTTGAAAACATTCTAAGATTAATTGTATTCTTGGCGTAAATAGCTTCTACTCAGGTACTTAACAGAATTTTTTTTTTAAATCCATTCAATCTCGTTGTGAATAAAATGTATTAAAAGAATCTATTCATTGAATAAAGCTCACATAAAGAATAAATTGCATTCGTAACCATGTTATTTATTATTTAATTCTGTTTCTTTTTTCCTTAGCGATGTAATTCTGCTAGGAGATAAATTTTTAGATGTGGATAGAGTTTCAGATTTTTTTTGTTAGGATATAGATTTTCTGATTAACCTGTGTTAGAAGGGTTTTTTAGGATAATAAAACTATGTAAATTATCCAAGCTGTTTAATTTTAAAAATACATTTGTTTATAAATAGCTTACAAAGAAAAATAATTTTTTTTAAATGATGTGCTCTACTTAATTTTTTATTTTGAGTGATTATAGTTTATTATTATTATTTTTCTAGAGAGAAATAAATCGAGTATAAATGTGAAAGTACATAGAAATTGTGAAATTTTTTTTTTAGAAAGTCCTATTCGCTAATAAAATTATTAAACAACACACTTTATTGCAGAAATAAAATTTTTTACAGAGTTGTAAATAAACTTCAAGTTATATCAGGACAAGATTGATGTTTATCTAATTCTTAGTAATTATTTTTATTTGTTAATATATATATATATATACTCAAACAACTTGTGATTCTAAGGAGATTACGGAGACTAATATATATTTTTATATTTATTATTAAAAATAATACTGAATATTTTATACACAAATTAAATTTGTCTATAATTTTGTAGGCACATTCAAATTAATGTTATAATATACAAGATTAGTGATAAATTTAATGATAAACATAGATAATGTCGTTTATGAAAAAATAAACATTACAGTTTAATTTTTTTTTGTTATTTTTTTTATCTGTTAATTAATAATGATAACATAAAATAGCAATGATAGACATCATTAGACATAATGATAGACATAAATAAATTAATTAATCAATAATAAATAACATCAATAATTAATAATGATAGACATAAATAACATGAATAATGATGAAATTTAATGATAAACATAGATAATGTTGTTTATGAAAAAATAAACATTTCAGTTTAATTTCTTTTCGTTAATGCTTTTTATCAATATTATTGAATTAAATCCCTAAACGTTTTGTTGTTTTTAATAATTATTTTTTCTCTGGTTGATTTGACTAATCTTGTTTTTTAGAAAAGATAATTAAGTTGCATTTCAATGAAATGATTTTAATTCAACTTTTTATGGAGAAAAGAAGATTTTCAAACTGAAATTAGAGAAAAAGTTACATTCCTTTTTAACAAGGTATCATTAAAAGTACCATAATCGAACGATTTGAATTTTCAACTACGGTAAGCTCTGAAACTATTTAACACTATTCATAAAAATAGATCATTTGCTTAGAATAGTTAACTTCTTAATGTGGTCAAAGTAGTGTAAAGCAAAATTTATGTAAGCCAACTATGTAAAGAGGGCCTGATGGCCGTGTGACTAGAGCTTTGGGGCCACAGATTTCAGGGTAGAGTCCCGGCGGTGCCATGGATGATTGTAGTGGTTCGGAATCCACTTTAAGCCGCAGGTAGCAGTCTAATATGACTATTAAGTATAAGGCTGACAACCATACCCCGTAAAAAGTCAGTGTCACGGAGCCAAGTCAGACTTCCATCTACGGGTGCTCCAGAAGCTGCCGCCCATTTCTCTCCTTCCATGAGCCTACATGAGTTCTTGGACTTGGTCTAGATGCTGCTGTCTACCAAGTGGGATAAGAAACAACAATAGAATGTAAAGCTAACTATGGTATAAAATACCCTAAAATCAAACTAAAGAAAATAGGAATCTTAATTTCTGTAGATTTGATGTAATTTGAGTAAAATCGAACTACAAAATATAATCATTTATTTAAACAGTGTGAACAAATTATTATGTTTTAGTTATAAAGATTTAAAAAGTAAGATACATACATATGGGATAATAATACCATATTTTTACAACATTTTGGTCAGCATAGAAAAAGAAAAGCATTATTATTGGATACAATGTAATACAAATAAAATCACCATTAATCCTTCGTAAGATTGCTCAGAAAAAAATTAAAAGAATAAATATCAATAACGTTTGCTTGATAATTCATTATTCATAAATAAAATAATTTTTCAACGGTTCAATTGGACTTTAATCAAAACTGCCTTTGTATCCAGTATTTAACAAAAACGATGTTAAAATAAAATGCTAATGCAGTTTTATATCTATCATTTTTTAGCCTTTTAAAATACTAAATCACAGCAATTATTTATATTTAGCATTACTTTAGAATATTCTTATTTAATTTTAATAAATCATTCTTTTTTTTCACTTATCCTTTTCTTTTACTGTACTTTCTATCTTCTATTGTATTTTTGTACAATTTGTTTAATTAAGTTTCATAATTTTTTATTCGTTGATTTATACAAAGAAGATTTCTACATTGAAGTTTTTATTCTATTGTGCCTAAATTTAGAGTATCTTTTTACTGCTTTAAATAATGCTGCTAAAGTTTTTATGCAAATCATTAATTCATTTCAAATAAACATTTTATTCAAATTTAAAGGGATTAAAAAAGGGGTTTTTTAATTATTGTTCTTGAAAATTAATTGTTTTAAATTTAGTAAATTAAGTTGCACACTGTCAGTAAATAAATTGCGGCAAATTGCCGCCTAAATTATTAAAATTAAATTATTAACTAATTAAAATAATATTAATAATTTAATATTTATTAAAATTAATTTTTTTTAATTTAAAATTATTGACTGCTTAAATATTTATTACAATTTAATTGTTAAATAATTAAAATATTATTAATATTTTAATATTTATTAAAATTATTTATTTTTAAAATTTAAAATTATTGATTGCTTACATATTTATTAAAATTAAATTATTAAATAATTACAATTTATTTGCAGGCCTAAATAATTGCCCCCTGTTTCCTTCAAAATAAGGCGAATTACAAAATATTTAAATAATTTGTGCTTTAAAATTAATTGTTCTGAAATTAATAAATTAATTTATACATTAGCATTAAATCCTTACATTTTAACATTGACATTAAATTCTGCATCTCATGTTCATGACCGTTCTTTTATGTCTAAGATTATATTGGTGTTTTATATAATATATAGCACAATATTCTACATATGATAATACAAAAACAAACTATAAGGCGTTTAAGTTTAAGCAAAATTAAAGGTGTTTTAAAATGAATTGTTCTCGAAAATTAATTGTTTTAAATTAAGCAAACTAAGTTACACGCTCTCACTAAATAAGTGCAAATTCATTCAAAAATAGGCGAATTACAAAATATTGAGAGAATAATGTGTGCTTTATAGCTAAATGTTTTGATGTCAATAAATTAATTTATACATTGCCTATAAATGGACATTAAATCCTGCAAGTAAGAAGTGTTAAGCAAAATGAATTGTTTTTAAAAAATAATTGTTTTAAATTAAGTAAACTTAGTTACAAGCTGTCGCTAAATAAGTGCAAATTCATTCAAAATTAGGCAAATTGCAAAATATTTAAATAATTTGTGCTTTAAAACCAATTGGTTCGAAATTAATAAATTAATTCATACATTGGAATTAAATCCTTACATTTTACATTGACATTAAATTCCGCATCTCATGCTCATGACCGTTCTTTTTTAATAAAGTCAACGAAAAACAAAGTTGGGAAACACGATTTTCCAAGAAAATAAATTGACTTGATGAAAAATATCCCCTCTTACACGACTTGGGTCCCCAAATAACATTTCCTCCCCATCATCCTCTAATGCCATCATAAATATCTAAGTCATTCTAAGTGTCATGATCATGTACACTTGGGGAATTCACTTAACATCGGTGGAATTTTTGCACACTCGCTCAGAAATGTAATTCCTCTTTATTGGAGCTATTAGTAGTTAAAAAAGGAAACAACTGGGACGATTCCCGACAGGTCTGCACTAGATACAAGATATTGGACGCTAAGTGTCAGATAACTGAGAAATTCTACAGGGAATCGTTGGGAAGTTGGTTAATGTACTCTTAGAAGTTTTCTTGTGGGGGTGATTAATTTTCGGAAACTTGGAAAATGCACTTTAGATCTAAATGGCTCTGTATTATTCCCGCTTAGGTCTCGGAAAAGAGCTTCTAGAGGGGAAAAATAACATCACTCTGTTTAGCAGCAGCTATGGGGATAGATCTCCTGCCTTTATTCTAAGAAATGTAACTGCAAAATCTTGTTCACGAAATAAGAAACGCTTGCTTTACTGAGTCTAAAATTATATTGGTGTTTTATATAATATATAATTAGTAGATTTTATTATTGATAGTGTAATAGCTGATTTTATTGTAATAGCTGATTTTATTATTGATAGTGTATTTATTTTGTAACTTGATATTTCTTAAAGACACAACGTTCTATATATGATAATACAAAAACAAACTATAAGGGGCTTAAATTTAAGCAAAATTAAAGGTGTTTTAAAATGAATTGTTCACAAAAATTAATTGTTTTAAATTAAGCAAACTAAGTTACTCGCTGTCGCTAAATAAGAGCAAATTCATTCAAAATTAGGCGAATTACATAATATTTATAGAATAATGTGTACTTTAAAAATAATTGCCTTGAAGTCAATAAATTAATTTATACATTGCCTAAATTGACATTAAATCCTGCAAATAAGAAGTGTTAATCAATCTAAGATTATATTGATGTTTTATACAATATATAACTAGTAAATGCTGATTTTATTATTCATGGCATATTCATTTTGTAACTTGGTACTTCTTAAAGATATAGCAGTCTATATAAAGTGTCAATTATTTTAACTGTAAGTCATTCATTCGCTTTATTTATTGGGGAATATTTGCAATTACTACAAGTTATTCTACATGTTGTTGGCTTTTAATTAAATTATTGCTACTTTGCTGCAATTTATCAATTTTATTTCAACGTATTAGCTCACATAATAGAAGAGCACGTAAATTTAAAAGTATAAAATATTACTATAAATTATAAGAATAATAAATTTTACTGTAATTTATACGTATAAAATAACTGTCAGTAGTAACTAAATTATGATACTAATTATGTGATACTGCAAAGTGAAACAATTTGATCAAATCTATATTTAAAGTTTTATAATAAAGTTTATTTTTACAGTACTTAAGTTAAACGTTTCGTGAATAGTCTATTTATTGGAATAAAGTAAAATGACATAACATTTTATTGAAGGAATTTCATAAATATTATATGAAAACCTTTAACAAATCTTTCTTGTCGCTTTAGTCAGTAATATTTGTTCATACATTTTATGAAAAGATTAAAAACTTAGAATTAAGTATTTTATAAAATGCTATTAAATTAAATTGATAAAGATTTAGTTTAGTTAATTATGTAACGATTTACTCTATTTTCTCGATTCAAAATTGAATAACTAAAAAGTTATCATTGGAAGTTATTGTTAAGAAAATATTTATTATAATTAAAAATATAAAATGAAAAATATTTATTCTGAATAAATATTTATTATATGAAAATATCAATATTTATTTTCAGAGTTTGTATAATCTGTAGTTAAAAGCTGTATTAAATTAATAATTATTATTCATATACATTAAAATTAAATTTTTTTTTTAAATTTACACTTTTTTTTTTCCAAAATATTATTATTTTGATTTTTGAATATTTTTAAAGAAATTTTCTTTATACTGTAATTATTAATTATTTCCTTAAAAAGCAATGATATATATATATATATATATATATATATATAAAAAAAAAAAAAAAAAAAAAACCACATTATCCATTTCTGAAACAGTTGATTCTTGTATGTTTTCAGAACTTTAAAAAAAACTGCCTATAAAGATAAAACAACAAAGAAACAACCTATTATGTATAAAAACGCATTTTAATACTGCACACACACACACGCAGAAAAAAACCATTGAAAGACTTCCAACTTGAAGTTATATTTGCGGAAGTTGAAGTTGGGGAACTTTTCAATTATCGTTATGTCCTTTATCGAAATTTTATTCTATTCTTTAATTTATCTTTGACGATTACCTGATAAAATAAAATGAAAATTTTAACAATAATGCTTGAAAATCCCCTCTTCTTATTAATGGCAATTATAAACCCTGTTCTCATTAAATTCCTACAATTAGTTCACATTCTTCCTACATATATCTTGTTCAAATTTTCAATCGTTAATAAAATACTTTTTATTCATCCACTCAAGTTCAAATACATTTTTTTGAACTTGTAGTGGATGAAACTTGATGTTAATACAGTTTTTCAAATATTAATTCATTAATTAAATTTAATTAATTAATTATATTTTTTTTAGATTTAAATTGCATGTATCTAATAATAGATGGCGCCAGATGTAGGAGGACAATTTCTACTTTATTTGTAAAGGACTTTTCTGCAATATAGAGAAAAAGAAGTAGGAATTGACTTAAACAATTTTTTTTTACATCACTTGTTTTCATATTAAGGTTCAGTAAGAATACGCTGTTTATCTCCTACAGCACCTATTTATTCATGCATGAGCAATTTATACAATACAAATTTCAGGTAATTATTTTTTTTCATTGTCTTAGCTTTGGGTAGTGTTAATGTATTGTGTTAAGGGAATTCATTCCAATATCAATAAGTCTATATTTTTCATTTTCGAGTTCTTTTTTAATTATCTGCTGTAATGCAAATTAACTTGATTATACTTTTTATCTCATCCACTCAAGTTCAAATGCCTTTTTTTGAACTTGTAGTGGATGACAATTGATGTTAATACAGTTTTTTCAAATATTAATTCATTAATTAAATTTAATTACATAATTTTAGTTTTTCTTTAGATTTAAGTTGCATGCATTTAATAATAGATGGCGCCAGATGAAAGAGGAAAATTTCTACTTTATTTGTAAAGGCCTTTTCTGCAATATAGTGAAAAAGAAGTAGGAATTGACTTTAAAATTTTTTTTTTTCATATTACTTGTTTTAAAGTTCTCTGCAGAAAATGACTAAGGTGTCACCCAAAGGAATAAAATAGAGTGACAAGCAGAATTCGCTAAAAATATAAATGTATTTCCCTATTTTACACACTTAAATCACTCGAATGAACGTTAATGAAACTATGGATTTTGTTTAGTCCAATTACATTTGAATATAAAACATTTAAAAAAAATCCATCTAGGAAATCGCCTATCAGGTGCTCACTTACATGCGAAAGCAACTTAAACAGTATTCAACCATTGTGCTATGAATAAGACTTTTAAAACAATCAAATATTGACTAAATCCTCCATCACTAGTGCATTTATTTTTAAATTATTGCCAATGATATTTGAAATACTAATTGTGACATTTAAAAGGAATGGGAAAAAGGAAAAAATGAAGTAACCTCAGAAACTGTGCATTATATTTTGGGGGAAATTCATTTAAACATTTAGCAGTGCATTAGGTATATAATTTATTTTCTCAAAATTGTGGTGACAAAAGGGAATGCAGTGTAGAAAGCCTCCGATGATTTATTCTGAACAACGCTGAACTTGTTATAAATATGTCGTTCTAATGGTGACTGGCTAAAATTAAAGTTCCGACATTTGAAAGCATCATAACTAGATTAACATGTCAAATCTACAATCTTCTTCAATTAGATTCCAATACAATGTATTTATTCGTCATTACACACGTGTAAACAATTTGTGATTCTCGACAAATTGCACTAAAATATATTTTGTATACAAAATTAATCCTTTGTGTAACACGCATATACATATATATATAATCCATTTCAGAAATTCAGTCGTGAAATCGTACAACAGGTGTTCACTCACGTATTGTTCCCATTGTTTAATGGTTGAATAAGCTGCTTTTCCAAGCAGCTTATTCAACCATTAAACAATGTGCTATGAATAGAACTTTTAAAATAATCAAATAGTGACTAAATCCTCCATCACTAGTGCATTTATTTTTAAGTTATTGTCCGTGATATTTGAAATACTTATTGTGACCTTTAAAAGGAATTGCGTAAAGGAATAAATGAAGTTAACGCCAGAAACTGTGCATTTTATTCTGGGAGAAGTTAATTTAAACATTTAGCGGTGCAATCAGAATAGAATTAATACAGGAGTTAATTTGGGAAATACTCCTGTCTAATTTCTGGTAAAGATATATTTATTTTTAAATTACTGTAAATGATGTAAACAAGTAATATAAAAATTTTTTTTAAAGTCAATTCCTACTTTTTTTTTACTATATTGCAGAAAGTCCTTTATAAATAAATTTGAAATTTTCCTCTAACGGCTGGCGCCATCTATTGGTAGATACATGCAACTTAAATCTAAAAAAACTAAAATTAATTAATTAAATTTAATTAATGAATTAATATTTGAAAAAACCGTATTAACATCCAGTGTCATCCACTACAAGTTAAAAAAAGGCATTTGAACTTGAGTGGATGAGATAAAAAGTATTTTATTAATGATTGAAAATTTTAACAAGATATATATAGGGAGAGTGTGAACCAATAGAAGGAATTGAAAAAAAGATTAATAATAACACTTAAGTGAAATGAATGCGTGAGGGAAAAGAACATTGCTCTTTTATTTTCTAATCATAACCTCTTTGAAAATTTAATAACACATTACGTTTAGAATTGATTAAATAGCTGTATGGCGATACATTTATTTGTTACTGTTTACATAATGTGCTATTTAGCGATATTGTAGGGATATATGATAACAGATGAGATGAACTATAAGGCGTAAAGTGATTTGAGGAGAATAAAAGAATGAAAACTGCAAACAGATAAATAATTATTATTAATTTTTTTAATTAGAAAAATTACTTGTGGTCAATATAAATTGAAAGATACATCAATAGGTCCGACTCATTCGATTAAAATATAATTCTATTTTTATAAGTTTTGAACGTTTGAATAATATTTTGCACTTCAACAATATTTTATTAAAATTATTAATATAAAGATTTTAACATAAAATTCATATTTAAAAAAAACAGCTTTTGAAAGTTAAATTTTTATTTTAAAGAGACTGAATGGCCTGGTAGACAGCACGTTGGTTTTTGAGGCCTACGAAGATTGGTTGAGGTTTGGTTTTGGCTTGACACTCTATGGTCATTTTTTGCACACTTTAGGCTAATTATACCGGGTACTACAGTTTAACGTGGATTCCCAAACTCTACAAGATTCCATGGCATCGCCGGAACTCGAATCCGAATACCTGAAGCCTATGGTACCAATGGTCAATGTGCTAGCCAATTGGCCATCAGGCTATAATTGGTTAGGGCGCAGAACCAAAAACTTCCATATGTTTGCAGGAGATGGGAATGATAAATCTAATAAACATATGCCTCGTCCATAGCCATCCAGAAGGATTTTTGTATCTCTAGAAGACATCTTTCGTTCTGGCGCTCGGTACCACAGGTTTCGGGTTCGAGTCCCGCTGGTGCCATGGATGTTTGTAGTGGTTCGGAATCAACTATAAACTGTAGGTCCCAGTTTACCATGGCTGTAGAGCGTTGGGCGTAGGTCTGACAACCTTACCCCATAAAATGGGAAGACATCTCATGTTTCGAAATCTACCAGTAAGCAGACGGCCTTGGCCCACCATGGGCTGTTGCGCCAATCATGATGATGATGATGAGAAGACATTTTTAGAGGTGATAGTGCATAAGATGTAAGATGGCAAAATGTGCGTGGTGTGTTGTAGAGCTACCGTTGGAGACTCTGTGAACCTTTGTACCTGATTTGGAAAAATAATATTGTAAGGTTTAACTATAATTAGATGGACGCGAGAGGTCGCCACTGCGACCAGTAACTGGTACCATAATTGTATGAACTGGTAAGTACATGCGATTAGATTTTGAGAGGAGTATCTGAACGAGATACATTTTCAGGCACCGTATGTGATGTGTTCATGGTTTTTATTAAATATAATTGCTATTGTAGAAGTGGTACAAGGAGCCTTGTATGTAAAGTATTGTTAATAAATTACTGTAAATAGAACGATTGGAGCGTTTCTGTCCACCTGGTACTACTAGTTGCTAGCGGGTGATAACAATATATATGGTTTAATAAATGAGTATATCATTTGGTAAGAAATAAAAATTATTTTTCAGGATGAAATTTCAAATCAATATGTAAATTTATGTCAGTGGGGCACAATAGCAATAAACAGAATGCAAATGAAAATACGATTTAAACGATAAATAAGGAAAGTTTAGACATTTTTATAATAATTCAGTACTCCACAACTCAAAACCAAAATCAACAACGCCTGAAGTGATTCTCTGTAGAAAACAATGTATAAACAGAAATGTTTTGGAGGAGTTTTCCCATAAAGGAAAGTTGAGAAAACGAGTTTCCGCATTTCAGACTCGTTTGTTTACGGTACACAGTGAAAGTGCCTTTCAAAAAGTCTTGTTGTTATAAGGACTGTTTTTCAGGTGGAAATTGTTTCGACTGGTTTATTTTCGTTTTGACAGCTTTCACTGGAAGTGTGTGGACAGAAAAAATCAATTAGAGTTGTTAAAAAGAGCCCTGAGCCTCAGTCGTTTTCTTCTTTTAAGAAACTCGGCAACTATTATTTCTGAGTAAATATTGATCAAAACTTACTTTGCTTACTTTACTATTAAGAAGTTGACACGTAACTAAGGATTCATATCATGGCTATTCTTAGAACGAGGAAGACTTCCGTCTTCTTTGAATAAAAATAAGCAGACAACAACTAGGAAATTAGATTTTTTTGCAACGCGTGTGCTGTCTTAAAAACTTTTTTTTTATTTTTGAAAATCATAATAAATAAATAATTCATGTATAAAATTTATATTCGATAACTATGTTCACAGCTTAAGAACGCAATTAAGAAATACAGTTTATATAAATATATAAATATATATATATATATATATAATATAAAAAATATAAAATATAAATATAAAAATAAATATATAAAATATAAAAAATATATATATAAAATATAATATATATATATAAATATAGAATATATATAAAAAAAATAAAAAAATATACCGCAGTTACTATAAAATATAACAAAATAGCATTGTTTCAGGGCATTCATAGCGTAAATAAAATGGATCATAAATTTTACTTCTTTAGATATCTAATTATTTGGGTGGATTTATAAATATGAGCTTCGTAGGATTCATGAAGTTACTGCCTGCAGAACTGTTCTTTGCTTTGCTCTAGTGCGACGGGGGTTTGGAAAGCGAAGTAATTTGAATAATCAAAGTTAATTAGTTAAAATTCGTTATATTTTAAGAAAATCGTGATATGAGAAACAACATATATGTTTTCTCATCTCAGAATCTCATGATAAGGATCTCAGTGGTTTGTTTTGGTTTGTCGCTCTAAGGTCATTTTTTGCGCACTTTAGGCTAACTAAACCGGGACCTACAGTTTAACGTGGATTCCAAACCACTAACAAACATCCATGCCACCGCCAGGATAGGATCTGAGTGAGAAGTCTGTTTGACGCGATAGGTGAGACAGCTGTTAAGATTAGGCGGCCTTCATATGTTGATTTATTTTATGTCTATATATCCCACCAATTCCCTCCCACCTAAAGCGGCCTGATGGTCAACTGGCTAGCGCTCTGGCCGTTGGTACCGAAGGCTTCAGGATCGAATCCTGGTTGTGGCATGGGTGTTTGTTGGTGGTTCTGAATCCACGTTAAACTGTAGGTCCCGGTCTATTTAACGTAAAGTGTGCACAAGATGACCGTAGAGCGGCAAACCAAACCCACCTAAAGTCTCATACAAACTTAAAAATAAAGATAAAAAAATTTTAGAGCTTAAATTGTGAATTTTGGAAAATATAAGTATACAAATTAGAAGATTACAAATTAGTAATATTTTAAAAGTAACCACAGTTACTATAGAATATAACAAAATAGCATTGTTTCTGGGCATTCATAGTGTAAATAAAATGGATCATAAATTTTACTTCTTTAGATATCTAATTATTTGGGTGGATTTATAAATAGGGGGATAGAAATGTTAAACTTTTAATTCGGTTTTAACTGTATCCATGTGGTTATTTTTCATTTTAAATTATATTTCAAAGTTAATTTCAATATATATAGTTTCTTGATTTCGAAGAAATAATTATCATATATTTAATATTATCATCATCATTATTGACACAGCAACCCCATGGTGGGTAAGGCCGCAGATTTCGAAACATGAGATGTCTTCTTTTTAAGGGGTAAGGTTGTCAGTCCTACTCCCTACAGTCATGTTTGACCGGGATCTACAGTTTAAAGTGGATTTCGAACCACTACAAACAACCATGGCACCGCCGGGACTCAAACCCGAAACCTATGGCACCGAGCCATCAGGCCCATTTAATAATGTATCCCATTACAATTTTCATTAAAAGTTATAAGGAAACTTTATATTCATGTTAAAATTGTATAATGAATTTTAGAAAGTTGTAATTAAGAATTTTGTTTTTCAATATTAATGACTTGAAAATCTGCCTAAAAATTAAGATATAAAATAATCCAGTTCAAGTGCTGAAAATATCTACTTTTTTATACATGAAAAATGATTTATATTATGAATAAAACATCTATAGGATGTTACATCACAAGTTGCTCCTAGGATACTTTATCTCAAAATATGATGAATACCTATGAAAGATATTTTTATCTATATATGCAAATAAAAAATATCTTTCCCTCGCTATTTAAGCATTTGAACGTTTTAAAACTTTCACTTTCCTAGTTTTCTTTAAAAAAAAACAGAACACGCTTCTAATAAATAAAGATCTATCTTTGAAGCAATCTATTCTTATCTGAATTCCTCAAATTCATGTAACAAATAAACGAAGCATTTTTTTTCCTTTCTACGACGACGACGACGACGATTTGTAGGTTGACGGAGCTCCTTTGTTGCTGGGTAACATTTTTTCCTTTCAAATTAAGATTTGATTATTGGAATAGAAGCGATGAAACCGTTTTTCAAACAATTCTACTGGAAAGATATTTATAGAATGAAACTTTTTGTGAAAGTTGTTTTTATTAAAATGAAAAAAAAAAAAATAAATAAATAAAATAAGAATTCTTTCGCACAGAATAGAATTGCAAAAATTTCATTTCAATAAAATGCTTTGTGATAGCGTGGAAGAATGTTTAATGCACTTCAAAAGAAAGTTTGTGGTAATGAAAGTAATTACATTATTATTGAAAGTAACAAACCTTGCACTATTCATTCAATTCCTACTATTAGTTCACACTCTACCTATATATATCTTGTTCAAATTTTCAATCGTTAATAAAATACTTTTTATTCATCCACTCAAGTTCAAATACATTTTTTTGAACTTGTAGTGAATGACACTTGATGTTAATACAGTTTTTTCAAATATTAATTCATTAATTAATATAAATTAATTAATTTTAGTTTTTTTAGATTTAAGTTACATGTAGATAGAGGGACCGAGATATAAGAGGAAAATTTCAACTTTATTTGTAAAGGAATTTTCTGCAATATAGTGAAATAAAAGTAAGAATTGACTTAAACAATTTTTTTTTACATCACTTGTTTTCATTTAAGGTTCAGTAGGAATACGCTGTTTATCTCCTACAGCACCTATTTATTCATGCATGAGCAATTTATACAATACAAATATCAGGTAATTATTTTTTTTTCCTTGTCTTAGCATTGGGCAGTGTTAATGTATTGTGTTAAGGGAATTCATTCCAATATCAATAAGTCTATATTTTTCATTTTCGAGTTCTTTTTTAATTATCTGCTGTAATGCAATTAACTTGATTATATATTGCTTGATTACTTGATTATATATAAAAAAAAGACAAAAACTTTCTTAAATTAGAAAAAAAAAAAAAAAAAAAATCTTACAAATTGTACTTCAAATGTTTTTTCCTACTTGAAATAAATTTCATACAAAAAATAAACTAAAATAGTGCACTGTGCGAGAATACATTAAATTCATATAATAATAAATTTTTATCAATGACTCATGAAATCGATTTCTCAAGATGTTCATTCACACCAAATTCATTAGAATGAAAAATTTCTTCTTGTTTTTCTTCTTCTTTGGCAATATTTTCCTTTTCATTAATACATTGTAGAATTCCGCAGATTCCAATTCCAATTTCAATTTTCATTCAAAACTACTAAAAAAAACAAAAACAGAGAAACTCAATAAAATAATTTCTACAAGGACATCTCTTTGTTCATTTATTAAATCAGAGGTTTGTTTTATTATCTGGGAATTTTATGAAGACGTAAGATTCTTTCTATCAGATTAAAAGAATTCGATTTTCATTAGATATCTAAAGATTTTAATAAAAGCAGGCATTGCGTTGCATATTTGAAAAGGGCTTTTTACACACTGACGATAAATATAATAATGAATGAAAGCTAAAATTGCTCTAATTGACACATTCGATGTACATTTAATTGGTCCAAACGGGGGTTTAATAAAAGATTCGAAGAAAATTCCTCATGTCAACCCAAGTCAAATGCAGGAATTTCACTCGCTTGGATTTACTAAAAGTAAATAAAACCAAAGGATTCAAGAAATTCCAAACCAATTTCCGCTCTCTCATTGATAGGTTTCAATTAAAATATTCTTCCATTCTCGATAGAAAAAAAGCGATTCTTTGGAAGTGTGAAGGGCCAGCGTAATTAAACCAGACATACTAATTAATTTTGTTCACTGATTCACTAATTAGACGTTCTAAGCTTTTCATTCAAAGTAAATTGTTTAGAACTTAACCCCAGGTATTTCAAACAGTAACAACTTATCAAGTACGTGTTGAGCATTACTTTAACTAAAAAAATAAAATGCGTGTTTAGAGTAATTAATTTGAACTGCCGAAATGTGTCATTTCTAATTACTAAAAAGTATTCTTTCCAAAAAAAAAAAAAAAAAGAAAAAAAAAAAAGAAAGGTTTATTTAAGTGTTGCTTCAATTCTGTTCATCAATTAAAACTGATTTAATTGCATAATACGTATACAATTACAGCATGTTTTTCCATTATCATCCAACGTTTTGATCCATTAAATTGGATTTAATTATTATGTAGTGAAAGAGAGAATAGAAATAAAATTAATCAACAATGCAAATTTTTAAACCGAGTTTAAAAAAACGACAACTATAATAGTATTTTATGCTTAATGTTTCTAGATTGAAAGATGATTTAATTTTTTAAAACTTATATAAGTATTAAGAAATCATTTTGTAGTCCTGGTATACACTTATCTGAAAAATATTTCATAATAAAACAAATTAATTTACCAGCTATTTTAAACAGTTAACTTCTATAAATATTAATTTATCAACTACTTTAAAAGTTAACTACTTAAAAAAAATTAATTTGCCAACTACTTTAAAAAATTAATTTATTTACTACATTACTACTCAATATTTGAGAAGTTATTTATTTTATTTGTTTTTATTTGTTTTTTTTATTTTAAATGTTAAGTATCATTAATAAAGTATAATAAAATTTAGTAAAAATGATGCAAAAAGAAAATTTAAAAAATCATTTTTATTTTATTATTTTTTGTCAATACAATTACAATGAAATTATTTTTCTTTATTTAAAATATGCGCTTATTATATACACTCGGTTAAGCACATATCTGAAAAATATTTCATATTATAAAAAAATTAATTTACCAACTACTTTAAAAAATTAATTTACTTACTACTGTACTACTTTTACTTACTACTTTTCTACTCAATATCTGAGAAGTTAACTTATTTATTTTATGTAATTTTATTTGTTTGTTATTTTAAATGTTAAGTATCATTAATAACAAATATTAAGAATTTAGTAAAAATGATGCAACATTTTTTTTTAAAAGTCATAATATTTTATTATGTTTTTGTTAATACAATTACAATGAAAATATTTTTCTTTCTTTAAAATATGCACTTATTATATGCCCCCTGGTACGCATTTATTTGAAAAATATTTCATAACATAAAAAATTAATTTATCGACTACTTTAAAAAATTAATTTACTTACTATTTTACTACTGTTACATACTACTTTTCTACTCAATACCTGAGATACTTACTCAATACTTAAGTTATTAATTTTATGCCTTTTTAATTGTTTGTCATTTTGAATGTTAAGTATCATTCAAAATATATAATAAAAATTTAGTAAAAATGATGCAAAAAGAACATTTTAAAAGTCATATTATTTTATTATGTTCTTGCAAATACAATTACAATGAAAATATTTTCTTTATTTAACTTTCTTTTTAAATAAGTAAAAAAAAATTTGCTTAAAAAATTCAAATATATTTATATCAGCATGTGTTACATTATCTAGCAAGAAAAAAGTTTTTCTTTAGCAATTGTTGCCTGATATTTTACAAAGAATAGTCAAATTCTCTATTTTTTTTGCGTGGATTCCAAACCACTACAAGCCTCCATTGCACCGCCGGGAGTCGAACTCGAAACCTGTGACAACGAGCGCCAGATACTCGGCCATTCACGCCCCGGTCTAATATGACTGTAAAACATTGGGAGTAGGGCTGACAACCTTACCCCTTAAAAAGAAAAACATCTCCTGTCTGGAAATCTGCTAGTAAGCAGATGGCCTTGGCTTAATGTTGCGCCATTGAAGAAAAAGAGTATTGTATATAGTATAATAATAATTGCTGATAATAATAATGCTGCTTGTAAGCAAGATTTCTTAAAAGGTTTTCAAATATTTATAAGTAAATTTACAATAAAATTACGATTGTGTTCAAAAATCGTATTTTATGCGAAATAGTCATAATAGCTAGAAATAAAAAAAGAACCAAATGTGTTTTACAGACAGGTTATTTTAAAAATTCGCATTCGGATATTCATTCAATGTGAGTAATTTTAATAACATTCTTAGAATTATTCTTTCGCTCTTTTCTGATTTGATATGACTTTACAATAATGCAAATAAATAAATCTATGTAAATCAATTTCTTTGCATTGATATAATCGTTCCATTTCTAGTAATATCATTGCCAGTGACTCTTTATTTTCAACTAATGAATGACCCATTTACCAGAAATAATTTGAATAAAATTCAACAAAGACATTTTAAAGTTGTTCTCATCTAGAAATAAAATACTGAAATATGTTGCAATGCCCAATAAATTCTCAAAATAAATCAGATTTGATTCTTCCTTTGCTGAAAACTCGAAATGCCAGGAAAATCGTTGAAATCAATAGACTGTATAGTAGATTCATTGCTGTTTATGGTTTAACACAGGGTGCATTAAATAAATTTCCTTTTTTCCCTTCTGATTTACATGGTAATTGTATTCTCCTTCAAGAGTAACATGTATAAATCAATAACATATGTAATAAAGTATATGCATAATAACATATGTAAATCAATTTCTTAGCATTTATATAATTGTTCCATTTCTATTAATATCATTGCCAGTGACTCTTTATTTTCAACTAATGAATGACCCATTTACCACAAATAATTTGAACAAAATTCAACACCAAGGCATCTTAAAGTTGTTCTCATCTAGAAATAAAATATTGAAATATGTTACAATGCCCAACAAATTCTCAAAATAAATCAGATTTGATTCTTCCTTTGCTGAAAACTCGAAATGCCAGGAAAATCGTTGAAATTAATAGACTGTATAGTAGATTCATTGCTGTTTATGGTTTAACACAGGGTGCATTAAATAAATTTCCTTTTTTCCCTTCTGATTTACATGGTAATTGTATTCTCCTTCAAGAGTAACATGTATAAATCAATAACATATGTAATAAAGTATATGCATAATAACATATGTAAATCAATTTCTTAGCATTTATATAATTGTTCCATTTCTATTAATATCATTGCCAGTGACTCTTTATTTTCAACTAATGAATGACCCATTTACCACAAATAATTTGAACAAAATTCAACACCAAGGCATCTTAAAGTTGTTCTCATCTAGAAATAAAATATTGAAATATGTTACAATACCCAACAAATTCTCAAAATAAATCAGATTTGATTCTTCCTTTGCTGAAAACTCGAAATGCCAGGAAAATCGTTGAAATCAATAGACTGTATAGTAGATTCATTGCTGTTTATGGTTTAACACAGGGTGCATTAAATAAATTTCCTTTTTTCCCTTCTGATTTACATGGTAATTGTATTCTCCTTCAAGAGTAACATGTATAAATCAATAACATATGTAATAAAGTATATGCATAATAACATATGTAAATCAATTTCTTAGCATTTATATAATTGTTCCATTTCTATTAATATCATTGCCAGTGACTCTTTATTTTCAACTAATGAATGACCCATTTACCACAAATAATTTGAACAAAATTCAACACCAAGGCATCTTAAAGTTGTTCTCATCTAGAAATAAAATATTGAAATATGTTACAATGCCCAACAAATTCTCAAAATAAATCAGATTTGATTCTTCCTTTGCTGAAAACTCGAAATGCCAGGAAAATCGTTGAAATCAATAGACTGTATAGTAGATTCATTGCTGTTTATGGTTTAACACAGGGTGCATTAAATAAATTTCCTTTTTTTCCCTTCTGATTTACATGGTAATTGTATTCTCCTTCAAGAGTAACATGTATAAATCAATAACATATGTAATAAAGTATATGCATAATAACATATGTAAATCAATTTCTTAGCATTTATATAATTGTTCCATTTCTATTAATATCATTGCCAGTGACTCTTTATTTTCAACTAATGAATGACCCATTTACCACAAATAATTTGAACAAAATTCAACACCCAGGCATCTCAAAGTTGTTCTCATCTAGAAATAAAATATTGAAATATGTTACAATGCCCAACAAATTCTCAAAATAAATCAGATTTGCTTCTTCCTTTGCTGAAAACTCGAAATGCCAGGAAAATCGTTGAAATCAATAGACTGTATAGTAGATTCATTGCTGTTTATGGTTTAACACAGGGTGCATTAAATAAATTTCCTTTTTTTCCCTTCTGATTTACATGGTAATTGTATTCTCCTTCAAGAGTAACATGTATAAATCAATAACATATGTAATAAAGTATATGCATAATAACATATGTAAATCAATTTCTTAGCATTTATATAATTGTTCCATTTCTATTAATATCATTGCCAGTGACTCTTTATTTTCAACTAATGAATGACCCATTTACCACAAATAATTTGAACAAAATTCAACACCAAGGCATCTTAAAGTTGTTCTCATCTAGAAATAAAATACTGAAATATGTTACAATGCCCAACAAATTCTCAAAATAAATCAGATTTGATTCTTCCTTTGCTGAAAACTCGAAATGCCAGGAAAATCGTTGAAATCAATAGACTGTATAGTAGATTCATTGCTGTTTATGGTTTAACACAGGGTGCATTAAATAAATTTCCTTTTTTCCCTTCTGATTTACATGGTAATTGTATTCTCCTTCAAGAGTAACATGTATAAATCAATAACATATGTAATAAAGTATATGCATAATAACATATGTAAATCAATTTCTTAGCATTTATATAATTGTTCCATTTCTATTAATATCATTGCCAGTGACTCTTTATTTTCAACTAATGAATGACCCATTTACCACAAATAATTTGAACAAAATTCAACACCAAGGCATCTTAAAGTTGTTCTCATCTAGAAATAAAATATTGAAATATGTTACAATGCCCAACAAATTCTCAAAATAAATCAGATTTGATTCTTCCTTTGCTGAAAACTCGAAATGCCAGGAAAATCGTTGAAATCAATAGACTGTATAGTAGATTCATTGCTGTTTATGGTTTAACACAGGGTGCATTAAATAAATTTCCTTTTTTTCCCTTCTGATTTACATGGTAATTGTATTCTCCTTCAAGAGTAACATGTATAAATCAATAACATATGTAATAAAGTATATGCATAATAACATATGTAAATCAATTTCTTAGCATTTATATAATTGTTCCATTTCTATTAATATCATTGCCAGTGACTCTTTATTTTCAACTAATGAATGACCCATTTACCACAAATAATTTGAACAAAATTCAACACCAAGGCATCTCAAAGTTGTTCTCATCTAGAAATAAAATATTGAAATATGTTACAATGCCCAACAAATTCTCAAAATAAATCAGATTTGCTTCTTCCTTTGCTGAAAACTCGAAATGCCAGGAAAATCGTTGAAATCAATAGACTGTATAGTAGATTCATTGCTGTTTATGGTTTAACACAGGGTGCATTAAATAAATTTCCTTTTTTCCCTTCTGATTTACATGGTAATTGTATTCTCCTTCAAGAGTAACATGTATAAATCAATAACATATGTAATAAAGTATATGCATAATAACATATGTAAATCAATTTCTTAGCATTTATATAATTGTTCCATTTCTATTAATATCATTGCCAGTGACTCTTTATTTTCAACTAATGAATGACCCATTTACCACAAATAATTTGAACAAAATTCAACACCAAGGCATCTCAAAGTTGTTCTCATCTAGAAATAAAATATTGAAATATGTTACAATGCCCAACAAATTCTCAAAATAAATCAGATTTGCTTCTTCCTTTGCTGAAAACTCGAAATGCCAGGAAAATCGTTGAAATCAATAGACTGTATAGTAGATTCATTGCTGTTTATGGTTTAACACAGGGTGCATTAAATAAATTTCCTTTTTTCCCTTCTGATTTACATGGTAATTGTATTCTCCTTCAAGAGTAACATGTATAAATCAATAACATATGTAATAAAGTATATGCATAATAACATATGTAAATCAATTTCTTAGCATTTATATAATTGTTCCATTTCTATTAATATCATTGCCAGTGATTCTTTATTTTCAACTAATGAATGATCCATTTACCACAAATAATTTGAACAAAATTCAACACAAAGGCATCTCAAAGTTGTTCTCATCTAGAAATAAAATACTGAAATATGTTACAATGCCCAACAAATTCTCAAAATAAATCAGATTTGCTTCTTCCTTTGCTGAAAACTCGAAATGCCAGGAAAATCTTTGAAATCAATAGACTGTATAGTAGATTCATTGCTGTTTATGGTTTAACACAGGGTGCATTAAATAAATTTCCTTTTTTCCCTTCTGATTTACATGGTAATTGTATTCTCCTTCAAGAGTAACATGTATAAATCAATAACATATGTAATAAAGTATATGCATAATAACATATGTAAATCAATTTCTTAGCATTTATATAATTGTTCCATTTCTATTAATATCATTGCCAGTGACTCTTTATTTTCAACTAATGAATGACCCATTTACCACAAATAATTTGAACAAATTCAACACCAAGGCATCTCAAAGTTGTTCTCATCTAGAAATAAAATATTGAAATATGTTACAATGCCCAACAAATTCTCAAAATAAATCAGATTTGCTTCTTCCTTTGCTGAAAACTCAAAATGCCAGGGAAAATCGTTGAAATCAATAGACTGTATAGTAGATTCATTGCTGTTTATGGTTTAACATAGTTGCCTTGAATAAATTTCCTTTTCCCCCTTCTGATTTACATGGTAATTGTATTC